>CM062814.1:902366619-902863685 GCA_031772625.1 Pinus tabuliformis
AGGGCCCCGCTCCACTACTAGCACTGATTTCTCCAAAGTTTCAATGAACTCCTTCCTCGAAAGGGGTTTCCTATAGATTTTCAATCGATGGCCATTGATGAGCATGGGGATGGCTTCTTCATCAATGGTCCTAATGAGGATTGAACCATTGTCGTTGCATTTCTCCACTGTATATGGTCCTAACCACCTTGTCCTCAGTTTCCCTTTGAAATCCTTGTATCTTGAGTCATACAGCAGTGCCCAATCTCCTGGCTGGAATTGCTTTTCATTAAGGTGCCTGTCATGCCATAACTTCCTTTGGAGTTGAACTACTTCTGAGTGGAGGAGGACCTGCATTCTCTGTTCATCTAATCCGTTCAACTGCAGTAATATTTCTCGTTATGCATGGCTGAGATCTAGGTCCAGCTGAGCTGCCACCCTCAATGTTTGTACTCGAATTCTATGGATAGCAGAGCCTTCTTCCTGTAGACCAGCTCATAAGGTATGAAACCTGTTGTAGTTTTCCAAGTGGTGTTGTAGGCCCAGGTGGCCTCAACCAAGCGATCTGCCCAATCCTTCCTGTTGCTACTCACCACTTTAGTCAAAATCTCTTCTAACGATCTATTATTAACTTCCACCTACCCATTAGCTTATGGATGATAAGGAGTGGATGTTTTGTGCTTGATCTTGTGATGAGCGAGTAGGTCTTCAATCAGGTTAGAGGTGAACTCACTTCCTTTATCGGTGACCAGCTCTCTCGGGTAGCCAAATTTGTAGAAGATATTTTACCTTAAAAACTCAGCCACTTTTTCTTCTGTTGCTGCCTTGATTGCCTTGGTTTCTGCCCACTTTGTCAGGTAGTCTGTGCACACAATGATGTAAGACCTTTGCCTTGAAGGACGGTTGATAGGACCCACAAAATCCACGCCCCACTTCTCAAATGGCTCGAAGGTCACTTGAGGTTGGAGGGGCATTTCATCCCTTGGAGTCAGTTTCCCCATCCTTTGACATCGGTCACATTGGCTGATGTATCTTCTGACATCTTGATGAAGAGTGGGCCAATAGTAGTCTGCCTGTAGAATTTTGAAGGCAGTTCTCTTCGCTGCAAAGTGACCTCCACAAGGCCCATCATGACAGGTCAGGAGGATGTCAAAAACTTCCTCCTCCCTAACACAACGCCTCAAGATCTGATCTGGACCAAGATTAAACAGGTTTCCCCCAATCCAAGTGAATGGGGCACTTTTCCTCACAATTTTGCTCTTCTCTCTTGAGGATAGGTGTGGAGGGAACTGTGTTGAGACCAAGTAATTTTCTATATCAGCAAACCATGGGAAGAATACTGAAATAGAAAACAGGTGTTCGTCTGGCATCTAGTCATCCACTGTCCCTTCTTCACCTGCAGGCAATCCAATCTAGACAGAAAGTCAGCAACAACATTTTCCTTACCTGGCTTGTCCACAATGGTCAAATCAAATTGCTGCAACAAGAGTAACCATCTAATGATACGAACATTCACATCAGGCTTATTCGTTAAATATCTAATCGCAGCATGATCAGTGTGTACGAATGTTTGATAACCAGTGATGTAGTGTTTGAACTTGTTTAGGGAGTGTACTACAGCCAGGAACTCTTTTTCGGTTACAGTATAGTTCATCTCTACCTTGGACAAGTTTTTGTTGACAAAGTATATGGCATATGGGAGTTTCTCCTCAACTTGTCCTAAGGCTGCCCCTATGGCTTTGTTCGAGGCATCAGTGTGGATGTGGAAAGGTAGGGCCCAGTTTGGACCTCCCAAGATTGGGGCGGACACCAGCTTATCTTTCAACTCATCCAAATCCCCTTGACAGCCGTTAGTCCATTTAAACTCAACATCTTTCCCTAAGAGGCAAAACAATGGCGAGGCTAGCTTACTAAAATCTTTAATGAATCTTCTGTAATATCCTGCTAAGCCTAGAAAACTCTGAACATCTCTTACCTTTTGAGGAGGTGGAACCTTTTGGATGATAGCAATTTTGCTAGGATCCACTTGTAATCCTTACTGAGAAATGGTATGACCTAACACAGTCCCTTCAGTCATCAAGAATTCACATTCTTTAGGACTGAGGGTGTTGTGGGGAAAAATGCCTATGCAGGACGATCCTATCCACCTAAGGTGTGACAGTGCCTTAGCAACAAACAGAGACAACTATTCTAGTATTCTTCCTTTATGAATTAAGAATGAAGAGAGATGGATGGACTAACCGGTGTCTTCCGTTTGTCCCTCGATCCGGTTTCTCTTCTCTTTGAGAGTTCCCAGCTACTTTCCTTCTCGCTCGCCCAGCTTCAAGAGGTTTCTGCAAGATCACAAGAAGAGAACACTACACAAGACATGGATTCATATTCATAACTAGTTCAGGATTAGAGATAAACTAAACATACTAACGCAATCATACATCAAAGATACATCAGTATATAGGAGAAACCAAGATAGCTTTATTGATGAATAACAAGGTTCAGGAAGAGATACAACCCAGAGGGCTCCAATCCAGCATCGCCTTCCCAACAAATGGAATTCCTATCTTCACCCCCTTCAAAGCATTAAGCACCCAATGATTCCAATCTCAAACCAACAGCAATTCTTTGCAATAACAAAATTCCAGCCTCTAGATCTCATGGAGGAGAGATCCATATATAGATGTTTGGAGAGAGGATGAGTCAGCTTGAGATCTGACTAGTGTCCTCTCCCTCTGTCAGTTCTTGATTCCACTTGGAGGTTATTGCTTCCACTTGGAGATTTGGAACCTCTTACTCATCACCAGTGGAATTCCTTGAGGCAAGTGTCATTGAGGAAGATTTTAGAAGCTTCCTGGGTCTTGACACCTTGTGGAATGAACTTGCCACATGTCAACTCTCGCTCAGCGCAGGTAGCCAGTGTTGCCTTTGACATTCAGCGCAGGTAGCCAGTGTTGGCTTTGACATTCAGCGTAGATAGCTAGTGGAGCCACTGAATTGATCCTGAATTGACTTGTTTTTGAGCAGTTTCTGGTGGAGAACTTCTGTGAATTGCTGTGGTTTGTTAGCCTTGTTCCTCTAGGGGTAGGAACAACATGTTTAGGGACTTTAGATCCCTTAGATTATGGACATTTCATGCTCAATGCTGTAAGGCACAAAAATGTCTATAACAGTTGCCCCCTAAAGTATGAGGCCGTTTATCGGGTGAAATGCTTTATCAGGGGGATTCGAAGTTCATCCAATGCTGGGAGGAGACCTGTAATAAGATACAATACAATACATTATTTTTCATACTGCTTTCATGATCTAGCTGAGGCGGGCATTCCCATGCTCAGCTTTATAAATTCATTTTTCTGTACATAGAACAGACAATCGTCCGATGGTAGACTGATAATTTTGATGAAATTATCATCCTTTGAGTAGGATGATTATCTGCTGCGATGGTGTACATGTCAATGTCTTTATCTTTTCTGAATATATATCACAGCCCGGATGGATGAAACTAGATCCGGGGTCTTCAAACTCGTTCGATCTTCACTCTAAGTACAAGTCGATCCATGTGAGAAATGTTTTGAAGTCGAACACGGAAAGACATCGCTTGATTACCGGTCAATGAGGTAAACCGTTAACAAGCGCGAGAGGAATCACCGATAATGATAATTACCCTCAAGGTACTGCAGTACAATTCACGTGGTGTGAATAAAGGATTTGGCGTCGAACACCACGCAAAATCTTTCGGTCGAATGTCATTGATGTATACCTGTCGCCGGAAGTGAGAAACTTGCCATTGAGGCATGCAAGCTTCAAAGTACTGAAGGGGTTGTTCCTAGATCAACTTCTTGGATAATGAGCTGATGTCGACAAGAAGCGATCCGTCAAAGGAGGGCCTTAATGAATCCCACATCGGTGACACGGAACGGAGCTAATGATTTTGATGGAGGTGAAAACGATCTGTGACATATGATTCAGGGTGGCGGTCATGAAAGGATGAAGGATAATGTACGGTAGTGGATGGGACACGGTTGACTTTTCTGAACGACTTCTCTTGAACATATGGCGACACTGATGCGATGGATCGGTAGCATTACCCCAAATATGGATGGTATGGCGAGACCATGGATGTGACCGGTGAATGAAACAACCCAACCCGATTGTGGTACGGAGGAAAAGTGTCATGTTCAAGAGCGACTTGCTACCATCAAAGTTTTCTTGAGTTTCTCCCAATTTTTCCCCAGTCATTGCTGACCAGTACCTCTTTATTTTTGTCAAGCTTGAGGAGGATAACATATGCTTGTTCTATAACCTGCCCTTCGGGCAAGCCCATCGCTATGTTTTAACGAGCCTAGCGATAGTGAAACTCGTTCTCGTCTAAAGACAAGTTTGTCGCTATTTAATGCATTTAACGAGTCTAACGACAAGGATAACTCGGTCCTTTTCATTTTTAGAGAGTCTGAAAAGGTACATAAAGTTAACTCCAAAAGTCCTTTTTCATCATCCAATCCCTTAAGTCCGAAAAAGTATAAAACAATACAGAAGGGATGAGTTTTCGATAGTTTTAATGAGCCGAATAAAACAAGCGCTCGATCTTTTTGTGCAATAATCCCTCAGGTCCAAAAAGATTAAAATCTAGAGGAGGGATAACACTTCCTGTCCCTTTAACGAGCTGGAAGGCCAAGGACTCGGCAATCTTTTCATATTTTACGAGTCAGATGAAAAGAGCTTAAAGAAGACTCGTCTTTCGAGGAACGAGTGATAAAACGGGTTAGCAGCTGATTCCAGGTACAGGTTGGAATTTTCCAATCATGGCAGTGTCACAAGGATGGCTAGTGAAATCACTCTTCGCAGCTGTTCCTCAAAATGGGTAAACAAACATATGGAGGTGAACGATCGGCCAATGGAAAAGTGGAGGTGACGGTGCAAACACGACCAAGGCTTTAATGGCTGATGATATTACATTCACTGTGGTTATTTACCGGGATAGTTCATTTTTTAACGAGCTTAAACGCGGGTGGAAACCTTTGCTCGATCTTATGTTTATTTTTTAACGAGCATGAACTATGCACTAAAACTGCTCGGATCTTGCATTTATTTTTTAACGAGCATGAACTGTGTGCTAAAACTGCTCGATTACCCAGTCATATGATAAGAATGTCTCATCAAGATTCTATTTTTTATGGAGCTTCATCTCACTAAGCTTTGCTCCGCATCCTTTCTTTATGCAAGTTAGGAAACGACTAATCCAAAAAACAGATAAATAATCGCTCTTTGCTTGCACTCCAAAAGGTTTGCATGCCCCCAGGTATAAAACAGAGTTTCAAGGTTACCTCTACTTCACTTCTGCCAAAACATTTGTTTTACCAAGAGAGGCCTACCTCTTTCAGGTTACCCAAAGATTGTCCTGTTAATCTTTCAAACAAAACACTTCTTCGGCGATGTCTACCGAGATAAACAAAGGTGAGCGACGATGCCCGCCAACTCACATAACTTTGACAAAAGAATCTTATTCTAGAACAACCCCTCTTCCTAGATGGATGGGGTACGGACTAGTAATATTCTCCCGCGGAAACCTACCCTATACCCAAAGTTTTCCTGTCGAAGCAGACCAGGACGCATGCCCCCTGGGTTCCAGTCATATCCTCCCGGATTACTCGCGCTCATCAGGAAGACGGACCGTGGGTTGAGACACTTCTTGCGTGAAGAGACCATTTAGGGATGGTACATGACTATTTGCGATGCATGATCCGGGAAATGAAAGTTGGTCCACGAGCTTGACCACTCTTCCTTCATGCGGAAAACACATTACTCTAAAGAGTGAGGAGACGATGGCTCCCATGCAATATATATAGTCTCGTCCAAGGAGTAGGTTATAATCCAAGGGTCCTTGAACGACCATCACGTTCATTTGAACGGTCTTCCCTTTCAATGTAATGGGCACATTGGGGAGGATCCCTAAAGGTCGACTGGTTCCTTTATCAAAGCCTCATAGATTTCTCATTTCAGGCAAAAGCGCTGGCGAACCAAGCGCTTTCCAAGCAATAGAGGAAAGGATACTCACAGATGCCCCCTCATCAATGATAGTGCCAGCCATTACCATTCTGTATATTTGAACGATAATCCTGAATGGTATGCTTGCTGGCAAACGGGGTCTCCCTAGTTGGTTCCAGTCGAACGAGACAACTAGGTTGCTTGGTGGTGGGACCGAATAGACAGCCGGGTATGACTCTGACGAATTTCCTTCCTGCGACAAAGGAATGGGCAAATTGCCCCCTTGTTCGTCGGAGTCTGTGTTAATGAAGAGAATTTGGACGGTGTCGTCTTTATTCTCCTCTGTGATGGTATCATTCGAAGATAGAGTCTCTGAAGGCAAAACCGGGTCAACTGCCGTTTCAACCTTTTGACTTTCGTCAGGCATGGATTCAGACGGTTCATCTTCAATGATAGGTGCTTCGACTGACCATCTGAGCGGGCCGGCCGGGTTCTCAACTGGTGAAGGACTTGGCAGGAGTTTTTGATATCCAGGAGGAAGTTGCGCTCGTAAAATCAAGCGATCTTCCAAGACTCTTTTAGCCTCGTCTAAGAAGGGACAACGGTGGATGGCATGGTCGCCTTCACACAGTTTGCAGGGAAATTTGGTTTTCCCTCTTTGTCCTGTGACTTCACTTTCACTAGTTGACGGTGAGCTGTCAACATGGCTATCAGAGGTTGACGCCACCGAATTGTGCAAACGGGGAGACCAGTCCCTTAGTATCCGAGGGATGCAGGGACAATCTCTGTGGAAGTGGTCTCCCTTGCATATGACACATGGCGATTTAGGCCTAGTCAGTGCTATGTGTGGATTTTTGTCAGACGACACTTGTTTGCCCCCAGCCACTTTTGGCTCCTTCTTCTTCTTCTCTTTCTTCTTATTTTCCTTCTTCTCCTTAGGAACTTGGTTTTTTGTTTTACTAGCTCCGTCAAGTGAAGAGGAAGGAGGAGAGGAAGAATTAGATGAAGTAGAAGGCTGGTGGGCAACTCTGGTCCGGTCTAACTGTTGATTCGACTGTTCAGGAATAGTGGTGTTTTGAACAACATTAGTTGAGAAGAGCCAGACCGGCAAGCCAATTGTCAGTCCTGGAAGCGACAATGTGGCCATGTGGGGCGCACCAACATCTCCCCAAGAGGAGAAGGGACTAGGATTTCCACCAAGGGGAATTCCTTGGTTGGTGTGCTCCATTTTCTCAACCTAAAGATCAACGTAGGAATAAGGGGTGATTGTTCCGTTTAAAATAAATTTTAACGACGCTTTAGACACAACTTGCTTTTTCAATTTTAAAGAGTCGAGAAAAAGCTAAAGATGACTCTAGTCTCCTTCGATGTTTTAACGAGCCCGAAGTGACAAATGCTCAGATGGAATTTTTCCGTTATAGAGTCTGAAAAAGGCCAAAAGGCACTGCTCTGGAGTTCTAGGTAGAGGGTGTGCCAAACTTTTCGCAAAACCGCAAAATACTTTTTAGGGTACGGGCGGTCGATCTTCCTGAATGCTGTGTTCAGTGCATTGCGATCAGTAGGGCGGCCGACACGTCTTCCTAAGGATAAAGGTTTTATGCCTACAGGGGTCTCCCAATATATACGTGACGGTACGTGGGAGCACAATCCGTACTGGTGCTATCGTCTTTCAGGAGGAATCACCCACCATCAACGAGATCGACAGTCACCAGGCTTTATGACGCCGGAACACGTCTCTAGCCTATACCTCTATGTTGTGCGTTATGTTGCAAAGCGTTGTTAAGTTCATTCAATTTATTTTAGGTTGATCTTTTTAGAAGTTTGCCTTTTGAGGTTCACCACGAGATGTATGATACAATTCCTAAATGCAGTCTAAAGATGATAAGAAAGCTTTATATCTTTTCAAATTTGAAAATCCTAGCTACAAAGGGAAAAGAAAGACACCATCTTTTCTCAAAGAGCAATCAGCACACTCTAATGCACTTTTCCTAAATCAAACATGCAAACTATCAAGATGCAAATGCACAATGCAGGTGTTTGTTTTCCGCTTTCTTAGTATTGATGCCTACAAAGAAAGCTTTTTGTACAACTTTGAATTTGCTTTTAAATGACAAATACAAACAAGTTTGCTTTTTCGAAATCAGAGAGGGTAGAAGAGATTACAACACTTAACGATTTTCGAAATGAAAACTTGTTTCGACACTTTAAAAGAGACAAACTCAAACCAATAAGCAAAAGAAAATGTATAATCAACTGTAAACAGCCAATGAACTCTCTCCTAAGATCACAATGAACAGATCTGAATCAAGGGCTATAGGATGACTATTTCACTCTTGCAAAGAAAAACTGTAAATGACGCCACAAACACATAAAAACACTCACAGTATTTTTGTACAAAAGGAGGCGGAATTTAAGCAGAGAAAAAGAGTTATCATACTGGTACCTATGCTGGTTACAGGCTGCAAAAATCAGAGATCAAAACAAGGCAAAACAGAGCAGAGAACCCCAGCTGCACAAGGTCAAACTGGTTCAGCGCAACCTCAACACAGGGGTTTTGACATTCAGCGCAGGTAGCCTTCACGGGACCTGCGTTGAAATGCAGAATCCCTTCACAGGGTCTGCGCTGAAGGAGAAACTCTCGTTTCTCACTGGGTTCTGGGTCACAGATTGCTATTTAATCTACTGTTTCAGGCCAAATAAAAGCAACAAGCAAGGTACAATCAAAGGGATGCTTTGAGGGGGTACTAAGATCTATCACAAAGGATCATTAAATCATTTGTGAGTCCATTGTTCAGATCATAGACAAATCCAGTGATTGGATCAAAGCAGCAACTGTCTACTTTGCATCTGAGAATAGCAGATGCAGTTCGATTGTTGCTGTTGAGTCTATGAAACAAACAATGATGGAAACACAAATAAAATGACTAAACAGATCTCCCCAGTGGAGTCGCCAATTTGTTGCTAAGGCACTGTCACACCTTAGGTGGATAGGATTGTCCTGCATAGGCATTTTTCCCCACAACAGAGGGACAGGTTCATCTCAATATATTTGTTTAAAACTTTTCCCAGGTTAGACAATGATTCTTGGAAGTTAGACCCATAAGGAGTAAATTCATCCATATAAATTTCCACTAAATCGTGAACCAGCTCAGCAAATATGCTCAATACTGCTCTCTGGAAAGTGGCAGGAGCATTGCATAGCCCAAAGGGAAGGACCCGGTAGGCAAAGGTTCCCCAGGGACAAGTGAAGGTGGTCTTATCTTGGTCTTCCGGGTTGATTTGGATTTGATTATACCCGCTGAACCCATCTAGGAAAGAAAAGAACTTCTTCCCTGCTAGCCCATCTAGCACTTGATCTATGAAAGGCAAAGGGAAATGGTCCTTCTTGGTGGCTTTGTTAAGTTCTCGATAATCTACATAGATTCTCCACTTCCCATTTTTCTTGGGTACAAGCACCAGAGGAGAAACCCATTCGCTGTCCGAGATGGGGTAGATGAATCTTGCGTCCAACAACTTTTGCAATTCTTCTTTAACGATGTCCTTAAGGGCTGGATTCATTCTCCTCTGAGGCTGCCTGACTGGTTTACAATCCTCTTTAATGTAAATGTGATGGGTACAGACCGACGGATGGACTCCTTTCATTTCCTTATAGCTCCAGGCAAAAGCATCCAAATGGTGGCTCAATAAGCTACAGAGCTCCTTCTCCTGAGAGGGAGATAGGGATGAGCTGATCTTTAAGGTTCTTTTAGGGCCAAATTCCACATTTTTAACTCTGGGTGAGGTCGGATCGGCCACACATAGGTCCACTAAAGCGCTGGCTTGGGTACCTTCCACTAACTCCTCTAATGATAGTGCACTAGAAGGTGGATTTTTAATCAAATTCTCAATCAAGTAATCCTTGGCTAGAGGACCTCCCCTGGTGGCTTCTACTATGCACAATGGTGCAGAGTAGACTTCACCCTCATTTTCCTCCTCCAACGAGAGCGGTAAGTCGTGTTCTAACAGAGGTTGGGCAGGAGGGTATAGGACTAGCTGTTTGGACATAGGCCCATTCTTGATGGTCATGCTCCCAGCTCGACAACTGATGTAAGCATCCGCAGTAGCTAGGCCTTCCCAAAATGAGGGGGTATCTAGTGAGTTTTTCCTTTGGTTGAAGGACCAAGAAGTCCGCAAGGTACTCCCAAGAATCAACAGAGACCAGGACATCCTCCACAATCCCTGCGGGAGTCACGGTGGAGTGGTCTGCCAACTGCAGTACTGTCGAGGTCTTTCTTAAGGAACTCTAAAGGTTAAGTTTAAGCATAGTGTCCCTGGTCATCACATTAATGGCAACCCCTATATCAATCAAGGTGTGGGGGATTATGGTGCCATTGATGTGGACATCAACTACAGGACTCCCAGGGTCCAAATATTTTGAACAGATTATGTGTCCCAACATCAGATTGGACAGTTATCCTATGAAATTGATAGTCGAGGCATCTCTCTTGCGCCTACCTAGGTGCCTGAAACACTTCTCCTTGATCAATTTTTTGTAGATTGGTAAATCTTTTATGGCCTGGAGGAGTGGAATTTTCACACACTACTGTTTAAGTTCTCCTAGAAGTTCAGTCTCCTCTAGGTTTGGTTGCATGGCTACTGTTAGTTTCTCAGGAAAGGGTGGAATGGCTTTGGGTTCACTTTCCTATTTCTCTTCCTCTTCCTCTGGGGGAGGAGGCTGGAGATCTGGAAGGACCTTTCCAGATCGTAGGTTGATCTCCTGAATCTCCATAGCATAGGTAGGGCATGTTGTCTCTCCAGTGTATACCAGTTGGGCCTGTCTATTGTTGGGGTTCAGGTTCGGTTGAGCAGGCATCTGGGGTTGTCTTGGAGGAGCAGGAGGTAATGGTTGTGGTTGAGTAAGAGGTGGAGGCAAAATAGCGGGAGGAGAGTTGTATTGGGGCCTCCACCCCGGTTGAGGTGCATTCCACTAAGGTTATGGCTGGACATGAGAGTGAAATGAATGAGCAGCAGGTTGAGTATGGTACTGAGATGGATAAGACCAAGGGGGAGGTGTGGACCAGGAAGGATGAGCAGGGGGTCCCCAAGAAGGCATGTGAGCAGATTGGTTGGGGTTGTAATAAGCTTGCAATGTTCCTTGCATCCCCTGCTGGTAAGGTCTAGACCCATGCTACCTCCTTTGGTTAAGGAAGTAGAGTGGCTCAGTGGCCCCTTCAGCCCCTTGATACATGGCTTTAAGTCCAGGTAAGGTTGGGCACTGATTCGTGGGGTGGTCTTCTTCACAAACGAAACATACCTCCACTGAGTGCAATGGACACTCGTCCTTAGGATGCTTACTTGTACATCTGGGACAAAAATGGCCAAAGCCCTCTCAGCTTCCTCTTTCTTCTATTGGATTCGGAAGGTATCCAGTTGCATAGCAATGGTCTGTCTCATCTCACTTTTGAGGTCTTCCATCTGATTAGCAAACTCATGCTTGGAGAAGGTGGTACTAGTTGAGAGTGGATTCCCCCTACCTTGTTTCTGGGCTGCCCTAGAGTGGTTTCTAAACACAGTCTTTATGTCCTCATAAGGTAGTTGGTAGATGTCTCCTCCAGCTAGCAGATGGAGGGTATCTAGAAGGTCTTTGGGGACTCCTCAGAGTAGAACTAACTTCAGAGATTCAGGGTCAAGTGTGCACCTGGCCCGTTTATAGCTAAGTTGGAACCTTTCCTCGTAGTCTTCTAAAGACTCATCGCTTCCCATGGTCATCCGAAAGATTTCTCCCTTTGTTTCGTTTGACCTACAGTAGTCCTGGTATTTGTTGTTAAAGGCTTGCTGCATCTGAGCCAAAGTTGTGATACTGTTTCTAGGTAACCCCATGAACCAGCGTAGTGCTGCATCCTTGAGGATAGAGGGAAAGAGTTTCAACTTTTGCACGTCTTCTGCATAGTCATAAGTTCAACAAAGGACAACAAACTCAAACAGGAAGGTATCAGGGTCTTCAGTGGTCAATCCATGGAAATGAGGTAAGGCTGAGGGACTTATGTTTTTCATCTTCATGTCCCTGTTGGTCTTTCGGATGGGGAAGGCACCTTCTATTCTCTCCTCATCTTCTCTATCGTTTATGTTTTCAGCCATGGTCTCAAAAGGAATGTTTTCTTGCCCTTCTTCTGTTATAGGATCTTTGTATATCTCAGGAGGTTCACCTATAGGTTCTTCTGAATCACTGCCACCAAAGAAGAGAGAAGGGTGACTCAGTGATGTGGTGGGGGTGTTGGGTAGGAATTTTCCAGTATTATCTCTATTCCTACGAGGCATGAAATGAAATATTTTTAGTTGCTTTTTTTTTTCTCTTCTTGTACCTGCAAAACTAAAATAGATTGAATTGCAACTAACTAAAATCTATCTTGCTGAAACGAAAATGTGGAATTGAAATGAAAGCAGGAAAGAACTAATCTATTTTGCTGAAATGAAATTGCAGGAATGAAATGCTAAGCTACGCTTGCAGAATTGAAATGCTAATCTATGCTTGCAGAATTGAAATTGTGGAATTGAAATGCTAATCTACTTTTGCGGAAATGAAATTGCAGAATGGAAATGAAACAACTACTCTACTCTTGCTGAAATAAACTACTTAGCAGAAGATTGTAATAGAAAATAGAAGAAAAATAGCAATCACCAATACTCTGATGCTTCCCCGGCAACGGAGCCAAAATATGGTGGGCTCCGGTATTGTAGCAATAATGTTGCAACTCCTGGGACTTCCTTCTTTACTTTTATCAACCCGGTAGTTCGTAACAAACTTGGAAGTGACGGTGCTATATGCACAAGTACTAGCTCTTGCCGCAGCTGTCACTGGATCAGCTGGCACAAGTCTGCTAGGAGCTTAAGCCAACTTCTATGAGCTATCAGAAGAAGCTTTTAATGGTGATGGATGAAAGCTAACTCAACCAGAGGCTAATCTACTTGTAGAAAGAAGTTGAAAGCTAGAAAGGAACGCAAACCCTAACAAACCCTAGTTTTACCGACTAACCCTACTGGTGCAAGTAAAAGGATGAAGCTACAGGAATGGATTCCATTTACTTCTAGAAAGGTAAAATTCATGTGACTAAGCTACTTTTGAAGAGAAATATGAAGTAAACATCTTTTTTCATTTTTGAGTACTTCGTCAAGATTATTTTGCATATGCTTTAACTGTCTTTAACTATGCAGAGGTTAACTGGAGACAGGAAATGGAGTAGGCGCTTGCAGGAGGTTGGGAAGGTTAGAAGAGGGCCTAAGGGTTCCCTAGCACCCTTCCAGAGAGTTTCACAATGATCGGATTCCAAGAAACCGCTTTAATGAGCTTCTACAGGAAGTTTGCAGGGGTTCTACAGGATGTTCTACAGAAAGGAGATTTTTGAAGGGTTGATGGTGGAAAAGAGCTGAAGAAGTGGGTATGGAGGTTGATGATGATGTGGAATGGTCCAGGACCTTGTGAACGAAGCGTGTGAGTGACAAGGATGGTTGGATTTGTTCAAGGAGGGGTAGAGCAATGTTGCACAAAAATATGGAACTTATGTCAAAGTGAGGGAACGTAGCAAATGTGAGGCAAGAATCAAAGTTGGAGGGAGGAGTAGGCAATATTAATGGAGTAGGGGTAGGCAAAGAGGTTTTACAGGTGCTCTGCAAGTTATTTTCCAAAACTATTCAAACAAAGACTCGAAAAACTAAAGACCTAGCTACTTTAACCTAATCTGACCTGAATATCAGCAAAGCAAATGAGCAAAAGTTTATTGCAACGAAATCTTGTGAAATAGCTATGAAAACTAAGCGATCATGAACCTGAACATGTAACCTCAACTGGTATCAACTTCTGCAGATGAGAATCTACACTAACAATTGCATGATGAAGCAAAGACAGTGTTTTTGGTAGCGGCAAGGACACCTTGGTCTCAGCTCATGGTCCCACAGGGGGAGAAGTGAGATTAGGGGTGCTTGATGGCCTTTTTCTGAAGATCATTTCTGTTATTAACCTATCAAAACAATCTAAACCTGAAAAGCCTTTTCAATCATCAACAATGACCTGTAGAATCAAGCAAATCTGAAATCTACTTAACAGAAATTATTTGATAGAGACATTCAAAACATATAACAGTACAAGAAGGAAGCCTTGGCACTTGGGTTGGGCCCAACACCAAGAGTTGCAGGATCCTAAGAAAAATCTCAGGACTGATGGCAAATGAAACTGCTTTCCATTATTCAAAAATAACCATGTCACAAGAAAGTTGCATAGCAAAAACTACAAAGATGAGCTGAGAAACTAGTAGCACTATAGTGCGAAATACAACTGTTCAAAAAGTAAACTACGAAGGCTAGAAGCCTTCCTATTTATGCACTACGAGGGTCTCCAATAGTCCTCCTTAACTCGAGGGGCTCGGCTGCTCAAACTGCCAGTAATCAGTCACTTTACACAAAACTGCTCGGCTGCCCTTGGGAATCCTTTTCAGTGGCCTGCTGAACTCTGAGCTGAGGTTGGAGATTTCGAGGAAGGGGCCATTTAGTGCAGGAGACACCCTTCCTATGAATCATCACCCTTGTTCCTTCATGCTTGGCTATCATATGGCTCATAAATGCTTTGCTTTGGTCCAAAATTTGTCCACAAATCTGCAATAACCACATGTTAGCCTTCTTGGTCAAGTGCCTATCCTCATTCGTTCAACTAACATAAATATACTCAAAAAACATGCCTAAACTATGAAAAATGGTGGATTGATGAAGAAAAGTAGGCAAAATGAGCACAATAAGTTACCCATTTTTGGGGTTCATCAGTAAGCGAGAGCATGGTAGACAAGAAAGATATGCAGGTAAACCAACCAAAAAGAAATATGAAACAATGCAAACCAATACATTTGATTCTTGAATGCATCTGCAGCAAAGTAAAAATGGAAAGCACATGAAAGGAACTCTGCAGAGGTATCATGGTGTCCTATCACATTGTGCATGGAATACAAGCATGTACACACCTTCGAAATTGAAAAATGAGCAAACATAAAGAAAGAAGAAAACTTATGTTTTGCAGCAATGCTTGCTAAATATGATTCCTCCAATGCATGAGCAATAGGATCGTGCAATTTTGGTGGAGGATGTGAAAATGATAATATAGATTGATTTTCAGTGTAAACAACATAGTGATGAGGAGTCTAGAGAGATTCAATAGATTTCTTATCAGAAGTGGAACTAACCTCAAGACTACGAGAACCTGACATAACCATTAGCTTAGGATGAAGTGTCTTGACAGCTTGAGGAGTTTCCAATTCATCATAAGATGGATGATCAAAGACCGGTGGCTTAGAAATATAAACAGTGGACAAATCAGAATTGTGATTGGATGAATGGATGAAAAAATCATGACAACCACAATCAAAAAATTCAAGATGATGGACAGAAACATCCTCATGATTCAATGAAGCATATAGAGGGAGTGATGAAAAATGAGAAATTTCAACCTCTACGTTTCCAGAAAGGTAAGATAAGAGATTGGGAGGATCAAGGAATATAGATTTGTCCTCTCCGCAATCCAATGAAAAATTGCATTCCACATGTTTTGCGAATGATTAGTGATAGAAACATACAAAAACTAATTTTCACAAGATGGAACAAAAATGGCAGAATCGTGGAAGATGTTAGGGTAAAGCGGATGAGGTGCGGGCAGAAAAAGGTCATCCTTCACCACATATTTTTGTTCAGATTCCCACACATACTCATAAAACATGATATCGCGGGTTGGTTGTTCAACACCAACTTCGTCCCGAACTTGATCCTTGTAAACATCACATGTGAGATCCAAGATGAATAAGCACAACACACCAAAATCTGGAGAATCAAAGGGACCAAAGGACAGAGGATGAGGAGATAAGACCACATGACAACCATCAGAGTTATAGTCCAAATCTACACAAAAATCCTGAGTAGGTGGGATAGAGGAGATGGTGATAAATCAACAGGTGGACTCTCAACTTCTCCCACCTTGACCTGCGGAGCTAGATCTATTTGACAAGAAGGGGACGGAGGGTCACTTAGGACAACAACCTTGTGCATCTCAGATTTAGAAGCTCTTACACTGAGGTATGTTGGGAGAGGTTCGAAATATTTTAACTCATGTGGATTCTCATAAACATGAACAAGATATTGAAATATTTCATCCAAAAATTCCCAATCAACTTCATCTTCAGGAAATTCATAATAGAAATGAAGGAAACGATCGTGAAAATCTTGAAGAGATTCATCAGGTGATTTTCTCAATTTTAAAAGTTTTTTATTAGGGGATTTACGGTCGTAAATAACGAAATCATGACACAATTCTCTACACAAGTGCCAAAATATTGTATAGAGGATGCAGACAATGTGTGACACCCTTTCTTTGTGTGCCCTTTGAACGTGAAAGCAAACAACCCACAGGCAATAGCATCAGACGGTACATCATGCATGTCACAGAAGCCAGCAAAAGAAACTGTGTACCTGAACAAGGTTTTCCATCCTCATCATTGAACTTATATCTTGAAAAGTCATCTAAAATGCTTGTCAGCACTTCAAAATAAAAAAAAGTTAGAAAAACATGGCAGGGTCATGATTTGGAAAGAATTCATTAAATATGTGCAGAAATTCAAAACAGTTTTCAAGGGATCATCTTGTCATCTGGACCTCCTTTTAGCTCCAAAAATGTTAACGATGTTGGACCCGCCAACATTTAGGGGATATCCCCGATATGAAGTCCCAACTAGACCTCACACCATTTGGAGTAGGAGTCCCAGTAGTGGGTGGTAGTGTAATGCCTTAATTGCGGTAGCATGCAAAGGAAAGTATGATAACTTTGGGTGAGAGCAAGTGTACGATCCTTCGGAGAGTCAAGTTTGATGCATGAAGGTTTTGACACACGAAGGGGAAAATGAAGTGTGCCCCTTAGAATCCTATAATAGTGCGCGGCTTGAAAGGAACAAACAAATAGAATTCCATCACAATCTAAAATGCAGAATAGTCCACAAATTAAAGTGATGATTTAATCCAACAACATGCATTCAATAGGATTTGTACAAATGCATACAAATTAGTTCATAAGCATATGTGTAAGTTAAATAACATACATTGCCAACGCAAGAAAAATAGTCCAATTACATTAACAACATATGCATGAAAGCGTGTTGGCTCTGATATTATTATTATAAGTGAAAGTTCCATCCATACATACACCATTGATGACCACTAGCCCCTATAGTGGAACATTATAGTCAAGAACACCCGATCCTCCAAATAAGTATACTCGCTCTATGCTATGGAGAAGCCAAGGCTCTTCATAATACTCCCAAGCCTTTTCTAAGCCTAAGCCTAACCAAAATCTTATTTCCCAACAGTCGGTTCTATGAGTTATGAGGTTCTATTTATAATAAAGGGTGGTGTGACCCTTGACATTCCCCTTTGTGACTCTTTGACTCTCCTCATGACTCTTCAACTTGTTTACAAGTAACTCATTACATAACATGATGACCTTTCACATTCCACTAATGACACTTGGAAATTCACTTACAACATATTTACAAATAATATTACATTTTCCTCATGTACCCATGTGAGACAAAATAGGCTAGAGATAGCCTAACAAGACAATATACTATGATTCAGAAATTTGGGGAAAGACCAACTTGACAACCTCCACTTGGTGCTTCTCAGTCACATATTGATGCCAATCTTGGTTTTGTATGATGGTTTCCCTAAACCATTTGATGGTGTCTTTCTAAAAGCGAGCTCTTGCCTCCATGGCATCTATGTATATGGTCTTGGAACTTGTATCCAACTTGTTCGGAAGCATGTGCGACACAGTATTTACCTTGCCAAGACTACCGATGTACTTCATGTTGTGTGAGTTTAGCTCCAATTATTCCCTATTGGCCTCTCATCTTAGCTACTCCATGTACTCATCAATCTCTAGCTAGACTTGGTTCTTGGGTTTAGCATCGGTGAGGGAACCGATTGATGGGATCTTGTGCTTTCTCACCATGACATCCAAATTATTGTACAATTGCACATGTGAGGCTTTTATGCTACTGATGAATGGGGTGATATGCTTGTAGTTTTGGGTCCACATTCAAACCTTTGATTTCTCCAGCACTGCATGTGGCTTCATCTTCTTAACTAAGTCAAGTGGAGCCCCTTTGTACCACATTTGTCCACTCTTGTACATGGGTGATGGTAGCATGTATGTTCTTGAGAGTTTGAACAAACTCTTTTCTCCATTGTTGTAGACCATGCACACGAACAACTGCTTTATGCATGGTGACAAATCCATCATAGAGCTTCTACATGGTACCCTCAAGTGTTGATACTTTAGAAAGTATCACTATCCTCATTTCTCCCATTGTGGAAATGGAATTTTGCGTTGATGCTGGAAGTGTTTTGCCTCTTGCTTGGAAGCCTACAAATTATTTTCTTGTTGTTGATTCTCGATCATGAGGTACTTAACATTTGAGCTTGTTTATCCTACATATGCCAAGCTAGATTTGGCAAGGGCAGTTGGATGCTTCCTGGTGTCTGACACTATCACCCTTTCCTTGATGATAGAAGGTGATGTGTGATCATCCAAAAATTGCTTCCATCATCCGTGTACAATCTTCTCATGAAAACCATCAAATGATATATTGTACACATCCATGACCAAATCATCATCAAGGAGAACAATATCTCCTTTCTCACTCAGGACTGGTTCTGACACTAGAGGTGGTGGAGACTGAGAGATGACCTATGGCTCACGGCATAAGGTCAATGTCTTCATTTTTTGCCTCATGTTCCAATTCCATGGTTTTCACTTCAATCAGTTGCTCAATCTACTGAGCAAGCTCCTGATCTTGCATCTTTCACCCTCTTCCTTAGTTGCTAGCTTTTCTGAATCATCAACCTGTATGGGCATTGTTTTCTCTGTCATCATGCCTTACCTTTATTCCTCTTCCTACTTATGCTTCTCTTCTCTTTTTATCCTCCTCAAGTCATGTTCCTCCTTCAACTTTTGCTCCATCTCCTGCAGCTTCAGTTCTACTTCCTGCAACTGCTACTTTTCTCTCTTCCTTCGCTCTGCTCTCTTTATCAGTTTCTCCCTCTTTTCTTCCACTATCAAAGTTGCCTTCTCTAAGATAGGATCTGCCTTCATCTTGCAGTTTTTCTTTCCCTCTAGGTCCTCAGCAACCTTCAGCTTTCCCTTATCCTTCACTGGATTTATTCCTTCCATTGTTGTTATTGTTGCTTCTGGAGCTATTGTTGTCTACAGAGAAATCTTCAAAGTTGTTGCTATACTGACTGACTCATGGAGTTTGGAGGCATTGTAACAGTATCTCCAAGGGTCCATTTCTGGCCAATGACATGCCCCGTGGATCCATGGAAAGTACACTCTTGCATAGTGGTCCTTGCAAATACCATGGGGATCATACGAATTAAAGTCTTTGGTGTCGAACTCAAATTTCACTATCTCCTTAGCCTCGACATCTGCATCTTTCAAGCTCTTAATCTCATATAATTTGATCTACAAAGGAAGAGTGGGCCATGGCACTTTCTTCTTCCTATGAAATCCTACTGACAACCCTGTAGAGAGGTGATATGAAACTTCTTACATGATCAGCTTGTTAGTGACATACCTTGGTAGAACATGCAGAGGCTTCTCTCCACCAAACACTCTAATGAAGGTGCCACCTAGTAAGGCATACCAATCTGCAATGTTTATTATCTCCTCCATTGCTTCACGGGACATGAAAGGTAGACCCTGCTCAAAGTTAAGCTTGTACAATGGGATGATAAAATGGTAGTAGGTTTTTCCATCACTCCTCGATAGCTATAGTCAGAAAGAAACTTGCAATAGATGTTGACGAAATTCACTTCTGGTGTCCATGTCTAGCTCATGCCAGGGAACTGCTGTTGGGTATAGACTGCATCCAATAAGTATGTGAACATGTAAAACCTTTCTTTCTCATTCTTGTGTGGATTCTAAGCGTTAGCCACATGGATCTTCAACTTATGAGCCAAAAATATGACTCGTTGAATGGCTTCCCATCACTCACCAACTGGTCTAGTAAAACTACCCACCCTTCACGAAAGGTTTATGTTTTCTCTTGACCATATATTATGTAGGAAAATATGATCAAGAATTGATAAGCCTTCCTAAGGGACTTTTGTAGGTTTTAAACCCATACAGAAATTACCTGCATATGAATTCTACAACACAGAAAATAAATAATGCGAGAGCAGAACACATAAAACACATATACACAGAGATTTTCCCCTGGATCCCAAAACCGGGACTACCAGCTTGATTTTTCATTACGTTCCTTTCAATGTTACAATACATATTTATACATGCCGAAGCATCCAATACCATGGACCAAAAAACCATCGCGTCCAATACCATGGACCAAAAACCATCGCGTCCAAAAAAAATGTGCGAAAATCATGCACAAAACCATAGGTGGGTCCTCCAAACCTAACATAGGGTGCAAAACCAAAATTTTCTAGGGCGCTACCCCGAACCCCATAAAATGGGGTTACAGGTGCCCTTCAAACCTCCTATTAACTACGTGTAAAGAATATAACACAACCCAACATTCTCCCACTTGTTGTTTTCTTTCCACAAGGGGCCACAAGAGAGCTTAGTCATTTTCCTAGCCCTGAAATGCCCATTGTCTCTCTACACCAAGAGAACTTCTCAGAGCTCACAGATTTTGTCAATGCATCTGTAGTATTCTTCAAAGTGTCCACCTTTACCAGCAACACCTTTTTGTCTTCTATCATATCCCTCACAAAGTGATACTGAACATCAATGTGCTTTGTCTTTGAATGATATGCAGGGTTCTTTGCCAAGAAAATTTCACTTTGGTTGTCACAGTCTATCCTTATAGCTTCCTGTACTAACCCCATACTTGAACATAATTTCTACAACCAAACTGCTTCCTTGATTGCATGAGTGGCTGCCATGTATTCTGCCTCTGTAGTTGATAGTGCCACTACAGATTGTTTCTTACTCATCCAACTGATTGCACCTCCAAATAGGTTAAACACATACCCACTTGTAGATCTTCTCTGATCCAGATCTCCAGCCCAGTCTACATAAACAAAGCCACGAATATCCAACACTCTGTCCAATCCTGGTCTTCCTTGGTAGCACAGACCATAATCACTAGTGCCACTCAAATACCTAAAAACCCACTTCACTGTTGTCTAATGCTCCTTTCTTGGTTTTGACATAAACCTTCTCAATACTCCCACTGCATGTGCAATGTCTGGTCTAATACAAACCATTGCATGCATCAGGCTACCGATTGCAGTTGCATATGGAACATGGGACATGTCCTCTTCCTCGTCTTGTGTCTTGGGACATTGTTCAGTAGATAACCTCACACCTACAGGAATAGGAACCTTCACCGGTTTACTATCCTGCATATTAAACATTTGCAGTATTGTATCGACATACTTCCTCTGGTTTAACTAGAGCTTCCTTTTTGCCCTATCTCTTTTAATTTCCATGCCCAAAATATAGTTTGCAGCACCAAGATCTTTCATGTCGAATTTGGAGGACAATTGGGTCTTCAAATCCTGGATAATTTCATTGTCATTTCCAACCAGCAACATATCATCCACATACAAGACCAGATAAATAACACAGTCACCAATTAATTTAAAATACACACAATGATCTGATTTGCTTCTGGTGAAGCCAAGTCCCCGTATAACTATATCAAATTTCTGATACCACATCCTTGGTGACTGTTTTAACCCATACAGAGACTTCTTTAACTTACACACCAGTTCTTTCTTACCCTTCACCGTAAAGCCTTCAGGTTGCTTCATGTAGATCTCCTCTTCCAGATCCCCGTGAAGAAATGTTGTCTTCACATCCATCTGTTCTACCTCAAAATCAAAAGCAGCAGCAACAGATAAAAGTAATCTAATAGAAGTTACCTTGGCAACAGGAGAAAAAATATTACCAAAATCAATTCCCAGCACCTTTTGCTACTAACCGAGCTTTGTATTTCTCCACTTTTCCTTCTACATTTGTCTTCTTTTTGAACACCCATTTGCTGCCAATGGGTTTCCTTCCAGCCAACAACTCCACCAAATCCCAAGCCTCATTTTTGTGCAAAGATGCCATTTCATCAACCATGGCCTCTTTCCATAGTTTTCCATCCTCTGAATCCACTGCTTCCTTCACAGTTCTGGGATCATCATCAGTAATAGACGAAGTAAAATTTGAATAGAAAGTAGATGGACTATACCTTTCTAGCTACCTTCTTTCTCGAACTGATCTTCTCACAGTCGAAGTTTATGGCTCTTCATCTTCTGATTCCTCCTCTGCTATAGAGTCTAATTCTTCCTCCTTTAGCTCAAACTCTATCTTCTCAGGTTCCTTTGGTTGGACTTCATGTTTAATAACATCTTTTACCTCTCTAAAGACCACATCTCAGATGTACACAACCTTCTGTGTGACTGGGTTCCAAAGCTTATAACCCTTTAAACCATCCTTATACCCAATAAAGATGCACTTTTCAGATTTACTATCCAACTTGGTTCATTTCTCCTTTGGAACATGTACATATGCATCACATCCAAATACCCTTAGATGTGAAAGAGAGGGTTTCTTACCAGTCCATACCTCTTGTGGAGTCTTATCCTCCAACGCTGATGAAGGTGACCTGTTGACCAGGTAACATGCAGTATCCACTGCCTCTACCCAGAATTCTTGTCCTAACCCAACACCATTGAGCATGCTTCTTGCCCTTTCCATCAACGTCTTGTTCATTCTTTCTGCAACTCCATTTTGCTGAGGTGTATATGGAGTAGTATTTTTCCGTGCGATACCATACTTGTTACAAAATTCTTCAAATTCCTTACTGCAAAACTCTCCACCGTTATCTATCCTTAGCACCTTTATCTTCTTCTCTATCTAGTTCTCCACTAGAGCCTTAAATTCTTTAAACTTGTCAAAGACTTCAGATTTCTTCTTAAGGAAACATATCCATGTATTCCTTGAGAATTCATCTATAAATGATACATAGTACACAAACTTACCCAGTGATGGAACCTTCACAGGTCCAAACACATCACTGTGCACAAGCTCTAATATATGTGTCGCCCTCTTACCACTAGAGGGGAAACTCACCCGATTCTACTTCCCATATACACAATTTTTAAAAAAATAAAAATCCAGAGAGCTATTACTCATACCGTCTACCATACCTTTACCATGAAGTATTCGAAGGCCCTTCTCTCCAATATGTTTAAGCCTTTGATGCCACAGCATGGTCTTCTCTCCAGAGACCACTAGATTTTATGTTCCACTTTCAAGAACCATAGAAATATTACACCCATCAATAACAGTGCTACCTTACATCTTGTACAGAGTTCCAATCCGAACTCCTCACATCAATACTAATGCTCCCCGAACCATTTTATAGGTATCCTTCTCGAACATTGTTTTTACACCTGCATCATCCAGCTTGTTTACAGAAATCATATTTCTGGCTAATGCGGGAATATGTAGAACACCTGGAAGCATTCTAACCCTTCCACCTTGCAACTTCAACTTTACTTTTCCACGACCAATGATTCTAGCCTTCTTGTCATCCCCCAAGAAGACATCACCACCATCATATTTCTCATACTCGTGGAACCACTCTCTATGGGGAGTGAAGTGAAAGGATGCACCTGAGTCAATCAACCATGCCTCATGATCTACATGTGTACTTGAAGAAGCCAAGTACACATCCCCACCTTCATCTGAGGTGGTTTTCGCCTCTGCAGAAGGAGCCTCATCAGATCCTTTTCCTTTGTCAAGAGCTTTAGATTTACAGTCCCTTTTGAAGTGGCCTTCCTTTCCGCATTTCCAGCACACCACCTTTATAGGTTTTCCTAGGGATTTAGATCTCCCTATAGATTTAGATCTCCCAGTCGATGACTTATTTTTGTTTCTGTTCTGGGACTGTCCTCGTATAGACAAGGCATCACCATTTTGGCTCTACATATTTTTCTGTCTCGTCTCCTCTGTCAGCAAGGCTGAGACTATTTCATCAAACTACAAGGCAGTTGCATTGCTACCTATTGCAATAACCAGACTATCCCATGAATTTGGTAGAGAACACAACAAACTGATGCACTTATCTTCATCTGAAATTTTAATATCAATAGATGCTAACTAACTTACCATAGTATTAAAATCGTTCAGATGCTCTGTCACCAAGTCTCCATCTTTCTTCCTCAGGTTATACAGCTTTTTCCGCAGGAACAGTTTATTCACTAGAAACTTAGATTGGTACAAAGTCCCTAACTTGTCCCACAAAGCCTTCGCCGTAGCTTCCCCTGATACATTCAGCAATATTGAATCTGAGACACACAATCGTATTGTGCTCTTTGCCTTTCGATCCAACTTCTTCCATTCTTCATCGGACACTCCCGTTGGTTTAGTACCCAGATCTATCGCGATCCACTGATCTTTATCCACCAACAGATCCTCCATCTTGAGTTTCCACAACTCAAAACTCTAACCATTAAATTTCTCGATCTCTATATTTCCACTGCTTGCCATCTTCTTTCACCACCAGAATCGATCTCGCAGATCTCCCACTAAACAGGGTCTACCACAAGCCCGAACGAAACCCCTCAACAACAAAGGCGTCCCCTTGAAGCCAAATTTTCTCTGATACCAAATGTAGGTTTTAACCCCATATAGAAATTACCTACATATGAATTCTAAAACACAGAAAATAAATAATGCGAGAGCAGAACACATAAAACACATATACACAGAGATTTTCCCTTGGATCCCAAAACTGGGACTACCAACTTGACTTTTCATTATGCTCCTTTCAATGTTACAATACATATTTATACATGTCGAAGCATCCAATACCATGGACCGAAAACCATCGCATCCAATACCATGTACTAAAAACCATCGCGTCCAATCCCATGGACCAAAAACCATCGCGTCCAAAAAACATGTACGAAAATCATGCACAAAACCATAGGTGGGTCCACCCAACCCAACATAGGGTCCAAAACCAAAATTTTTTGGGGCACTGCCCCAGACCCCATAAAGTGGGGTTACGGGTGCCCTTCAAACCCCTTGTTAACTATGTGGAAAGAATATAACACAACCCAACAACTTTTTCTTGTAAATATGGGTAGGTGTTTGTCTAAACATCGAAGGTTTTTTCACCCAGTGCTTGACAATATCTCTTGTGTTCACATAGATATGGGTGGCATAGAAGAGTGAGTCCATGCACTTCACCGGCTCGAGAAAGTGATACATCTACTGAAATTTCTCTTCCCTCAAGGTGGCAATCTCTCTTCCATTGGCACTTCTCAATGTCATAGTCTATTCATTTGTGTGTGAGACAATCCAGCTAATGATGTCCGCACATGGGAAGGCGGGGTACCAACATGCAACCTTGTATAATCCTAACTGTTGGATATTGAGATAAACATGTTGGTCCTCTAAGTCTTCCTTGAAGTTGTCTACAAAAGTATATTTTATCTACTTCCATGTTAGTGTTGTACCCTTCTTAATGAACAATTGAGTATCTGCATAAACTAGTAGATCAACTAATATCTGCTCAACTGCTTCCCCAGTATTTCTCTCGGTGATTTCCTTTGATGCAGCTCTCTTGGATGCCATGTTAACTGTAACTACTAGAGAGATGCTCAACAACTATTGTACCTGTGGGATAGAGAGGACACTCATGGCAAGAAAATGTCAGCTTAAAAACCAAAGAAACTTCAAGACAAGATCAAGCAACAAGTCAGGCTCATGATGGGAAGGATTGTGCAATTCTAGTTGATAGAGGTCATTGGTTCACTGTGGGAACTGTACTTACAGCACTACCATGGTTAACCATGAGTTTTTATCCACCATTGTGAATGTGACAAGTAAGTACCTTTAGCTCAAACTATTCCAACTCAACCATTAGGGATGATGTCATCCCTTAAAATGTGATTGGTTCTAATAAATTGAATTTTGATTGTACGTTTTCCTCAGGAGGCCCATTTTAGACCTCAAATTCCCCTAATGGTCCTTGTCCATGAGCTTAACATGAATTATCAGAGTTTTTGGATGCATTTTTTGAAGTTTATTGTGATCATAAAGGGGTCTATGTGACTACCACAAGAAATAACCCAATCTTGTAGCAGACTGCACAAGCCCTCCAAAACCACAATCAATAGCACTTGGAAGCGCCAAAGCGAAGAATCGTCCATCATGAAGCATTGAGGGATCATCTCCTTGATCTTGGGTAGCCACAAAAATTATTCAAGGATGTTACAAGATCATTTTTCACCTTCAAAAAAAGCATTTGATCCACCTCCTGAAGAACATGTATTGTTAAGCTTTGATCAGTCAAGAACATTTCAAGAGAAAATAAAAAATAAAAAAAATTCATAGCAAAGTCAATGCATGGAGAAACAAGCATAAGAAGATGGCACCTCAAGAATCCAACAGATCATCCATTACCTCTGCTCAGAAGCAACATGAAACCATCGAAGGATCATCACTAGCAGCTTCAGAACCATCAAAGGCATCTTCAACAATCATATTGACAACCTCAATATCCCATACAAAAACACGTCAAGGGTAAGGCCTAGGTATGAAATCCTCAAAACTCATCCTAGAGACTTATTTTAGCTCAAAAAAAAAATTGTAAGTGTATGAAGGAAAATCCTTTTTACAGCCAAAAATAGTAGCAGAGCAACCTTAGCCTTATCTAACAGTTAACTTCACTTTTCCACCAATACACCTACATGTGTGGGAGAGGAACATGAAAAAAGTGAAAAAGACTTGATAAACTGGGTTGTTATCATTTAGTCACGATAGAGGACAAGAAGTGTGAAGGGGAAGGTGGGGCCAATGTAGTTAACTCAAAGCACTTTGAGTTTATTTTTCATGAAATGAAAAAAAAGAGAAAAAATCAGGAAAAAAAAATGATCCACCACCTCTTGGAATGTAAATAGGAACTGTTATAGGATACATACATGTTGCTATAAGATCATACTAGCTGCTACAGGATACAGACTGTGTGCTACAGGATACAAATTGTGTGCTACAAGATTGTCCTCAAAGGTGTAAAGGATCCCAATCTGAGAAATTTCGGCTATAAAACCCTATATTAATGAATGAATATCCAAGGGAAGGGTAAGTACATCCTTACCCTTTTGTGAACAAGAAGCTTGTGTAGATGATCAATTTCTTCCACAGAACATCCTATAGTATATGTTTAAATGAAATGAAATGGAAGTGTGAAGTTTTTCTCTTGTGAAGTTGAGCATTATAATAGGAAAATGAACTTGTCTTGAGATTGGCATGCAATTTTTTTCTCGCACCAAAAATTCAAGTGGGCTAGCGCCTCATGTGAAAAATAAAAAAATATGTATTTTAAGGTAAGCAGGCTTGCCACTGGTGTTGGAGGACAAGCTACCCGAGCTATTGCTTTCATACATCGCTGTAGATGGACTACATGATCATAACATATTGTTATAGTATTGAAATGGTCTATTACAGGAAGCTTGATAGTGGATATAATTTTCCTCAAACCCTAATAAGGAGGAAAGAATCATGAGGGAAAGGGTTAGTACACACTTCCCCTCCAATAGTTGGCATGAAAACCCTTAAAACTCTCTCAATTCTCAAAAGCATACTCTATAGTTTCCACATATTTAAATCTTAGTAAGAAAGATCAGTGAATTTGTGTCATGAATATGGTAGAATTCAGGATAAAATGTCTTGGATTTCATGTTGAATTCTCCCTTATCCTCATCATCATAAAAAGAAAATTTATTTTACCTCTCTTTCCATAAACATTCACACATAAAACTTCATAATCTTGTAGAAGAAAAGAGAAACTCCTTGTTCCAAACTGATAAAAGTTTATTGAAGTCATGAGAAGAGGAGAATCAATAGATACTTCTGGAATACTAAACCAACAAGGAGAATTAAAGGGATGATGGGAAATTGAGATAAACACAAATATTGTCTAGTAGGGGCAAGTACATCCACATCAGTATGGGACATCAAAAAAGTCATTATGAGGCATAAAAGAAGTGACAATAGGGCAAGAAGATGGATAAGTTTCTCAGAGGATGAGCAAAAGTTTCAATAGGGAGCTATGATGGGCCTCCAAATTAGACACAAATTAAGTTCCATCTAACCTTTCTTAGGCACATGAAAGCTATATTAAATCTCTCCTTCTACACTTAATAATGTTTTTTTTTTAATATGTTCTTAGGAAGGTTTAGAGATAATTGCATATTATGTGCCTAATATTATTTATTATGTAGAGAGAATATTGAGTAAATTATGAATGAGATAATATAGGGACTTTCTCCCTACTATAGAATAGACCAAGATTGGATAATAAATGAACAGGATATTATGAATTATTGAATAGATTGAGGAGCTCTGGTGATTGAGAAAATCTAGAAATGTGCTCCCTATCATTTAATGAAGATTCCTAGTGTTAGGAACCAGATCCACTTTTTGAGGTATTTTGGAGGGGAAATTTGCCTCTTTCAATGAGGATGCTTCTCCATATATTTGTATAAGTACCAATTCGAATTTGCCTCTAGGGACATGTATTTCTTAGTCTTCTTGTGAGAAAACTTGTTATTTAGCAGCTCCACTTTCATTTTTAGCTAGGATGTACTTGGATTGATTCAAATAATGAAGTTTGGTGCCATTTTTAGCTTATAAAAATTGGTTTCCTTCATAGGAATCTAAGTATCCTTGGGTTTGGACATCCCAAGATCCTCAGAGCCCTATTGTACAATTTACTTATTTCCTATGAATGTCTTTTTCACTTGCATCTCGTATTTCTACATTTGGTGTTCATGTTTCCTTTGTTGTAGGTTATATTGGTTAAATGATTGAAGTGAGTTATTTTTCAGTTTATTTACAAATTCAAAAGCATGATTCATCCTTAGAAAAACTTTGAAAATTCATATTCATCATTGAGCTACTTGGATTGGTTTACTAGTTCACAATTTTAGAATTTTTAGAGTATCCTCTAGCAAATTAGTAGTAATTTTTTGTTATTCTTTAGAACATGTTAACGAGGCTATTTTGATTCGATTCCATTTGGATTGAGTACTAAAAATATTCAGTTTAATAATAAAATTTACCCCATATCATTTTCACTTGATTAGGTTAGAAATTAGGTAGATTAACTAGCTCATTGATTCTTGAATTTCTGATTTTTGGAGTAGTAATTTTTCTTCTATTTTTTAGCACATGTTAAAAAGGTTATTTTTGAGTGATTCCACTTGCATTGGAGCCCTAGGAAATCCTACTTAATATAAAAATTCTTCACATCTCATTTTCATTCGATTTTCTTGGTCATTGGTGAGATAACTCAGAGGACAAACTAGCTAGCAGACTAGGTATTTAGTCTTTTCAAGTATAAAAATCATAATCTTTTTTGTGGTGTGCAAGTGCTACTATTAATTTTAAGGGTTAGAATTGTCATTTAAAATTCTTAGTCTACCACCAAATCCTTCTTTCTACCTCAAAAACTCCTCCAAAACATTGTTCACCAAGAGTACATTTCTGGTTTGTTGAAGGCCACCATGTGCATTGTTCCTTGTGCAAGATGGGCCCCTGAAGGGTACTAATCTTGGAAAGGGAAACATACAACCTTCTCCTACCTTCCACTACCCTTTCCCACCTTTATATCACCTTTTCCACCCTCAGAATGCTCATGGATCCAATCTTGTAGCAAAACAAGACAATATTATAACATCTTGTAACATCATGTAGCATCATGTAAAATCCCTCCAAACTTGACCATAATTGTCCTTAAATCTTGATTTTTTCCTCTTGGACTTCAATAATGACTCTTAGGCTCCAAAACCATGATTTATTAATATTAAAGACCTCTTAATCCTTTCCTCTTGCCCATTGCAATTCACCTCTGCAATTATGGTTAGTGGACAGATTTATGAATTTAAAGATACAATGATGATTTTCTTGATTGCCTCATGAAATGCCTAACGAACTCTATCACTAAAGTTAATCTCTTTGAATACAGTGATTAAATGGTTATTTCATTCTCATTTACCTACGCAAGGTAGACTAGGACTGATTCTCTTAGATTCATGCTTCTTTTAGGATTTTATTTGCAAGCATTGTTATTTCCATTGCATAGGTTAGGTTTCATTTTCAATGCGAATTTTACATTTTGCAATTAGGCTAGTGTTTACATTCCTGAAAATAGCATAGAATTAACATTTCTACAAATAACCTAATTTTTACATTTATGCAACTAGGACAAGTATCATTTCCATTTCTTGCAAATTAAGTAACATTTTCATTTATGAAACTAGTTTAGGTTTTGATTTCATGATATTTATTTCATTGCATCAGATCAACAAAATAAGGACACATTGTATGCTGCACATATAGTGTCGACACCTCTTAAGTTTGTACGAACTCCAGTTTGATAATTTAAGTTGGTAGCCTTAGGAGTTGTAGCATGCTTGTTGCAATACTAGGGCTCATCAGATTGAATCACTATGTGATGTTTGTGAAGGGTTATGTTTGAATGCAATGTTAGGATAAGTTTGTCATGTTGCAATGTAAAGTTATTTTTATCATGTTACAACATTAAGATTTATTTGACGCATTGCAATGTTGGGTTATGTTTTTCATAATGGGGTGTCAGGTTATGTTTTCCACATTATGTCATCAACAATGTTTGTCACATTGTGATGTAAGTTTTTGTTCATCACATTGCAACATCGGGTTATTTTTGTCACAATATGTCATCGAAAATGTTCTTCACATTGCGATGCTAGGTTTTTTTCATCACATTTCAATGTCAAGTTATGTTTGTCATGTTTCAAGGTTAATTTATGTTTGACATAATGTCAAAAGGATGTTTTGGTCAAGAATTTTGAAATTTTCTAACAAATTATTTTTGTTATGGTGGTGATAGGAACTTTGAATTGATGTAATGCATAATAACAAAGGAAACATCCCTTTGATGTGATGTCTCATGACTAAACATTTTTTGCATGATCCAAAAGTTTATTTTCGTGCAACATAAAGATTTTCTCTCTCATGATGTATCACATTTAAAATATATTTCCTTGTGACATTGTTAATAGATTAACTTGAACTTTGCAAATGATTATTTATACCTGTTAAAAGGACATTGATATAAAATCAACTTGAATTTTGCAGATGATGATTTATACTTGTTATAAGGACATTTAACTACACCACACATGAATAATAGTGTATGCATTGCACTGTGATATACATTACGACAATAATTATTATAGTTATGGTTGTGGTTGATAATTATCTTAATTATAGTTAATATAATAATAATGTGTGTATTAATTATAGTTATATAATGATTCACTATTGTGAATCCATATTAATATGAATCACAACCATAATTATAAGTAATAGCAATTATAATTATTAAATAATTGTTATTAGTACATTAATTAATGTAATTGTGTAATCACAGATTAATATAATAATAACAATTAATTTAATTATTGTATTAATGGGCCTAATGGTTAAGAACATGTTATTCCTTGTAATAGGTCACAGTTTCAAGCCCAAATCAAGGTAGAATATGTACACAATCATCCACTTTTTTTTTAACCATGGTGAATTGGTAACTCATTGGAGTAATCTCGGTGATGCCCATGATCAAACTTAGTGGTTTTCAGCATAACACCAAGAGTATATTCAACAATCTGTAAGTGAGATATACCAAGAAATTATGACTTAACATGAGTTAAAACTCCAAAAGGGTGGGGTAGCTTACTCCTTGAGCTTTATCACAATGAGTCATTTGAAATCGAGTGGAGGGGATAACATCCCAGTATGCCAACCACTCATTTGTACCACGAGGAGACTACACATTCATACACTTTAGAAATTGAATTGTTGCATAGAGGCAGGTACATTGTCTTACAAATAAGGGGGCCTCATACACCAATTTGTGTTTGGCTTGGTCGTGACCTCAAAATTGGATTATTATTATTATTTAAAAACTAGTGTAAGAAATTTTATAATGATATGGAGTTCAATCATTTCTCTTATTTCTTCCTAAGTGTAACATATGCATTATTTTTCATCTTACCATAATGTTGAAAGAGATACAAGTGGTGATATGAATAAGCCATTTATGGATTTGACTCTTGATATGGTTGTGAGGATCAACCCTTGCCTAGCTTCGTTTCCAATATATATAATAGTGTTGCCTAAAGTCAACCCTTATTAATTATGTATAGTAATGGCCCATGCAATCTTCCAAGGTATTTGTTTGTGATTTCTTCTAATATCAAGTGTTATTTGTACAATTTTTGGAGAAGTTTTGTTAAATGGAACTCCTATGTACTTATGAAAAATAACAACAATGAAAATTGGAAGTTAAGGGGGTTTTGAGCCAAGCGTATAGAAAATATTTTGAATATAACCAAGTGCACCGTTAATGAAGACAAACTCCACCCATAAGTTATCAACATGACACGTTGACACTGGAATAATAAGACTTAATGTTCTAATCAATAATTTCCAACACCAATAATTTATGTTCACCTTGTATTCTCTACAATGCATCTTGCAATTAGAGAATTCAATGATTTCAACATGTGCTTGTTATGTAAGTTGAGTAGATTTTTTGTTTGAAATAAGTGAATTGCTAAATGAAACAAAATCTTTTCCATGGGAGGAATATTGGTATCAAAATGTGACATGAGAATATCCCAATCATCAAGAATGAGTTTTGAATTGATCATGTTTGTTAAGAGTTTTTGACAAGAGGATTGTTTGGGATCATTTCCTTGTTGGTGGAATATTGTATTAAAAGTAATTAGAATGTTGAATTTTTCCATAAAAATTTCCCTATTGTTTTACCTACATATGAAGGCTCATCTCCAACAAGACGTAATTGACCAAGGTTGTTATGAACATTGCACCTTAAAAATTATAAGAAAATAAAAATTATAGTCATCTTTGATAGGAAACATCCTTTTATAATGAAAACAATGTACAAGACAAGATTTGATGACTTAATGCTAGGTATCCTTAGTATTATATTAGAGATAAAGGGTACAATCATAATAAAATGGGACCATGAGAGGTTATATACTGCATAATAATATAACAACATAAATGTAATCACTCAATATTTAGGGAATAATAAGGGGTTTAGGGTCATATGGGGCCTATATAGGGCTTAACATGCCCTCACCTTCAAAGAAGTGTTGTCCTCAACATTTGACTATCTTTGGGTGTTTTTGCATGAACAAATCATCTTCCCATGTTGCTCCTTCCACTAGTGGGTTCTTCCATATGATGAGGTACTCAATAATTTATCAATTTCTCAACTACTTAGTGTTAAATTATAGCAAGAAAAGGCTTCATTTGACTTGTGGCTTAGTCAAATGGAGAAATTCGAATTTCCACATCAATGGGATGACTTGAGTTGCAGTTAGCATGAGTGACATGGTAAAATCACTTAGTAAATCAGTCAAATTGAGTTTGTGGGCTAGAAGTAGAGTTGTGCATGAGTTTATTGCTAAAATATAGCAATCTAGTAGAGTTATAATTAGTGAAACTTAGTTATTTGAGCTCTAGCCATGAATAGAGTATGTAGGAGTTCAATTGAGTAGTAGTAATTGTTGTTAACTAGGCTGATCTCTTAGTTAACTAGTCAATTTACTAAAAATAGCCTTGTTCATGCATGCAATTCAAATTTCCTAGTTGAGTTGGAGTAAAAGGAACATTGAAACTATTAGTTGTATACTATTGAGTGTATAGGTTTTGTATTAGAGAAGGTGAGCTGTCATGCGGAAAGAGTCGATAGTGCGAACACAACCGACCTCCCTAGAAGCAAAAGCTTTCTAGTGACAAACAAGACAAATAAACACTACCTTTCTCTAAACATGCATTGAGAATACAAGTAATCAGGGGATCTTTAACATACCTTTAGTCCAACGCTTTGTAGTAGTCCAGCCTCGCCGATCCGGATGAGCTCCTCCTTCTCTTCGAAACCTACATTCACTAACAAGCCAAAAGATTAAATAGCACCTGATAAACTCATAAAACAATACATATCCATCATATAGACCAAGGAGTATATGAAACAAATCATGAATAACAATCTGTTGAGAAAAATAAGTTCATTTGTATTAAGAGGTAACAAAAGAAACCATTACAACCTGAGCCTTGGTGTTGTGCAAGTCCCTCCTAGGGTCCAGCAAGAGTTTTCCTTTACTTTGATCAGCTCACCCACTCTCAAATAAGGCTAGGAAAGGATGGGAATCTCTCCTCTCAAGCTTTACAAGGGAGTCCTAATTCCAGCAGCATCTACCCTTAGGAATGTTCAGCTTTCAACCTCCCCTCCCTTTGGCCCAATGCCTGTATTTATAGTGCTCTAGAGGAAGTTATTCAGGTCCACCATCAATGGGATAAGCCCCTCTTTGGATGGGATAGCTCCCCTCTTGATGGGATAAGTTCCTCTTTGGTAGGGATACATGAACCATCTGGAGGTGCTTCATACACGGCAAACAAGCTTCTAGAATGCTCTAGAAATGACCACAAGTAACTTTTTGGGAGTGAAACTTGCGCCTTTTGACCTTTACAGGAGTACGCACCCATTGCTTTATAGACAGAGCATACAAGTACGCAGGTATTGTGAACTTGGGGTGCGTACACGCAGGTAAGGCTAAGAGAAACTGCGTACCTAGAGATATATAGATTTTTAATGACTTTCTCTCTTTCTTGGAGTTTGACATGGAGAGCAGAGGTATGAGGCTTGCCAAGGAGGATAGTATGACAGTTGATGGAGCCATACTAACTGCAAATAGTCATGGTGACAAATTTTAGTGTAACAGATTTCCCCCTAAAGTGCGAAGCCTGTAGTAGATAAGGGTTTCATATCATCTAGGAAGGGTGAAGTACTTTATCATTTCAAGGATTGTCTTGTGGAGAGCCCAGTCGGAACCTGCAAATATTCAACACAAAATACATATATATGATCATATCATCGCTGAGGTAGGCATTCCCATACTCAGATTGAAAACTTTAACTAAATGACTATCTACTGCTCTGATACAGGAATGATTCTGCAGTACATCATAATCATAGACTTTTGTAGACACAGTATGGACGCAGCCATCTGTTTATAGTTAGTCTATTGTATAATGAATACAAAACTCCTCGCAGCCTGGATGGTGGAAACTAGATCCAGGGTCTTCATTTCTACTTCCCGAACAAGTACGATTCTATCCATGCGAATAAATGAGTTGATGTCGAACATGGTAGAAACCACTGTGAGAGAGACCACCAGTGATGTCAATGGTTCTCAAAGTACCCAGTACAATCCATGAGATGTGAATGAATGAGTTGATGTCGAACATTTCACGGAATCCTTCGATCGAAAGTCAATGATGTAAACTGTCGTCAAAGGCGAGAAACCTGCCATTGATGCATGCAGACTTCAAGGTACTGACGATTCCTAGGTCATCTTTCTAGATAATGTGCTGATGTCGATAGAAAGCGACCCGTTGCAGGCAAGCCCACAACACGAAATCATAGATCAAGTTGAATAAATGTAGCTGTAAGGACTGACTCAGGGATGGTCAAAATGGATGACAAGTATTTTGCAGATGAATGTTTATTGTAGAGACCTCTTGAACACATAACGACACGACAGATGGCTTGGTGATATTTGACCCAAAGTTAATCCCCGGCTGAAGACTTTCAATGTGGTTTGATCAACTGTGAGGCAAAGGATTTCCCAACCCAGGTGAATGAAAAGTGTCGTGTTCAAGAGTGGTAATAAGGCTTCTTCTGAGACAAAGGATAACAAATGGGCTCATTTTTCTCTCTTTTCCCCCACCATTTCTGGCAAGTACCTCTTTATTTTTTACAAGCTTGAGGAGGATAACATATGCTTGATTATAAGCTCATCCTTCGGATGATTCCAACTTAGTTTTGATTCGAACCCTAAGAAGGAGTGGTCCATTCCTGTTTGTAATCGAACATGTCCTTTACTGTGAAATTTTAACGAGTCCAGTATAGGAGAAACTCGGAGTTTTTCATTTTTAGAGAGTCTGAAAAAACTTAAGAAGACTCCAGGTTGAACTTTTTCGTAAAGTTGTGTCTCCCAAGCCCGAAAAAGTATAAAATAATACTTGAGAGAACCGCTTAGTCTTGCGACCAAGGAGTAATTTCATGATTAGTGCCTCTGACCTGAAAAGTAAAAAGCGATCAAGGACACGTCGTTTTATTTCCAGTATCAAGTTTGAAACGACAAAAACCCGGCAATCTTTTCCTGTTTTTACGGTCAGAAAAGAGCTATAAGGGGACCGTCTTTTAATTCCGTTTTAATGAGTGTAAAAGAAACGCTTGGCAATATTTTCATGTTTTAGGAGTCAGAAAAGGGCTTAAAAGATGACTCTGATTTTTTGGTTCGTGAAAAATGATAATTTTCCCTGAAAATCCTTTTGTCCTGCACAAAAACGACACATTACTCATACCTGTTTAAGATAAGCAAAAATGCATTGAGAAATATCCTTCCATGGTGAAAAATAAACAAACTTAGCATTTATTTATCCAAAAAACCTATAAAAAGACCTTTTACCATGTCATTTTTACTATTTTACTGTTGAGGGAGAGAAAAGGGCTTTTGGAAAGAAACTTCCCGTGGACTTTGCAGAGAATCCGACCGTCGGAATCGAGCGCCGTCTCTTTCAGGTATTTCACAACATCCTCCTCTTTGTTTTCATCCATTTAGAATTTCATTTTAAGCCCTAGTTTGATTTTTTGGGGGCTTTGGGGTTTTAGGATCCGCTTTTCGGGGTACGCAGGTGCCCCGTGGGTGACCTGCGTAACCTGACATTTTCGTTAATGGGAAAATGGCAGGAGTACGCAACCTACCTTCAGAACAGCTGCGTACCCATGCTCTGTTTTCTGAAAGCGGGGTGCGTACTCCGCGCAAAGTAAATTTAAAACCCCAAATCTCAAAACTAAACCATTAATTTTTGATTTAATGAATTCTAATGAATGTTTTCTGGTGTGTAGATTGCCCACCATGCTTGATTGGCACGAAAGAGAACACGAAGATGTCGATTTGGCCGCAATAGATCATCAACCTTCCATTGATGCTTTGAAGGCATGCGGTCTCTACAAATACTGGGCCATACCTGGCATGAGGGCCCAGGTGCGATTCCTAGAATGGCTGGTTGAAAGGTGGAACGTTCAGGATCAATGATTTTACATTGGAGGGCACCAACTCGAGATAGAGCCCTCAGACATATATTTTCTCACTGGTTTGCCTAATAGGGGCGAGAAACTGACTCTGTACGGGACTAGGCCGGGTGGCCAATCCCTTGCTAGCCTCCGGCTAGAGTGGTGCAACAATCAAAACCAGGAGAAAGGGATAGAAATCAAATACATATCCCTGCCTGAACTTATGGTAATTGCCTTTACGGTTACCAGACTCTGCGGCGCAGCTGCTTTGCATATTGCCACCGGGTCCCAAATGCGGATGGCGATAGATTGCTACCGAGGCACCGTTTTCAACTGGTGTGACGCTGTGTTGGCCAATATGAAGGGCCAACTGACTAGGGCAAAGAACGGGCAATTAAAGACCTTTGGGTATGGGCCTCTAGTTGTGAGCTTTGCCTTAGAGAGGGTTCCGATGTTGATCCCACAGCATCTCACTGTTGCAGCTGGGCCTCCTCGGGAGCCAAAGTTGATGCGATGGGTTGCGGTGATGGCCCGGCATCCTGATGAGGGAGCGGGAGTTGTCTGATTTCCTGCGGGTTACTTTCACTGGTTGGAGGACCAGGTCTTTGCGATCTAGGATTTTCCTTATGCCGGAGTAGATTTTCGTGGTGATCCGGACATGGTTCTTCCACAGGGAGAACAATGGGACGACAGAGGTACTTCATTTTTCACAAGTTTTTAAATTATTTACTTTTTTTTGTTTTTTATATCATCTCAAAACTGACAGTGACAATTTTTAAAATGCAGATGTAGGTCCACAGCGTCCGGCCAATCTTCGGCCATTCGAGAGAAGAGTACCAGTTGCACCAGCACCGGCCCCACAGGATGCGGCCGCAGAGACCTTAGCCGAGTTGGAACAGGACCTAGAGCATCTCACGGCGGACATACCAGAGACGACTATAGACGATATTCCTATCCGACTTCAGTGCTATGTGGTCGCAGTCCCAGGACCTTTCAAGAGGTTCCTGTGTAGGGTAGCGCGGGCAGTGGTGTCGTATAGAGAGCACCACCAGTGATTGGCTAGTCACTTTTTGTAGACACATGTGACATTTTGGTTTTTTGTACTTATCATTTTTGCCGATCATAAGGTGTTTTTCAACCTATGATCGAAGACGATGTATATATTTTGACACACTCCTATCTATATATATCATTATTACCGGCTTATCTTGTTAAACATCTATGATGAAATGTTTTTAAATTTACATTTATGATTATTGCAAATGTCTATCTAACATTCAAGAAGCAATTGCATCTGCTAATGTATTTAATGACCTTGGAATATGTTGATATTCAATGTAATCAAATTCACGTTCCAAGAGGCGCACTCTCAAAAATAACCTTAATAACACTGGATTTCTAATGGCATATACTCTATTAAGCTGTAATACAACGAGTTCAGAATCTAACCTCACTATCAAACTCCGAATCCCAAACGAAATAGATTCAGATAATAACTCAATCATTGCACTGTATTCTGCAATGTTGTTTGTTGTTTGACCGAGACTCACCCCATGCATAGAAACTAACTCGTCAGAGGGCGAATAGATAACCCAAGCTGCGGAAGAGATATTCCGTGTACTACGACAAGCACCATCAGCGAATCCAATGTACGTTTGGAGAGGCGTCGACATCTGCAATATCAAGAGTAAAACCAAGATAAGCCAGAATAACGACGAAAAACACACTCTCTAAGCTAAGCACACTGTCTATACTAATAAACACACCAGCTAGAAAGAAAAACTAACCTAACTAAATCTCCATACCCATTATTTAAGCATAATACCTCTTTAGGTAAAGTCCGTTTCTGGGCTTACCCAAAGAGTCCCCATCAAAATCTACCAGCTCATAGGCCCCTTTTGCTAGCTTTCTCTTGACAATGTAGGGCCCATGCCACATAGGAACGAATTTTCTAGCACCTAATTTATCGTTAGCTTGATCATATAATAGCACTAGGTCTCCTTCCGAAAAATTACGAGGGGTCACGTTGCGATTATACTGAGCTTTCATCCTTTTTACGTGAGTCTCGATTGCCAATGTAGCATCACGTCGAGTCTCATCTAATTTAGCTAAGTATAATAGACGCTTCTCCTCTTCGGAAGTAGCTGGAAGAAATTCGACAGCCATTTGAAGTGACGGGATTTCGCATTCAATGGGCAACACTGCTTCCAAACCATAAACTAGTTGGAAAGGAGTGAACCCTGTTGATGTTTTCACTGAGGTTCGGTACGCCCAAAGCGCTGAAAATAACATGTTGTGCCAATTCGACCGATGAATACCAATGATTCGTCGGATCATGATAACTAGAACTTTGTTGATGGACTCAACCAAACCGTTTGCTTGGGGATAATAAGGAGTAGAACTATCATGACGTAAACCAAGTTGGCATGTAAGTTCTGTCATCATAATGTTTCGAAAATGGCGCCCATGGTCAGTGATTATCGCTTGTGGGACACCAAACCTAGAAATAATATGATTGAATACGAAAATCGCAGCTGTCTTGTCGTCTGCCTCGAATGTAGGCATCGCCTCGGCCCACTTAGTAAAATAATCAACCGCAAGGATGATATATGCATGCCCCCCGGCCGAGTGAGGGTTACATGTAATAAAATCGATACCCCATTTAGCAAAAGGACCAACGGAAATTATAGGGTGGAGAGGAGCACGTGGTGCACGCATCTTGTGATCAAACACTTGATAGTTGTGGCATTTTCAGACCGCAATGATACAATCTTTAAACATGGACGGCCAGAAGTAGCCAGCACGCAACACCTTCTGGGATGTGGCATACCCAGACATATGACCACCACACGCTCCAGAATGACAGTCATTCATAACCCTTTCTGCCTCTTCATGAGTTAAGCAACGACGAAAAACCAAGTCTGCCCCACGACGATAAAGAGTATCTCCAATAATTTTGTACTGTTGGGACTGGAATCGAATTTTTCGGCGTTCCGACTTTGAAGCTTCGGGCCAAAAGGATTGGGTTTGGAGATAGACAATTATATCCCCATACCACGGATCTAAAGTGCTGATGAGAAACAGAGATTCGTCTGCAATGGGTTCCTCTGCCACAGTTTCCGTGTCAGCACGCGGGAAGTCACACATCAATTCCGCAAAAACTAAAGATTTCTTAGACTTAGACTTTTCAAATTCTAAGTCGAACTCCTGCAAGATAACGATCCATTTAGAGTACTTGCCCCCTAGCAATTGTTTAGTCAAAATATAGATCATAGGGCTGCAATTCGAAATGACTGTAGTTTTACGGAGAAGAATGTAGTGACGAAAACGCTGGACAGCCTGAACAGCTGCCAGGGCCAACTTCTCCACATGCAAATATTTTAGCTCAGTGGGATTTAACGTCCTACTAAGATAATATATCACATGTTCCGTTTCGAATTCATATTCCTGTACTAATACCATTCCAATGGTGGAATGAGCGGCGGCGAGGTACAAAAAGTAATCCTGGTTGTAGTTGGGAGGATGCAGCAACGGTGCATGGGTCAACGCGTGCTTTAGCGCATCGAAAGATTTCTGAGCTATCTCATCCCAAGAGAATTGAGCATTTTGTTTCAACAACCGGGTAAAACCCTTGGTAATCTCGGCGTAGTTAGGAATGAATCGGCGTAAAAAGTTTGCTTTCCCTTGCAAACTTTGGAGTTGGCGCAGACTCAAAGGAGGAGGCAATTTGATGACAGCTTCGACCTTCGAGGGATCGACGCGAATGCCGGCTTTTGAAACTACAAATCCCAGCAATCGTCCCACTTCTTTGCAGAAGACACATTTGTGTGGGTTCAACCGTATACGATAATGCCTACACCTCATAAAAATTGCTCGTAAATGGACAAGGTGATCAGCTCGATGTAAGGATTGAGCGGGCAAATCATCGAGATACGGTTGCACAATGTGCTTGATGTCATGAAATGCATAAGACATCGCCCTTTGAAAAGTGGCTCCAGCATTCTTAAGCCCAAAAGGTAATTTGCAATAAGCAAATGTCCCCCATGGACAAATGAAAGCCGTTTTTGGTTGATCGGCAGGTAGAATATTGATTTGGTTGTAACCGGAAAAACCGTCCATAAAGGAAAATATTTCACTGCCGGCACAATCATCAATTATTTGATCGATATAGGGCGTTGGATAGTTGTCCTTGGGACAAGCACGATTGATATTCCTATAGTCGATACATATTCTTATTGTTCCCTGTTTCTTGTTAACCGGAACAATATTCGATACCCAATCCGTTAACGGGATCGGATAAATGAAACCTGCTTTCAACAGCTTCTCAACTTCTGCTTTAATTGCAGCCGCTTTCCGAGGGTGTATCTGACGCAGACGTTGCCGAACGGGTTTAGCGTCCGGGTAAGTCTTGATCTCATGAACAACAATGGAGGGATCAATTCCTGGCATTTCCTCATAGGACCAGGCAAACACGTCGCGGAATTCTTGAAATAGGGCCTTGTATGTTTGAATTTCGTCATCTGAACACGAGGCACCTATATGAATGTGTTCAACAATTCCAGGCTTCACTGAAATGTCAATGGGAATAGTGAGAGAAACGTTTCCCAAATTCAGCACTGAATCAGGATGTTTCATTGGACTCTGAGCATCTTTGACATATTCAGCTGTAAAGATTGATGAGAAATCGTTTTCAAAACGATCATCCTCAGGTAAAAATGAAGATCTATGATGGAGATCTTCCCATGGTAAATCGTCTACACATAGGACTTCACAAAGTTATTCGTCAGATGACACAACTTCAGGAAACGTTATTAACTCCGAGGTTGATGCGAAAAGGGATTCCTCACGGACCACATTCATTTGGTCGATTTGGGTTGAACTTGGGTTGGAAAAAGACTGCACGGCTTCATAGGCAATTTCATATGGACTCAAAGGCATTGCATCACCGAATGAGTCTATACAATCCAAGGATCATCGTAAATAATAGTGTCTGACGTAATCATATGAATGAATGTGAATGAAGGGTCTGTGTTGATTGGAGGAAAAGGAAAAGTTCCCAGTAAACCGGAATCTTTAACTAATCCTATGCCAACATCCTTATAAGGGATAGTCTGTTTACCGACATGCTGGATACTCTCTGAAGAGGCTGGGTCGGATGAAAAATAAGTCGGCTGGTCTATTGTCACGATTTTGCCATTGTGTGGAAACTTTATTACTCTGAAGACCGATGAAACGACCGCTGTCATAGCGTAAGACCAACTTCGACCCAAAATAAGGTTGTAGTCCAGAGGGGCATCAACCACCTCCACATCCAGACTAACGGTTTTTCCTTCAACCCCTATAGGCAAATCCTGTAAAATGCCAAACGGATGGAACCCACGGCCATCAAAGGCCTTAAGAATTGTTGGGGATTGGTTCAGCGAAGGAGAACCAAGCGATCTCCAACACTGAATCGACATAATACACGTGGAAGCTCCCTCATCAATTACAGTCCGATGAATAGGCCTGTTTTTTACTATCACTGGAATCTGGAAAGCCATCTGATGAGGGAGACGCGGTGTATTGTTTTCTAGATCAAAGATTATCAGGTTCGGGTCCTGAACATCAACAGCTCCTATAGCCGACAAAAGTAATTTTCGCTGTGCTGGGCATGATTGCAGCACTTCTAAAGCCGACATTGCTGAGGGTGAAACAGCTAAATCCTCAACAATGTTGTAATTCTGGGCCGCTCTCGCATGTGGATTGAAAGCAGACCTTCGAAGTACACCCTTGGCGGGCGGTTTTATTACTAAGTCAGGGTTAGGTTTCTCGATCTGTAGTGGATCAGAACCGGGAGCTGAGGTTGATGGATTTGAATGAGAAGATTCTGCTTCTTTTGATCCATCAACAGGACTTTTACTACCATAATCTTGCGATCGAGTCGCAATCCTTACATGAGACATCATCAATATGGGTTCTTCAGTGGCACTCGAGGAAGAACCTATCATCTTACTCTCCTGCTTTGGAAATGGATCTTTCAAAATAGCAGGAGTTGAGGAACCTTTGATGATTTTCACAACCTCGGCCCGATGGGGGCAATCTCTTGTAAAATGATCCTCTTCACAAATAAGACAAGGATATCGAGGTTTGCGCTTTTCGTCATTGGTTTCCGACTTTTCTGTTTTCTCCTTTGGAGTCTTGTCTGCTTTACCCTTCTTCTTCCCACCGTTTTTTTATTTAGCCGTAGATGACTCTACAGCGTGAATATCGGCGGAAATTTCAGGAGAGGACTCTCCTGTCGGGGAATCTGGTAAGGTTATAATGGGCAAAGAATTCTTTGAAGATTTCTTCTTGCTTTTAGTATTTACCGTACCAATCATGCCATCAGCAGCATGAGATCCCGAAGGAGCAGCAGCGATTTGATTTGACTTTGGAAGATCTGGGATCTTTTCATGTAACGTACCTGACTAAGTGTAAACTAAGTCAAGGTACTGCGCTTGAGCAATTACTTGCTCCTCAGTAACTACTCTGGCCTTAGCTACGTCTTCAGTAATCTTCAGTAATAATGATTTAACAAACCATTCAGCTAAGATTTGGTCCGGGATAAAAACTTTCACTAACCGCCGTCGACGTCTCCATTCATGTATATGATCGGAAATATAAGTGGACGTCGACTGTTTTAATGAAGTTAGTAGCTCCGTGCCATTATCATATCTGACCGGCAACTGAAAATGAGTTAGGAAGAAGGTAGCTAACTGACTAAAATTGTAAAAAGAGGCCTGTGGTAACTCAATGTACCACTTGGCCGCGAGACCAATGAGCGTACGCTGGAAAAGACGTAAGCGGATCGAATCATCCGAGATGGAATTTGAAGCACACCAGAGGTGGTAAGTCATCACATGATTGGACGGATCCTCTCCAGACTTACCTTCGAACTTGGGTATATCGCTGGGCAACTTATTTGGCATTGGCGGCCAGAACGGAAGATAATTTATTGGATCGTTCGTTAGGCGCGACAAGTCTGGTAAATCCAAAGTTGCGATAAACGGTAATTACCGATTAGGATCCCTAAAAATCTAGGTCACAAGACCAGTCCCAGGAGGAGGATATCCAGGATAACTTTGAATAGGAATCGCATTCGGGATATTATATCCTCCTGGAAAACCAGGATTAACCGAACCATACTGGGGTTGCTGAGGTTGTTGATAAGTGTACCCAGGATACGGTTGATATTGGTAAACCGGCTGTTGGACAGCAGGCCCGTATTGGTACTGTCCCTGGTACGGTTGATAAGTGAATTGTGGTTGACTAGTGACAACCGTACTTAAACCAGGTTGTCCTACAGGCATCTGAACCGTAGTTTGAATCGTAGATCCAGACGATGGTAAAGATGTCTGAGGAGTAGTTGCAGAGACAGTAGAAACCAGAGCTGTCGATACTCCAGAAGTAAGTGTGGTGGAAGGAGAAGATGTTGCGGTAGTTGCAGCAGCCGTTTGAGATGGAGTACTAGGTGCAATTGGCGGCTGAGTAACTACCGAAGGTACAGAAGTTTGAACATTAGACTGGACTGGTTGCTGGGATGGACCAACAACTAAGGGTTGTCCAGCTTAAGATGACAACTGTACACTTGGCTGCAATACCTGTTGAACTTGCGATGGATCCCACACTATGTTCATTCTGGGGTATTGACCCATGACAGGTTGAGGATATTGAGATCCATAACCGGATTGAGGGTAGGATTGATAACTGAAAGGAACAGTTCCTGTACCTTGAACATATGATTGACCTTGAGGTGGTTGATAACCTTGACTCAAGTATTGACCTTGAGGTTGATAACCTTGAGGTAAATACTGATACTGGGGTTGACCTTGACCTTGAGGTTGATACCCTTGGGGTAAATACTGATACTGAGGTTGACCCTGGGGTACATATTGAAGCTGGGGTTGACCTTGAGGAATGTATTGTACTATGGGTACATACTGTCCTTGAGGTTGCCCCCCAAACGCAACTTGTGTACCTTGAGGTTGCCCCCCAGGCGTTAATTGAGGCTGCCCCCCAGGTGGTAATTGGCCACCTTGAGGTTGAGAACCGGGAACTGAACCTCACATCATGTAAATGTCCCCTACACCCAACGGTTTATTACCATTGTTTCCAGCTAATAACCCATGTTCAATGGGTTGAGGAGATGCTCCCGCAAAAGTACCAAAAAGTGACTGATACCGAGAGGGAACAGAAGGACCACCGTACAAGAAAGATTCAGGAGATTGAGTGAACACGGACGACTGACCAGACATATTTACAGGAGTATAAATACCTCCAGGTGGAAAAGGAGTACGAGGTGGAGAAAAACTTATCCCTGAGTTGTCTAAATAATTGGTTAACGAAAGGTACCAAGTAGTACTTCTAGGAGGACTGTAAAAGATAGATTCACGCTCCCTTAGATCAATTGTAGGTTGATCTTCAAGGATAGATACGCCAAATTCTTCCTCTGGGGCAAGTTCTTCAATAGCTATCAAACCAGCAGGAAGATTTTCGGTGATGACTCTTTCTACCCTAGGTGAATCAGGTGCACTAGAAGTTGGAGTAACAGGTTCAGATATTTCAGGTTCTTCACCTATATCACTAATAGATGAGAAACTACCAGCAAGCTCGGAAACTGCAACAGCTTCGGGATTATAACCTGTTTCTAGACCTTGGTAATCTGGATGGACTACCAACGACGATTCTCCTTCTTCAGGTGAACCTACTTTACTGCCACTTGGAGTTACAAGGACCTTCAAACCTTCGTAATGACTCGGGACCTCTTCAGGAGGTTCGCCTCGCAATCTACGGGACTTCCTCAACAAATCGGCCACGGTAACAATCTCAGGAGACTTGCCCCAAAGTCTACGGGACTGTCGCGGTAATTCAGCCACAGTTAAAAACTTTTAACTACTGCACACGCAAACAAAGTAAAATCTGAAAGCAAACCACCTAAAGTCTCTAAAGAACCAAACAAATTTGAATCACACGCCTAAAGAATCTAGGGCGTCAAACCATACACAAACAGTAGCCTTCCGGACTGAAAACACTAGTTGGAGATGAAACCCAACATCGCCGAATTCAGCACAAAAGTGGTGGGCGGAACAGTTACCCCGGCAACCTGCTTAATGAATAGACCGGCACAAGTTCCTCCACTTTAACCGTCTCGAGTGAAGTGAACCCCCCGGAAAATCCAAGTGAGTCTAGCCGACGTCTGCTCCAGGTACAGTGGGATCTTCCCTCCACCGTCACCTCGGTAGAATCCTAAAGATAATGGTCACTAAGGTTACCAATAGCAACAAATGCACCTGGGGGAATAGTCTACACTCCAACAGCACGCAAGGGCAGAGTATCAAGCTCAATCCCCTTGCCGGCTCCTTGATAATAATCCAAGGTTTACCGACAAGTGACCCCTGGCTCCTCAACAATGGTTAATCTGAGGTTTACCGTTTGTAATACGTGCGTGTCTGGCGTCGTTCCCAACGAGGGAGGATTGATCCCCTCACTGGTTCGGACACGAGCTCGTGCTTCTCCTTTAAGAGGAGCTTTCCCAGAGTACAAATGAAACAGTTGGATTTATCCTACCACAAGATGAGCTACTTGTTTGGTTTTGCTGTCTTGGAGATTTAATTACTCTCCTACTCCAAGACACTAGCCTGATCTATATTGGTGTTTCAGAGCCCTAGTAAATAAAAAGTTACTAAATTGATTTTACTTTAAGCGTTAATTTTATGGCTTTTCTTTAAGACAAAAGGTAGCGGAGATGAAACTGATGGTGTGTAGACTCGACTGAAATCCACTAAAAAGATGCACTTAGGATTATTTATACTAATTTTCCTTTTTCAATGAATTCCCTAGCTAAGAGAGTTGAAGAATGCAAACTTGATATAAAGACAACTTTCTTGGCAATGAAAATCAAAGAAACAAACTCTTTATCTTTTCAAAACACACAACACATGACCATTAATCACTTCACGAAAATTCATTTTTCTTTCAAAGACTCAAATGCTACCAAAGCAAACTTTCCTTCAAAAGATATTTTTGTATTTTTTCCTAATTAATAAAGCATGTAAAACTTATTTTAACAAAAAACAAAGTTAAAAAATCTATGGCAATCAAATCAACTCAATTTTACTCAAAAGCAAATCTAAGAGAAAAGCACCTAAAAGTAAATCTAACGAGTCAAAAGCTTACTAAAGATGATTCCTGGATGTTTTACTCAGTCAAAATGTAACTAAGGACTAGTTAATGCAGAACCAAAAACCAGTCAAAAACAAAAATCAAAATCTTTTGTTCTTTTCTCAAGAATAAAATTCAAAGTTCAAACAACAAACTTTTTCGAGATTCGCAAAGAGAAGATGCAAAGGTAGGTCTCTCACAAGGGTGAATTCTATGACAGGCCCGACTCCTAAGAGGACTGAACAAAACCAAGGAGATCCAAAGTTTGACAACCTCTAACGCCAAAGTCACTACAGGACCAGTTAAAAATCAAACCCTAAGGCAAAATCCCTATGAATTTCACTAAAACTCTCGACACTGATGAAACAAGCTTAGGTGAAGATTTATGGCAGAAAACCAGTGGATCTGGGCAGAAAAAACAAATTAAAAACAAAATCTAAAAGGCAAAAAGAAGAAAATTGAAATTTTCTTAATTTTGACAGGGTACGCAGGCGACCTGTTTGCACAGGTGCGGGTACGCTCTGTGCACAAAGCTACAGTGCGTACAGGTACGCACTGTGCTCAACTCAGAGGCTGCGTACTTCTAGCAAAACAAAGAAAAACTAAAATCTAATTTAACCCTAAGCTAGACCACCCAAAAACATAGTCAGACAGCCAAAAACCAGAAAACAAACGACTTTTCTCAGATCAAAGTTTCATACAAAGGAAAAAACATTCACATCAATGGATTCCCCAGCGGAGTCGCCATTTTGTCATGCGGAAAGAGTCGATAGTGCGGACACAACCTACCTCCCTAGAAGCAAAAGCTTTCTAGTGACAAACAAGACAAATAAACACTACCTTTCTCTAAACATGCATTGAGAATACAAGTAATCAGGGGATCTTTAACATACCTTTAGTCCAACGCTTTGTAGTAGTCCAGCCTCGCCAATCCGGATGAGCTCCTCCTTCTCTTCGAAACCTGCATTCGCTAACAAGCCAAAAGATTAAATAGCACCTGATAAACTCATAAAACAATACATATCCATCATACATACCAAGGAGTATATGAAACAAATCATGAATAACAATCTGTTGAGAAAAATAAGTTCATTTGTATTAAGAGGTAACAAAAGGAACCATTACAACCTGAGCCTTGGTGTTGTGCAAGTCCCTCCTAGGGTCTAGCAAGAGTTTTCCTTTACTTTGATCAGCTCACCCACTCTCAAATAAGGCTAGGAAAGGATGGGAATCTCTCCTCTCAAGCTTTACAAGGGAGTCCTAATTCCAGCAGCATCTACCCTTAGGAATGTTCAGCTTTCAACCTCCCCTCCCTTTGGCCCAATGCCTGTATTTATAGTGCTCTAGAGGAAGTTATTCAGGTCCACCATCAATGGGATAAGCCCCTCTTTGGATGGGATAGCTCCCCTCTTGATGGGATAAGTTCCTCTTTGGTAGGGATACATGAACCATCTGGAGGCGCTTCATACACGTCAAACAAGCTTCTAGAATGCTCTAGAAATGACCACAAGTAACTTTTTGGGAGTGAAACTTGCGCCTTTTGACCTTTACAGGAGTACGCACCCATTGCTTTATAGACAGAGCATACAAGTACGCAGGTATTGTGAACTTGGGGTGCGTACACGCAGGTAAGGCTAAGAGAAACTACGTACCCAGAGATATACAGATTTTTAATGACTTTCTCTCTTTCTTGGAGTTTGACATGGAGAGCAGAGGTATGAGGCTTGCCAAGGAGGATAGTATGACAGTTGATGGAGCCATACTAACTGCAAATAGTCATGGTGACAAATTTTAGTGTAACATGAGCCATTTCTCTTGGATTTGCGCATCAAAATAGTATATCTTCCTAATTTTTAGGAGCTAATTTCCTCGGGATTGCACAAGGAAATAGGAGGAAGTTGGAGGCTTATTTTGGCTAAGTTTTGGTTAGAGAAAGAAAATCAGGAGGAAATCAGTATTAAAGGCAGGTTGAGCTTCAAGGATTGAAGTTTTCATTGTAATAGATCCATATTCTCATCTAATTTAATACAAACATGGGAGGAGTTTTTCCCAGTTTGGTTTTCCAATAAAAATATTGTCTTCATTGTGATTGAATGATTACATGTATTGTATGTTTTCCTTTTCATGGATTGAGTAGAAGAAATTTGTGTCTATTGTTTTCAGTCTGAATTCATTATTAGTGGAAAATTTTGAGCTATTTATACATGTTATTAGAGTTATTGAGGACTACATAGAAACCAGGTTCCATATTTTCTCTCACAAAAATTTCGAATACCAGAGTTTTTAGAGCAGATTTTCTTCAGTACAGGAATAATGTATTTCAATATATTGAGGCTTGAGTATGCATTGGAGGGAACCTCAAATTATTTTTCTTGGAAATAAAAGATTGATTTTTCCCTGGATGACAAAGGAGTATTAAAGTACACAAAAACAAATATTCCAAAACCACCAGATTTTGATGCACAACAACTTGCTCAGTGGAAGAAAGACACAACAAAGTCCAAGAGGATTATTCTAAAGGGTGCCAGAGATCACGTGGTTTTGAATTTGCATGGGAAGGAGACTTCTTTTGCAATGTGGAAAAATCTCACGAACCTATTCCAAAGCAGCAGTGATGCAAGGAAATTGGCATTGAGAGATAATCTCATAAACATTTGAATGGGAAAAAAATGAAATTGTTGTTCAATACCTATCCATATTCACTTAGCTTAGTGCTCCTTGGCCTTTTAAAGTCCTAACACAACTATCAAGATTCATTTAATGGAAGAGACAAGCTCCCAAATTGGGAGAGGCTTTGGTCTGACTTGTTGCATGAGGAGATCAGAAGAAACACTAGAGATGATGTCACATCCAAAACTGATGAGGAAGAAAATTTTGCCTTGGCAGGAAAATGAAAGAAGGCCAAGGGAAAGAAGGCCCAAGGCAAGGTAAAATACAACTAGAAGCGTGGAAAGAAGAAAGATCTTAGTAAAAGTTAATGTTTTCATTACCATGAATATGGAAACTATGAAACCAAGTTTCCACACAAGAAATCTAGTAAGAAGCCTATAGGAGCAGCATGAGGAGACACTCTCACAACACAATTTGAGTTGGATTTCACCCTCATTTCATGCATGGAAAGTATTATATGAGGAAGTGTATGGTACTTAGATTCTAGTGCTTCATTTAATATGACAGGATGTAAGTATTTCTTCAGTAGCCTAGGGAGAAGGACCTACAATTACACATAAATCTTGGAGATGATGGGAGATATAGAACCAAAGGGATTGGCACATTCACCTTTAACGGGGAGTCAAAATCTCATCTTCACCTAAAGCATGTGATGTATGTGCCCGGTCTAAGGAAAAAATTAGTTTTTTTAGTTGTACTTGAAGATCGTGGATATGATGTGGTGTTCAGTAAGGTGAAATCTTATCTGAAGCATGTTGTTATTGGACAAGTAAAACAAACTAGTTTTTGGGTTTAAAATATCTACAAGCTATAGGTGGATGCATGCACTACATTGAGCAGCAAAGAAGAGCATGTTGAGAGTCAAGATGTTGGAGAGATTTGGAGAGATCTGGCATAGGCGCATGGGACACCTACATAATGGAGCTTTGAAAATAATGTAGCATATCACCACTGGGCTTAGAAAATGCACCCTTGATCAAAATGATGTTTCAAGGGATACACTCATGGAAAATATGTTAAATCCTCCTTCCAGGGCTGAGATACCAAAGTTGGAGCCATCTTGGAACAAGTTCACTCATATATGTGTGGACCATTTTCTATAGCCTCAGTGTCAAAGAATAGGTATTATATGAGCTTTGTAGATGATTTTTCCCACAAATTTTGGATCTATTTCATGAAGAAGAAAGATGAGGTTTATTCAAAGCCTTAGTTGAAAATGAGACTAAACAGAAAATTAAATCCCTAAGAAGTGATAATGAAGGAGAGTATGTGTCCAATGCCTTTAAAGAATTATGTTCCAAGGAGGGTATTAGAAGGGAGTTGACTGCACCTCACAACCCATGACAAAATGGGGTGGTAGAGAGGAAAAATAGAAGCATTGTAGGGGATGCAAGAGAAATGTTACATGATCAGGGATTGGCACTATACCTGTGGGAAGAAGCATGCAATACAGTTGTTTATTTTCACAATAGTATCCCTCAAAATTCTTGGATGATCACACCTGAAGAGGATTTCTCTGGGAAGAAGCCATATGTCTCCCACTTTCACACTTTTGGATCCATGGTCGATTGTCATGTCTCCAAAGATAACAGAAAAAAGCTAGAGCCTACTATAGAGAGGGGGATATTTGCAGGATACACAAAGACACCTTAGATTTGTTGGGTGTATATGCCTTCACTCGGGATGACTCTAATGAGGAGAGATATCATATTTGATGAGGAGAAGGTCATGAGAATCTCTCAAGAGTAATATTTGAGAATTCCACCTAAGGAGGAGCGTATAGCTCCAAAGGAGGAGCCCCAGTCATATCCACAAGATGTTGTGGAGCAATCACATGTGGAGGAGCAGAGAATAGGTTGAGTGGAGGCACCCACTCACATAGAGCCTTTTAGAGAAGGGAGGAAGAGAACTAGGGAGGTAAAAAAAATTGGCGTAGGAAGCTTAGGAGCATACTGGAGCTCCTAGCTCCTTGCAAGGATAGTATATCAGCAAATAGATATACCAGATATATGGCACTCATGATAGAACTGACTGATTATGAGCCTTCTTCATTTGATGAAGAATTTTCCCAGCAGGTATGGGTAGATGCCATGTTGGAGGAGTATGAATCCATCATGAAGAATTATTCTTGGGAGGTTGTGCCTAAACTTGAGGGAAAAAAATTTATTGGCTCCGGGTGGGTGTATAAGGTGAAACATGCATTTTATGGTAGTGTTGAGAAGTACAAGACCATATTTTGGCAAAGGCTTCTCATGGGTAGAGGGAGTTGATTATGACGATACATTTTCCCTTATGGCAAGATATTATTCTATCATGACCATACTAGCATTGGTAGCATAGTTTGGGTGGAATATCCACCAAAGGGATGTTAAGACTTCCTCACTCAATGGAGTGGTTGAGGAAGAGAGATACATTGAGAAGCCTGAGGAATTTGAGACATTTGATAGGGAGACACATGTGTGTAGACTCAAGAGAGCCCTCTATGGTCTCAAGTAGGCACCTCATGCTTGGTACACTCGCATAGATTCCTATCTCAGTGGATTGGGCTTCACTAAGAGTGAAGTAGATGCTAATCTCTATTACATTTTGGTAGATGGTAGTTTTCTCATCTTAGTCCTATATGTAGATGATTTGATACTGACAGGAGATGAGAGGTTGATCTAGTCTTGCAAGGAGGACCTTGCAAGAGAGTTCGAGATGAAGGATATGGGTTTGATGCACTACTTCCTTGGTTTGGAGGTGTGGCAGGGAGATGGAGAGTTATTTGTTGGACAGGGGAAGTACACCTCTAAGATCCTTTAGATATTCCATATGCAGGATTGTAATCCCATGGACACTCCTCTAACTAGAGGAAAGATGATGCTTCTACAGAAGAGGTAGTATATGGAACTATCTATAGAAATTTGGTGGGGTCCTTGATGTACTTGGTGAACACAAGGCCCAATATTTTTTTTGCAGTTAATCAAGTTAGTCAATTTATGTTGGAGCCTACCAAGCTTCACTAGAAAGTAGCAAAACATGTTCTTAGATACCTTAGAGGCATAGTAGATTTTGGTTTATAGTACAAATACACCAATGGAGTGAAGATCCAAGGCTTCACAGATGCAAATTGGGAAGGGAGTCCATCAAACAAGAAGAGAACATGGGAGTTATCTTCAGTGTTGGGTCAGCAGTAGTTTCTTGGTACAACAAGAAATAGAGATCTATAGCACTCAGCTCAGCAAAGGTTGAGTATATGGCTACAATATGCGAGGCTATTTGGGTGAAGAAGATATTGGTTGGTCTCTTTTGTTAGGAGATGGAGCCTACATTTATCCAATATGACAATCAGAGTTGTATAAAACTCTCTAAAAATCTAGTGTTTCATGATAGTTCCAACCATATAGACATCATGTGTCATCACCTAAGAGTTTGTGTGTAGAGGAGGATCATCAGGTTGCAGTACATTCCCACAAAGGAGAAGGATGCAGATATTTTGACAAAGGTTTTTTTAAGAGGCAAGTTCGAGTTCCACGGGAGCAGGATAGGGGTAATTCAGAACCTTTTTCTTGCTAAGAGGGAGTGCTAAATTTTAGCAAGAAAAGGCTTCATTTAACTTATGCCTTAGTCAAATAGAGAAATTTGAATTTCCACATCAACATGATGACTTGAGTTGAAGTTAGTAGGAGTGACATGGCCAAGTCACTTAGTTAAATCAGTCAATTCGAGTTTGTGGGCTAGAAGTAGAGTTGTGCATGAGTTAATTTCTAAAATCTAGAAATCTAGTGGAGTTATAGTTAGTGAAACTCAGTTATGTAATCTCTAGTCATGAATAGAGTCAGTAGGAGTTCAGTTGAGTAGTATTAATTGTTGTTAACTCACTGATCTCTGATTTAACCAGTCAATTTACTAAAAATATCCGTAGTCATGCATGCAATTCAAATTTTCTAGTTGATTCAGAGGAAAAGGAACATTGTAATTATCAATTGTATATTATTGAGTGTACAGCTATTGCATTGGAGATGGTGAGAGGTTTCTCTTGGATTTGCGCAAGGAAATAGGAGGTTTTCCTATTTTTTAGGAGCTAGTTTCCTAAGGAATTGTGCAAGGAAATAGGAGGAAGATGGAGGCCTCTTTTGGCTTAGTGTTGGTCAGAGAAAGCAAAGCAAGAAGAGATCAGTATTGTAGTGCAGGTTGAGCTTCAAGGATTGAAGTTGTCCTTGTAATAAATCCATATTCTCATTTGATTTAATACAAATAAAGGAGGGGTTTTTCCCAGTTGGGTTCCCCAATTAAAATATTATGTTCATTGTGATTGAATTATTGCATGTGTTTCTATTTTATTTTTTCCTTTCCACAGATTAAGTAGAAGAAATTTGTGTCTATTGTTTTCAGTATGAATTCATTAGCAGTTGTAAATTTCGAGCTATTTCTACACTTAGTCCTTGTTTCCAAGGTTTTTTCTATTTCTAGAATTATTTTTCCTTCTTTATTAATCTCTAATAGAATAGTTTGGATTGTGATATTATCACCAATTACTTTCTTTACGCAAGAAACATGGAATACTAGATGTACATGTGAAGATGGAGGAAACTCCAATTTGTAAGCCATACTTCCAATCCTCTGCAACATCTAATAAGGGCCATAATATCTTGATGCTAATTTATTGTCCTTATTTTATTGCTTGAGGGACATTTGTTTCTATGTTTTTAGTCTCGTAAATACCCAATCCCCACTTCAAATTCCCTTTCACTGTGATGTTTATATGTTTGTTGTTTCATTCTATTTTGTGCCATAACAAGGTTGTCCTTTAATAGTTTGAGAACCTCTTGTTGGTGTCATATGTGGTCATCTATTTCTTGAGGATTTATAGTCCCTTTCAAGGGTGATGTGATGGACAGACAATGCTACCCATAAAGTGTCATAAATGGAGACATTTTTTATGGAGTATGGATAGATGTGTTGTACCACCATTCTTCCAAGGGAAACCATTTAACCCATTGAGTCTATTTATCAAATTCAAAGAAATGTAGAGATCCTTCTAAACATTTATTCACAGTATTATTTTTCCCATCATATCAAGGATGGTAAGAATACCTATGAGCCAATAGAGTACCTAAATAACAAAAATAATTTAGTCCAAAAATTTTCCAATGAAAATTGGATCTTTGTCACTTACAATAATCTTTAGTATTTCATGTTTCTTTTGGACTATTTCCACGAATGCTTATGCCATTTTAATTCCTTATAAGGATGAGAAAGAGAAAAAAATTGGCATACTATGTCATTATATGCACCACTACCATAATGACATTATTTCCTTCATATTTTGGAAAAAGCCTGTAATAAAATCCATTGAAACATCTTCCCAATGTCGTCTTGGTATGGCTAATGGTTGAAGGAGCCATGGGACCTTGATTTTCTCTCCCTTATTTTGTTGGCATACCATAAATTATGCCACCAAATTTTGAACATTTGCATTAAGATCATCCAAAAAAAAATGTCTTGATTCTATGGTATGTCTTCAAGAACCCTAAATGTTCTCTTATAGCAGAAGTGTGTAATTCTAGAAGGACCTTTTATTTGAGTTGAGAATTCTTGCATAAGTATAAGTGATCTTAATACCACAACAAATAACTTTTCCACACAAATTTTTTAACTGCATCAAGGTACTCTTGTATTTTTTGAATGATCTTGCATGTATTCTCATCTTGTTTCTATTCTATCCTTCCTTCTTCTACCAAGTCATGTTGTGGAATGAAAAAAGTGCTTTTTTTTTTAAAATGAAAATGAGTAGTTTTGTATTAAGTCTACACCCGGTAGCAACAAATACACAAGTGATTACATTGCCCCTTTTCAAAATTGTCTCTTAGATATATTTATAGAAGACCCATTACATGAATATAGACCCATTACATGACTATTAACCCATTACATTTTTGGTAATGACACAAATAGATGGATGATAAACCCATTCAAAAGTCTTACAAAATTACAAAAGGTTAAAAAAATATCTATCGTGAGCATTCTTCTACATGTAGATTAATCGCTTTTTGTTAAGTTATGGTATGTTCTATGCTTATAACAGTTTACTTCTTTTTCTTATTATATTCCACCGATTAGCAATCACATGTACATAAAGTAAAGTGCAAATAGAACATTAAATGATCGACAGAAAACAAGCCAAGACAAGAGACACAAGATGTGGCGGCTAGCCAGGGACAAACCCCACAATGTGTGGGGAAACCCTTTGATCAAATATTCTTTTATCTTCAATAATTCAGCAGAGAGAAATAGTACAATAAATCTGATTCATATCAGCAGTAGCAAACCCTAGATCAGTAGCATCAGCATTAGCGGCTTCATTATCAAACTAGGGCAGACCATATCTCACAAACCGACAGTCGGATTGACTTCATTCCACCACCAAAAGTTTCGGCTTCCAGAGGAGGTTCAGATGAACCTACAGCACAGTTCAAATGAGGAGATCTTCTAGGCCACGCAAGTCAATCTTTACTTCTGCAGTTGCAGCTTCAGTTTCAACAGTTTTCGGCTTCAAACTAGGGCAGTCGATATCTTGCAAACCGTTCGTCGGATTGACCTCATTCCACCACCAAAAGTTGCGAATTTCAAAGGAGGTTCAAATGAACCTACAGCGCAGTTCCAAAGAGGATATCTTCTAGGCCACGCAAGTCAATCTTTACTTCTGCAGTTGCAGCTTCAGTTTCAGCAGTTTCTGGCTTCAAACTAGGGCAGTCGATATCTTGCAAATCGTTCGTCGGATTGACTTCATTCCACCACAAAAAGTTGCGGCTTTCAAAGGAGGTTCAGATGAACCTACAGCACAGTTCCAAAGAGGAGATCTTCTAGGCCACGCAAGTCAATCTTTACTTCTGCAGTTGCAGCTTCAAATTCAACAGCTTCCAGCTTCACATGTGTGAGAGAGAGAGACCCATTTCAGCGCAGTAGAGAAGAGACTCATATCTGCGCAGTAGAGAGAGAGAGATGTGATGAGATGAGTGAGTCTAAATGAGGAAAAGTCCTCTTATATTTATACACAATGTTGGTGGGTGAATAGATGCGACTGTTGGGCTTCTGAGCCTACATGAGTTGTAGGTCGGCTTGATAATAATTCCATAATCAAAATAAATTCATATCTCCATGAATTCTTATCGGAATTGGATGATCTTTATATAAATCCTACACCTCTCGATGAGAGGAATCTAATCAAAATATTATTAGCCATGAATAAGATGACCCACATGAAGTTTTGCCCTGGTTTCCAATTTTAACACTCCCTCTCAACCATGGAGAACTTCATCTGCAATCTGTCTATCGGTCGTTACTATTCATCCATCAAATGCACTGCCCTGTACAGCCTGACCCTTGCCCTGCTCTGCTCTATTCTGCCTGTTCTGCTTTGTCTTGTTCTGCCCTGCACTGATCTGTATTGTTTTGTTTTGTTCTGCTCTGCTCTTGCATTGTTTTGTTCTACTCTGCTTTTGTCTGAATTATGAAGAAGAAGAAATGATCGAGGATGTATCATACTGACTCAAAGTCAGTCTCAGAGTATGTACCACTGGTCCTAGACCAGTCTCAACCAACCCAAAGCCAGCGTCATAGTGAGTACAACTCCAATGGTCCCAGACCAATATCATCCTCCACTGACTCAAAGTCAGTCTCAGAGTATGTACCACTAATCCCAGACCAGTCTCAACCGACCCGAAGTCAGCGTCATAATATGGTACAACTCCTACCACTGGTCCCAAACTAGTATCATTGATCCCAGATCAATGGAGGTCATCCTAGTGTAGGGAGTACAGTAGTTACAACGATGCGTCCATCGGTACTACTATGGTCCCTAACTTCATTTCCCTACTCATTGATCAGATGAGAGGTACTTCCCATGAGTCCCAGACTGCATGGGTAGGATGCCTCAACAGGAGAACTAATCAATCATGTCCTCACAGGAGAACACATCAATCCTGCTACAATTTCCATGGAGAACACATCAATCCAGGCCGCCATGGAGAACACATCAATCCAGGCTGCCATGGAGAACACATCAATCCAGGCCTCACAGGAGAACACATCAATCCTGCTACAATCGCCATGGAGAACACATCAATCCAAGCCTCACAGGAGAACTAATCATCCTGCTACACAGGAGAGCGAATCATCCTATTCCACAAGAGAGCGAATCATCTTGTCCCACAAGAGAGCGAATCATCTTGTTCCAGTGTGCACCACCAGGGGAGGGCGAGTCACCCTGTGGTCGTATGTTGCTCCAGTAATAACCGCAAGCCCTCAGAGCTCCCAGAGCTCAATGTATGCAACATGCAGGACCCTTGTACAAGGATTTCTTACCGACTCCAAGTCGTTTGGGAAAATCACAGATTAGATCTTTCCTCAGGGCTTTGACAAGGTGTATCAACCTGTACATCATCTTAATGTGATGGAGCTTCCTTGCTCATCGACTTACCATATCCCAGATGATGTCTATCTGCTGGAGCAATTGACGAATATGGGATTCCTCAATAATCGAATCCCACCTCTGGTTGTTACAGAGAATCACAGTGGTATCCAATGTAAATCCAAATAGCTCACTGAAGAACTTTCGCAACCAGACTGCCTCACATGAGGTTATGCTAGCAACAATATATCCTGCTTCGACGGTGCTCAAAGCCACCGACTTCTGCTTCCTGCTAATCCAGGATATCGAAGCAGATCCCAAGGTGAAACAGCACCCGGAAGTGCTCTTACGGTCCACCACACTGCCTGCCCAATCAACATCAGTATATCCAAGTAGTCTCACATCTCCGGCAGTGTATCTTAATCCATGAGAGATTGTGTCCTGAAGACATCTCAGAATATTCCTGGCATTAATCCATTGAGGCTCAACCAAATATGAGCTCACAATGCTAACTGCAAAACATATTTTCGGATGGAGGTTCACCAAGAACATCAATGCGAATGAGTTTATGAAACTCAGAGGCATTTCCCAAATCTGGTCCAACATCACTACCATATAACTTCTAAAAGTTAAGATCCTAGAGGTAGTCACAGGCTTGCAGTCCATCATACTGAATCTTTCCAATATATTTACCACATATTTTCCTTGAGATAGGAAAATTTCCCTTGGCTTCTGCCACACTTCAAGTCCTTGGTCCTTCATTTCAAATTCAGAAGCCATCTCCCTCTTACATTTGTGAATGAGAGGGTTTCCACCTGTTAGAAAGAGGTCATCCACATACAATACCAGTATGAGAGGCTTGTCATCTTCAACCTTAAAGTAAAGGTTAGGATCAGCTTCACTCCTAGTGAATCCCAGCTTCATCAAGTAGCTATCGATCCTCTCATACCATGCTCGGGGTGCTTGCTTCAACCCATAGAGAGCCTTCTTCAACCTACATACATGAGATTTTCAATCATAAATCTCAAATCCTTCAGGTTGCTCCACATAGACCTCTTCTTTGATAGAACCATGCAAGAACGCGGTCTTAACATCCATTTGATGTAGGTTCCATCCTTGTGAAGTCACAAGGGCTATGATCAAGTGGATGGTCGTATATCTGGCAACAGGTGAAAATATCTCATCATAGTCCATACCTTCCTTTTGGGAGAAACCTCGAGCAACAAAACGAGCCTTATATTTTTCCATGCTTCCATCTGCTGCATGCTTTATCTTGTAAAGCCATTTTGAAGTAACAATTGTCTTGTCCAGGGTCTGGGAACTACTTCCCAGACATCATTCTCCATAATAGACTCATATTCTATGGTCATAGCATCCTTCCATACTTGATGCTTGACGGCACCTGAGAATGACGAAGGCTCATTTTTATGATCGTGCTCATGATGGTCAGGTATTCTTGATACCTATTAAGTTTCTTACTTTGACGGAAGGTTCCTCAAGGTGCAGCATGTCCTTTAGCATCATCAAGTATCCCCCTAAGCCATGAAGGCCTCTTCCTAGAAGAGGAAGGCTCATGTGGATGAGAATCTATCAGATCCATGGGTTCTTCTACATCAGGCATTGATTCATCATCCTTTTCTTTCGGTTCCCTGGTGTTGGCTTCTTGAGAGCTCCTCAAAGTCGAAAGATTGTTCACCTTGCGGTGAACTTTTCTTTAGGAGTCTTGGAACCCAATGCTTGATGAGGGCATCAATTTTGTACATATACGACGGTGATTGTAGTTTCAGCCCATAGAAACATCAGAAGTCTTTGATCATGTAGCATGGCCCATACAACTTCCATCATCGTGCGGTTCTTCCTTCCCACCACACCATTCTGCTCAGGAGTATGTGGTGTAGTAGTCTCCCTCTTAATGCCAACCTCAGGTATGCCTGAGTGAACCAACTATAATATATCATAGGTCTTGCTTTGGCTTGAGGGGAATGGTCCCCTTTTGAGCTTTCCTTCAGCACATCCTGGACATACACCTTCATTCTCTATTCAGAATTCGGGCATCCCTATCACCATTTGTCTTACACCGAGTATAGCTTTATAATGAAGGGGGGAAAACCTCTAATGCCAAAGTTCGGACTAAAGAGATGTGTCACAAGACATGACACCTAGCAGACTTCCATCGACCTGATATAATGAATCAACACTAAACCCAAGAGTAAAGGCATCTTTAACATTATTTTTCCATATACATACCTTACCATTGCTGAACGTTACCTTGTAGCCTTTGTCTTCCGTTCCCAAGATGGAAACTAGGTTCTTTTTGAGGTCAGGTGCATTTAATACATCCTGGAATTTCTGGCCTTCTTGAATGCTTGTCCTCTTCCTTGATTCCCAACTCTCCTCTTACCTTTGTTGTGGAATTTGTCATTCCTTTGATTGCCATCAGAGGGATTTTGATCATCGTCCTAGAGTGAGTCCTTTCTATCAGGGCACTCCCTTGCATAGTGACTTGCTTTATCGCAAATGTAACATCGTCATTTTCTTTTAGCCTTAGGTCCAGCCTTTCCTCTTGATTTAGTCCCGGAATTATTTCTTTTCTTTGCATGAGAAGAAAAGGCAGCAGGAGGACCTTTAGGCATGGGCATTTCTTGCACTTCTTCCCTTGTTTCTTCTTGAATGCATCTAGCCATTAATTCCTAGAAACCAGGAATTACATTATAGTTCAAAAGAGTAGTCCTCAACACATACCATTCAAATGGCAATCCTCCAAGATTTGTGAGTGCCATTTCTCTGTCAGTAATAGTTTCCCCAATAGATAGGAGATCGTTCTTGATCTCGGTGATTCTTAAGAAGTATGCTTGCATACTTTCATCTTTACCCTTCTTGATTTCCCTCAGCTTATTTCTAAGAAACAAAACTTGATTTGCATCATTAACTTTAAATAAACTCACCAGTCTATCGTAGATTTCCTTGGAGGTGTCCAGTTCAGAGATGTAGGCCACCAAGTGCTTGTCGATAGAGTCTCGGATGATCTTCTATTGTTTTGACTTCTCCATTTTTTCATTTGTTCCAGGTAGCAGTGGATGCATTTGATGGAGACTCAACAATATTGCCTCTTACATGGTCCAGCACTCCTTGATCTTCAAGGGATCTTTTATCCGTCATAGTCAGCTTTCTCACAGAGCTTGTCTTCAGCAGGAAAGAGTGTTGAGGACCCCATAGTTCTTTTAGGATAGCCTTGCCAATCTTCTCTTCAATGATTGCTCTTGCTCTTGCTCGGGCTTTGTCTTCACCTCAGCTCTGATACCATGTTAAGTTATGGTATGTTCTATGCTTATAAAAGTTTACTTCTTTTTCTTATTATATTCCACCGATTAGTAATCACATGTACATAAATTAAAGTGCAGATAGAACATTAAACGATCGACAGAAAACAAGCCAAGACAAGAGACACAAGATGTGGCGGCTAGCCAGGGACAAACCCCACAATGTGTGGGGAAACCCTTTGATCAAATCTTCTTTTATCTTCAATAATTTAGCAGAGAGAAATAGTAAAATAAATCTGATTCATATCAGCAGTAGCAAACCCTAGATCAGTAGCATTAGCATTAGCGGCTTCATTATAAAACTAGGGCAGACCATATCTCACAAACCGATAGTCGGATTGACTTCATTCCACCACCAAAAGTTTCGGCTTCCAGAGGAGGTTCAGATGAACCTACAGCGTAGTTTAGATGAGGAGATCTTCTAGGCCACTCAAGTCAATCTTTACTTCTGCAGTTGCAGCTTCAGTTTCAGCAGTTTCCGGCTTCAAACTAGGGCAGTCGATATCTTGCAAACCGTTCGTCGGATTGACCTCATTCCACCACCAAAAGTTGCGGCTTTCAAAGGAGGTTCAGATGAACCTACAGTGCAGTTCCAAAGAGGATATCTTCTAGGCCACGCAAGTCAATCTTTACTTCTGCAGTTGCAGCTTCAGTTTCAGCAGTTTCTGGCTTCAAACTAGGGCAGTCGATATCTTGCAAACCGTTCGTCGGATTGACTTCATTCCACCACCAAAAGTTGCAGCTTTCAAAGGAGGTTCAGATGAACCTACAACACAGTTCCAAAGAGGAAATCTTCTAGGCCACGCAAGTCAATCTTTACTTCTGCAGTTGCAGCTTCAAATTCAACAGCTTCCGGCTTCACATGTGTGAGAGAGAGAGACCCATTTCAGCGCAGTAGAGAAGAGACTCATATCTGCGCAGTAGAGAGAGAGAGATGTGATGAGATGAGTGAGTCTAAATGAGGAAAAATCCTCTTATATTTATACATAATTTTGGTGGGTGAATAGATGCGACTGTTGGGCTTCTGAGCCTACATGAGTTGTAGGTCGGCTTGATAATAATTCCATAATCAAAATAAATTCATATCTCCATGAATACTTATCGGAATTGGATGATCTTTATATCAATCCTACACCTCTCGACAAGAGGAATCTAATAAAAATATTATTAGCCATGAATAAGATGACCCACATGAAGTTTTGCCCTGGTTGCCAATTTTAACACTTTCAGTATTGGTCTATTAAGATCAATGTCTCACTTGCCTGAATCTTCCAGAATCTTATATTGACATAATTTTACCTAAAAGTCATAATTAGCCTTCTACAAGGCTTCATGAGTAGATAAGCAGTGGGAACAAGGGCTTTCTATCGCAGAAGAGTAAGAATTGGAATTAGTGTTCATGATGATGTACTGGCAGGGAGATTGCATGTAGAAATATTCATGAAAGAGTGAGCCTGGCCACCCTAATAAGACTATAGAAAGAATACAATTCCAAAAAATTGAAAGAGGAAAGTGATTTGCAGTGGCCCAACTAGTAATGCCCCAGTTGTGAAATGAATCGTTCTAGTCAAATAAGCATCTTCTCAGGTCCCCAAAGTAGAGGAGATTCGTCTGATAACCTAAAGACCCGATATTGACAAACTTCCTCTGAGCCAGAGACATCCTCAAAACTTCAGAAGGGAAAGATATATAAACAATTGTCGGTAGAGCCTATACCATTTCTACAAAACTTGAATTGAAGTTCTAAACACTGAGATAGGAGCCTATTTTCCAGGGCCCTATCTATTACAAGTTGCTAAATAAAAACCATGGAACCAAGAATTACCTTCACACAAAGAAGACTTCGTCCTTTTGTGACTGATTGTGGAGGATATACTGTAGGAATTTACAAGGTAAGTTCCTTAGACAGAACACCAAAGGACACCGCTCACAAACAAATCACAGATCAATACACCAGTATTCTTGACGTGGTTAAAACCCTCAAAGAGGGAAACATTCCACGGCCTGACTTCAAGCAATTTATTAATAAAAGAATGAAAATTTACATAATCTTCTCTCATGACTGATTACCCTACAAATGACCCTCCATACTCTTTAAATAGAGATCATAGACCAATCGAGTGTTAAGCCACGGATCAAGTGTCGGTAATGTCGAGGAGAGAATGAACCATCAAATCACTACATATCGTGACCGTCAGATTGTAAGTTACAAAAGTACATAGTAAAGAAACACACTTTACCTAACTCTACACTAGACCAAGTTATACTTAACTATTTCCTATGTGTCGGAATATCCTAACATCCCCCCTTAAGAACAACTTGGGATAGGATTTGAAGGATGTACAAATATGACACAATAGGAAAAGGAAGGAGGCATTAGAGCCTATTCCCCCTTAGTGACAACTTCCTGAAATCCAACCATAAATCGAAGTTTAGTAAACTTCGCCTCTGTGAGAGCCTTTGTAAAGATGTCTACAACTTGATCATCTGTTGAACAATATTGCACATCAAGAACATGGTCATGAATGAGCTTTATGATGAAGTGCATGTGCAATTCAATGTGTTTGCTGCGCTGATGTTGGACTAGATCTTTGCATATTTGAATGGCACTTTGATTATCACACCAAAGTGTAGTCGGATGTTGCTGCTGAAAGCCAAACTCTGACAGGATCTGACGAAGCCATAGGGCTTCCTTACTAGCTTCTATGGCACCACAATACTCTGCTTCTACTGAATAAAGAGAAATGGTACTTTGTTTCTTGCAAGCCCATGTAATAGGTCCTAAACCAAGAGTGAACACATAACCTGCAATAGACTTCTGATCATCAGGGTCACCAGCCCAATCCAAATCAGTGAAACCAACCAATAGAGGAGATGCTTCTGCACTATAATGAATCCCAAACTGAATTGTACCTCAAACATAATGAAGTATTCTTTTAGCTGCTTTCTAATGGCCTTCATGTGGGTTTTGCATAAGCCGAGCAATAAGGCCAACAGAAAATGAAAGGTCAGGACAAGTATGGGTCAGATACAAAATTTTTCCTACAAGTTGACGATATAAGGTAGCATCAACTTTAGGGGAAGTACAAGTGACTGAAAGTTTGACTCTAGACTGAAAGGGAGAAGGGGCTGGCTTATAGTCTTCCGTGTGAAAATAGTGTAGAAGATCACAGGCATACTTGGATTGGGAAATGGAAATACCTTCCTTGGATTGTAAGACTTGAAGGCCAAGAAAATAATGCAAGTGTCCTAAGTCTATCATTTCAAACTTCTTTTTAAGGTTGGACTTCACATGGTTTATAAGGTTGGGATCACTACTAGTAAGGATAAGATCATCAACATAAAGAACAAGAATGATAAGAGTCTTCCCCACTTTCTTGGTGTAGACAGTATTGTCAGAATGACACCTAGGAAAACCATTTTTTAAAAGAAAGCTATCCATTTTGGCATACCAATCCCAAGGGGCTTGCTTGAGACCATAAAGGGATTTCTTAAGACGACATACAAGGCTAGAGTCTATTTGTATAAATCTAGTAGGTTGTTCCATATAGATTTCTTCATGCAAGTCCCCATGCAAGAAGGCAGATTTAACATCCATCTGATGGACTTCCCATTTGAAAGAGGCAGCAAGGGAAAGAACAAGGCGAATAGAGTTCATTTTGGCAACAGGGGAGAAAGTTTCAGTATAGTCAATGCCTTCAACTTGTGAAAAACCCTTAGCAACAAGACGAGCTTTAAGTTTATCAACTTTTCCATCTAGTCCATACTTGGTTCTGTAAACCCATTTGCATCTAACAAGTTTTCGTCCCTTTGGAAGAGGAACAAGATCCCATGTATCATTTGCCAATAATGAACGATACTCTTCATTCATAGCTGCGTCCCAATCTGGATGTCCTAAAGCTTCTGCAAAGGTGTCAGGATCATAATTTGTTGAAGCTTGAGCCAGTAAATAAGAGGCTCTATCGAACTAACAACGTGTACGTTGTTGATCTGTAGGATCACCGGAAAGAGCACCTGCTGCATCTCGAGTAGCACGGACCCATTTTGGAAGCTGAGGAGCTAAAGGAGGATCCTGAGAAGGTGGGGGAGGATTTCATCCTCACCGTCATCAACTGAAGAAGAAATATTTTCAGAAGTAGAAGGGATAGAGAGAGGTGGCACATCCGCCGAACTAGGCTCGTAGGGCGATATATTTTCAGCAAACTTTACATCTCTTCTAATGATAACATTTTTGGACTTAAGTGGAATAAGTCTATATCCTTTGACATCTTCAGAATATCCAACAAAAATACATTTTTCACTCTTAGGTTCTAAAGCTTTATGTTTCTCATTTGGAATATGGGCCCATGCTTCACTTCCAAATACATGAAAGTGACTTACATCTGGTTTAATTGAGCTCCATGCTTCTTCTGGAGTGATATTCTTTAAAACCTTAGTAGGAGTGCGATTTGCTATGTAATTTGCACAGTTAATTTCTTCTACCCAAAAATTAAGACTAAGTCCTTTAGATTGAAGCATACAATTAGCCATTTCCTTTAAAGTGCGATTCTTCCTTTCAGCTACACCATTTTGTTGTGGAGTATATGGAACAGTATGTTGCATTTGAATTCCATTCTCAGTGCAAAATTTGATGAATTTGTTGTTAACATATTCTCCGCCATTATCAGATCTTAGCTTAAGAATTTTATGTCTAAATTGTTTTTCAACAAAGGCCTTAAAGGCTAAGAACATGTTAAATACTTCACTCTTGAGTTTTAAGAAGTATACCCAAGTGTGCCTGGAGAAATCATCAATCAAAGTTAAGAAATACTTGTAGCCAGAGAATGAAACAACTGGAAGTGGACCACATAAATCACTATGCACAAGCTGTAAAGGGGCTGAGGCATGCCAAGAGGCACTTTTTTCAAAACTATCTCGATGATGTTTTCCGAGTACACATCCAGAACAAACATCATCTCTGCAAGATACCATTGGAAGACCTATCACCATATTTTCTTTACATAAATTCTGAAGGGAGCAATAGTTTAAGCGACCAAATCGCTCATGCCAAAGTTTGCTCACTTCATCATTATGAGCAACAAATATCGAGGGAAGATTTGATGACCCAAAGTTGTTAAACTTATACAACTTTGTAGAATCATCAGCAATTCTAGTAGCTAAAATCTGTCTAGGATCTCTTAGGTTCTTAATTACAACATCGTGAGGTGAAAATTCAACGATTTTACCTTCACCTGAATGAGTTATCTAATATATAGATAGAAGATTGCAGGCTAAGCTTGGAACACATAATACATCATTAAATTGACCATTGTCTAGATGAACAGTTCTAGTCCTTACAACACTAAGAGATCTATCATCACCAACATATATAGTTTTGGTGTTACAATCATTTAAAGAAGAAAACATGGCTTTGGTTTTTGCCATGTGATAAGAAGCTCCAGAATCAATGAGACACTCATGAGAATGAGAAGAAGAAGATACATTTAGTGCATAACCAGACCGAGATGCTTGACAACCACATGCAGAAAATGTTATTCCTGAAGATGAAGTTGAAGTAGAAGAGTGCTCCAAATGGATGTTATGCTTCTTCATTGTTGCTTCCAAGGCTTCCATCTTTTTAAATAATTTGGATTCTAAGTGGCCATCTCAATTACAAAAGTGGCAATTTCTATCAGTCTTCTTCCCTTTGTTTTTATTTTCCTTATCATTTTGTTGAAATGATTTTTCATTTTGAGGCTGAAATTGCTTAGGACCCTTGTTTGGTTTAGCACCATCCTTTTTAGGATACTGCTTCTTAGGATACTTTGAATTTGGTTGTTGCTGGGCGGCTAACGCTTTCTTAGAAGAGTTTCCAAGATTAAGAAGACCAAGATATAAGAGATTTTCTTGTTCTCTTATTAAAGAATCACAAAAGGCATCAAAAGAGGGGGACTTGTAGTCTTGTCCTTGAGAAATAAAGGCTTCTCTAGTAGAATGGAAGGTGGAAACAAACACAAAGTATGTTGGTCTCAACTTAGTAAGAATGGAATAGATAAGGCTACCATCTTCTTTCTTAACCTTAACACCTTCCAAGAGAAGTCTAAGGCCCTTGAACTTGGACAAAAAATATTTAATGGAAGAAAAATTATTTGGGTCCAATGTAAGCAACTCATTTTCGAGTTGATGGGCTCTAATTTCATTTTTAATTCCAAAAACTTTAGTGAGTTGTTTCATTGCTTCATTAGGAGTATCAAGTTCTGCGATATGGAATCTAAGATCTGGAGAAATAGACATCCCTATCAACCCACGTGCTTCATCTTGCCTATTTTCCCATTTGGTTGTCTTATCTTCATCTTGAGGTTTGGTTTCTTGGCCTAAGGCTATTTTGTAAAGACCTTTACTTCTAAGTAAATCCACAATGTAGGACCACCATTGGAAGTAGTTGGTGCTATCAAGAATAACTTGGCATGGACTTTCCATTTTAATAGAAACTAAAGTTGTAGATGCTGAAAATAAGTGTTCGAATGGAAAGATCTCGAAAAATCAGCCTGATTAAAAAAAAATGGCTCTGAAAACGACGTTTGGATGAAAAAGTTATGGCTTTTTGAAGAAAAGTTGTTGAAGATGCCGACAAAGTGCGTAAATTTGCGGAAATGAATGATAATGTTATATTTAAAAAAAATTCCCACCCCCCCCCCACCCTTCCAAACATAAATCTAATTAGCTCACTTAAAAAAAAAAAATATGTGACTCACTTTTATAAATAAGTGAAAGTCGCTTTTACAATGGTACTTTATGAGCTACCCACTAAATTGTAACTTAAATAAAAGATAAAGAGACTTTAGAATTATAAGTGACTCACTTTTTATAATGGGTGAGAACACTTTTACATAAAGCAACTTTAAAACATAAGCTACATGTGCTTGTTGAAAAAGTAACTCAACAAAAAGAAAGACTTGAACTCAATACCTCTATTCTCATAAAGTAACTTTGGACCAAGTGAGGTAGATTAAAAGGTTAGTAATTTTTGGAAAAGAGGAAGGGTTTTTTTTTTTTTAGTCACTGAAGCTTTGGGGTGTGTGCTTACTTGAGAAATCTCTTTTTTGCCTACAAAACAAAAAACACAAACCCAACACGGACATACAAAAAAAACTTACGACTTGAAGTTAGCTTTAGCTGGAAACTAAATATTTTCCTCAATGTTTCTGATTTTCCGAAATCACACTAAGCCGCGGAGAAAAAGAGCATACGCATGAGAAAAATCCTTGCTTTCTATTTCTGATTTACCTAGATCACACAGAGTCACGGGGCAAAAAGCATATGCAGAAATGAAAGGTATAGATCTGGTAATAAAAAAACAGAGAGCTCACAAACAGATCACAGATCAATACACCAGTATTCTTGATGTGGTTAAAACCCTCAAAGAGGGAAACAGTCCACGGCCTGAGCCAAAGCAGCCACTTCAGGCAATTTATTAATAAAAGAATGAAAATTTACATAAGCTTCTCTCATGAATGGTTACCCTACAAATGACCCTCCATGCTCTTTAAATAGAGATCATGGACCAATCGGGTGTTAAGCCACAGATCAAGTGTCAGTAATACCGAGGAGAGAATGAACCGTCGGATTGTAAGTTACAAAAGTACAAAGTAAAGAAACACACTTTACCTAACTCTACACTAGACCAAGTTATACTTTACTATTTCCTATGTGTCGGAATATCCTAACATATACCAAGTGTTGCCAAGGTTGTTTGAGAGCTATAGAGGCCTTTATGCCAAACTTCCCACAAGATGGAGTGTCAAGCCCACAATTTCATTGTCCAAAGGATGAGAGCCTGGAACTAGAGTTGGAGGTCTTCGTAGAGCTTCCCAAAAAATGAATGCCTAGATGCCACAATGAAAATTGAAGGCAAAGTTATCACCAAATTATTGTACCACAAAGGTCGTGGATCAATGCACATAATAGACTCGGACGAGAATGGGGAAAGATCTAGACTGAAAACAATGTTATTGCCCATTTTCCTTTCCATCCACATGATTCTAATCATTCTTCCATCAATTTCACTTATGAAGCTACCAAAGAAATTCATCATGTTTTTCAACGGAGGTCAATTCCAAGGTCTTGGAAGATGAAAATCGTATGGGCGAGCAGGTGAAGAAGAGGGATCTACAAATGCATGGTGGCGGATCACTTGTGTTTCCACATCAAGAGAACTTCATATTCAATAAATTAGGGGATTGGGAATAGGAGGGGGGAAGGGAGGATAAGGGGTGTAGGAATGGGGATATTGGATAAATTCGCAGGTACAAATTGTCATAGAGAGAATGCTAGGGAGAAACCATAAATACAAGAACATATATTCTTAGGGGATAGGGCAAGAATATTTCGAGTCATTGATTTCAAGCTTTGTCTCTTCCATAGAGAAACCTCTATTTGCTTGCAAATCGACATCCATGTTGTTGATTCTGAGGACTTGGAAGAACCCTTTGGAATGGAAATATGTTATCAGATCTTTGATTATTTGAAGTATCAAGGCTAGGTAATTTTCCTTTGGCCTACCTTCCTTAATGAGATATTGGATTGTGACCAGCAAGTCTCCAAGAACTATAATATCTTGGAAGCCTTTGTCTTTAGCGATGTGAAATCCTTGAAGAAGACCATACATCTCATCTTGATTATTGGTTTTCCTTCCCAGACCCCATGCATATTTGATTTCTATTATTTCATCAAGATTGGGTAGCATCCCTCCCCCTCCTGCCACCCTTTGGAAATAATGCATATTAAACCCTTTGTGTCTTCCTCTTTCCTTGAGAGTGCATATACCACAATATTTTGTTTTCCATTTCTGTATATAATTTTAAAGTCATAATTCAACATCTTTGTCACCCATTTTTGTTGCTCTTCTGAAGGTAGTCTTTCTCCAAGAAGTAATTCAAACTATCATGATTTGTTTTTACATTGAAGTGTCTTCCTATTAGGTACATGTGTCATTTCTTAACTAAATGTAGTATGCCCAACACTTATTTTTCATAGATGGATTTGAGTAAGTTATTTCCTTTAATTTCACTACTTCCAAAGGAAAGGAGCCTTCCTTCTTGGGTCAAACTGCATCAATTCCATGGCTTAAGGCATCAGAACAATGAAGGTTTTTTTGAAGTTGTGTCACTAAGACAGTTGTTGTACACATAGCCTCTTTAGGTTCTTAAAAATATTTGCTTGCTTCTTTAGTCCAAGAAAAATCTTCCTTCTTCAATAATTTTGTTAAAGGTGTTGCTATCTGGTCATTGTTCTTGACAAACATGCAGTAATATCTTGTTAATACTAAGAACCTCTGAGTTTCTTTAAGGTATTTGGGATTGACCATTCCCTCATAAATTTGATTTTGGTAGGAGCCACCTTGACACCCTCATGTGATACAATATGACCCAAATATTCCACTTCTTGCACCTTAACCGGCACACTTGAAATGGTTTGCATATAGTTATTTCTCTTCCAACAGTGTTAAGACATTCTCTTCGCAACATTTGATATATATTAGTATGTTATCAAAATATAGTGACACAAATTTTCTAGGAATGTTTTGAAAATAGAATTCGTCAAGCTTTGAAATAAACAAAGTTACAAACTAAATGAGAATTGTACCGAGTTCTCGAATTTTTGTAGAGGTCCCAAAAAATCATGATTTTTAGTCAATTTTCAAAAGTTTTAATGCACCATCAACATTTTTTTTGGAGCATATTTTTGACACTTTAAATTTTCTTATGTATTAAGTATGGATAAATTTTTTTAAATGTTAATGATTTTGATATTGATTTTAAAAAGTGTTAATGTAGCATCAACCTTCTTTTTTGCGGGGGCCATATTTTTGACACCTTAAATTTTCTTATGTCTTAAGTATGCACATTTTTTTAAATGTTGGTTATTTAACAATTTTTCAAGTTGTCTTATTCATTTTTCTTCCTAAAATGTTTGTTTTTTAAGGGATTTTCAAGTTTGTGTTTTTCATTTTTTTTCCAATGTTTATTTGTGATGGAATTTTCTTTTCTTTTCAATGTTCAAAAATAACAATAAAATTAATATTTTGAAGTTAGGATAATTATGATAATAAATCCAAGGTACATATTTTCTTTGATGAATGTTCATGTAAGTTGCAAGATCCTTTATTCAACAGGCGGGAAAGTGTGAGGAGCAAGGATAAGCATACAGACAGGTGGTATGGTGTTGATAAGGTTTTAAAGTTGTCCAACAGAGAAGGATTTGATAGTACCATCACTGAGGAGAATTGACCCTACCTGATTGTGTGTGTTTCAAGTCCAGCACAAGTAATAATGGAAATACAGTTAATTGCAGAGCAGCACAATGAGGGAGGCATTAAATATGAAGGGACTCATCCTGCTGCCAATTTGGAGACAAGATTGGTTATAAAGGGATGGTTGAGTAGGCTTCAAGTGTAGTGGCTCTCCATTGAACTCCTTCGTATTGATGGAATGGCATCTCCTACACAAAATGGTGTTGGTAACTCTCTAGATGAGAAAGAGTGTGCTTTAAAGAAGGAATTCGAGGAGATTATTTCCAAGATTAGTGGGAAGATTATCTTTGAGGCTTATTCCCATTTTTCTCTGGTCATGAACCAAATTGAAAGCTTAAACAAGGATGTTGAAAATGTTCAGGCAGCAATGGAGCTAATTGCAACCAAGATAGAAAATTTGGACTTCAAAGTGGACAATTCAGAGGTTAAGTTAGAGTTTGCAGTCATCAATGTTTTGAAGGAGGTCATTGGCCTCAGTGATCACGCTGAGAAGGACATGGAGAATGGCAGTGGTGTTTCTCTCCCTCCCTTATTCTATGACCAGTAGAAGTCGCAGTAGGTGCAGGGTTAACAAGTGGTAATGGATTCACCCCAACAAGAGGATGTGGATAAGGCGGACATGGAAGAATATGGCGGGAACAACGAGGAGGGATCTGGGTAGTTAATTTTATAACTGCATTTATATTATGTTATGTATATTTGTTAGGGTTAATGAGGTTTTTTGGATAAATTATAAGAAGAATATTGTATTCAATCTGGAAAATATATCTCTAAATATCAAAAGGCAATGGTCATAGAAATTTTGGAGGACTGTGGAAAATATGATGATTTTGAATGTAATGGAACTGGCTAGATTCCATTTTTATTAATAAAAAGTTAGTCGTTCCTTTAAAAAAAACGAATTCTCTTCCTATCCAGAGCCCACTAGTCACAAAATTTATCAAAAAACTACATATAACCTACTTTCATCATTACGTATGTTCTACATTAGGTCCATTAGCTTAAGTACCCCAATTAGGTGGGTGGTGGAAGGAATCATGAATATGGGACTACATGTGATCCAATCAACCCGCGAATCCACCCATGCACTTCCGAATTCGTTGTTGGTTCCTTTGGAGGGATGCCTAGCGATTAAGAATGCACCCCTGGTGGTTCAAAATGTCTACAAATACGCTGACCAAGTTAACATGATCAATTTGTTTCATTTGGGCTATTTGGTCCATTGAGTGATGAAGGAGTCGAATTTGGGCTTCTATTGAGTCAAAGGAGGCCAGCAAATCCACATGTCCTAGTGAATCAATGTGAGGGGCCATAAGCTCCCATTTGTCCTCTTGGTCTCTTTCCCATGTGTTCCCTCTATCCTGGTGGCCACACCCTACGAGTTCAACCACGTTCACAAAGAATTATTGAGTTTTCGTCATAGAAAAACCCAAATTTGGCTCACCACAAAGGCACCAATTTTTTCATAAACCCTGCACAATAACACTTCAAGATCCAACTCCACCATGACCAAGATTAGTCTAGAAAATTTAGGAGATGTGAAACTGTCCAAGCTAGGACTTATACATGACTCAAACCTTCCACCAACACCCACAGTCATATTCAATAAATTTTCCAAATCTTCCACTGTGACAGCCCCCGGTTTATTTTCCATGTAAATAAAATAAGACCAAGGTAATTGGACACATAATCCAAGATGAATGCTAGGAAAAACATTATAGTCGACATCACTTGTGATTAATTAATGGCTATGGAAATTGGCAAAGGCAAGAGGAAATAATTAAAATTTTAATATGAGAAATAAAGGGAAAATAGGAGAAAAGGGAGATGAAGAGACACAAATATGCATGCAAGGGAAATTAGAGAGAAAATTGAGGAAAAAAGAAGGAAAATTAAGAAAAAGGAAACCTCAATAATAGAAAATACTTCAAATAATTAGTTCACAGCTTTTTGTTGGTTTAACTTTTTGACAGCTTTGTGGTGGAACTCTAGTTCATTCCCTCATACTCTTGCACACTTAGAGCATTCTTGGAGTATGCTTGGAGAATTCTAGTATTCACTTGGATTGGAGAAAAGAAACAAAGGAAAGCAAGGGAGCACAAGGGAGAAAGGAAACAAAGGAAAGCAAGGGAGCACAAGGGAACAGTTGGATCACCAGCTACCGCAAGGATACTTTTCAGGTAGCAGGTTGCATGTGTGATTTCCTTGTTAATTTTTGGATACTTGGTATATGCATGTGATTCCTTGGTTATTTGCTATCATTGGCATGGAGATTTTCCTAGATTGATAATGGTTTCATCCTTGCCTTACCATTTCCTAGATATACATGGTGTTGTGGGTTTCCCACTTGTTTTTTTTATTGGTGCTCAACTTCCCTATGGTTGTGGGTTGGAACAAACACTCTGGAATTCGTGGAATAGTTTGGGTTGAGTTGCTAGTTCTTGGAGCTGTAGGTTGGGATAAATGCTCTGGAACCCTTGGTGGGTTGAGTTACTAGTCCCTACAGTCATGGTTGGAACAAACACTTTGGAGACCTAGAAGTTTGTTCGTTGAGTTAGTAGTTCCTGGAGCCCTGGACAACTTGGGTAGAGACTAATCTGGTTGATGTTAGTGATTTCCAGACAATAGAGGTGGAATAATTGTGGTTGAGGGTTGAGGTGGTTTATCCCCGGGAAGCCTTGTTTGGTTTTGTTTTGGTTTAACCCATGAGATCCCACATTCATGCTTGTAATATGGCGATGCGATGATTGGATGAGAGAGAATTGGTTCAGCCCAATTTATGGTCGGGTTGTATGTGGAAGTCCCTGAATTGATTTCATTTTTCATATGTTAATAAGAGTTATTTTACTATTTTGATTTATGAGCACTTGTATTGGTTATCATGTTGACATTATGGTTGATTTTCCACGGTTTCTATGTTGGTTATTTGTTGGTTATATGATGTATGTTATCTATATCTCTTGTCATGATTTGATAAGTTAATAAATGGTTAATGAATGCATGGGCTAACAAATTTTATTGCAGCTAGTTAGAGAGGGATTAGAGCCTTCTCGGTGATTCTTAGATGAAGACTATCGGTTTATGATCAGATATGAATTCACGACTTGTAGCTTACATGTTTATCATATGTTTAACGAAATGTTTATTGTGGATTAGGCATGTCCAGGTCAAGTTCTTGCTTCAAGTTTGAATGTATAGCATTTTTAATGTCTTTTCTATGATTATGGAAAGTTATAGGCAGTTTTGGGAAATGGTTTGGAGGCTAGCCTAAAAAATTGGCTTAGATCTCGGAACCACATGTAAAAAACTAGAGGATTTGTGTCATAACCACATAGAGACAAGCCTATGAGTGCAGTTATAGGCTTCCAACTGCATGGATGTTGTGTCAAGGGTGTGTTTATGGAGCTAGGTCATAGAAAATGGTTCCAGCTTAGGGATTGATCACCTAGGGTGGTTTTCCAACTCCCGAGTGATATGTGATCCTTGTGGGATTTCAATAAGTGTTCAGTTTGTAAGCCCCACTTCCTTAACTGGAACTTGGAGGTCGAGTAATGTCATAGTGACACTAGTCTCATGTTTACCCTGGAAAGCTTGTGAATTTTGGTAAATGTGGGAGGAGGTGTTACAAATTGGTATCAGAGCGAGATCCTAGTAATGGACCTCAGGGTAGATGTGATTGTTATTCATGCATTTTAGTTGTCAATATGTTGCTATGCATGCATTGTGATGGTCATTATTGCAGTTTGTGTCATCGTCATGATGTTGATATGTTGATATGTTGATGTCATTATGTGTACATATATCATGCTAATCTAGATCGATTGTACAGATGAGATAAGCTCCCCTAAACTTTATTAAGATGTTATTTTTATATCTATAGTTGGTTTATCTAACATGACATGTTTGCAGGATATATAAGATCAGAGATGACGAGTAAAATGGTGGATTACATCTCATGTGATTCTCCTTATATATCAGCTAAGAAACAAGGAGATGAGTACTCTCTTGATATAGCAGATTATAGATTTTCTTGTAGATTCATAGCTCATGTAATGTACTAAAACACAAGACAAGAATCTACTCCTCTTTAAACAACGGAAACCAATAGATCGATGAAAACAATAATTGACAAGAGGAAGATAATCAAAGACACATAAGACAATTGTTTCTCTGGGGAAAGCCACTTCCCAAAACATTGACTATCTATTGCAATAATTAGAAATCTAAGTAATAATACAAAGCTTGTTCTCACAAGAATAATTTTGCACAGGTATGATCAACTCTCTGCTTCACAAGCCCGCACTGACCAACACTTAGCCAATTTTTGCTGCCTACTGAGCCCCTATTTCCTTACATAATTCCTGAGAGGAATATCCCATATTTAATTGGGAATCCCTTCTTCCATAACTATGCAATCCAAATCTAGGTCCTCTGCTGATTACATGCATGATCTGTACAACTCGGATCATTCTACAAATGATAGTACATTGTCCCTACACTCTAGTCTTGACTGGGTCTTTCTATGAACTGAAATGCATGAGTTTCTCATGAGGGAATCTTCAGTTAGATGGAGTAGCACTGAGGATGCACCATTGCACCAACTCAGTACTAGACCTCTACTAGTTCCACAAACAATTAGAACTAGTTTAACTGACCATAACTCAATGAAAATGATTTATCTAATTACAACTCAAATAAACTCATCTTAGACCCCTAAAATTTAGGGAAAACATATACATGATTACAGAAACACTTCCAACTCAAAATTCCTAAGCTAATTAAGTCAATTAAACTTAATTAACTATTTACAAGTTGCTATGAGAATAGAATTCGATTTTAATTCACAGTTTAATTCAAGGACAAATTAAACTGAAATTTCTTGTTGCCAGTGCTCAACACTCCCTCTCAATAAGAAAGGGATTATCAGCTACTCTGATCCTATCTCTGTGAAACTCAAATTTACATCTTGACAATGCCTTTGTCAGAATGTTAGCATCTTGCTCCTCTGTGGGAATGTACTCCAAAAACATAATCACCTCAATACAAAATCTCTGAGATGATGATATCAGATATCAATATGCTTGGACCAATCATGAAAAACTAGATTTTGAGAGAGTTTGATACAAATTTGATTATAGCAGTAAATCACAGTTGGATCCATCTGCTGACCAAACAAACCAACCAAAATCTTCCTCATCCAGATGGCGTCACATGCTACTTGACTTGCAGCCATGTACTCTGCCTCTGCTAAACTTAGTGCAGTCGATCTCTATTTCCTGCAGTACCAGGAAACTGTTGTTGACCTAATACTGAAAATCCCTCCTGATGTGATCTTCCTATCGGATGGACTCCCTGCCCAATCTACATCGGTGAAGCCTTGAAGCTTCACTCCCTCTATCCATTTGTACCACAATCCATACTGAATAGTGCCCTTCAGGTATCTCAACACATGCTTTGTCGGCTTCCAATACAGCTTGGTAGGCCTAACCATCTCTTGACTAAGTTGGTTAACTGCATAGCACATATTCGATCATGTGTTCACCAAATATATGAGTGAACCCACAAGCTACTTGTAAACATTAGCTTCCACTACTCCCCTAACGTAGCATCTGCTTCCCTCCAGTTACCTGCTAGAGGAGTATCCATTGGTTTGTTGCTCTCCATGTGGAACCTCCTGAGTATCTTGTTGGCATACTTTCCCTAAGACAGAAACAATTCCCCATCACCCTTCCATGCTTCCATGCCCAAAAAGTAATGCATGAGCCCCATGTCCTTCATCTCGAAATCTCTTGCAAGGTCCTCCTTGCAAGATTTGATCAGTTAATCATCACTTGTCAAAATCAATATAACACAATGATCAACAATTTAACTTCCACCAATACATGGTATAGGTTAACATCCGCTTCACTCTTGGTGAAGCCCAACCTAGTGAAGTAGCTATCGATCTTGGTGTACCAAGCACAAGATGCTTACTTCAACCCATATAACGCCCTCTTGAGCCGAAACGCGTGCAACTCACGTTTGAAGGTATAAAAACCTTCAGGTTGCTCTATCTACATCTCTTCCTCAATTGTGCTATTAAGGAAGGTTGTCTTTACATCCATCCGATGTATCTTCCAACCCATCTATGTTGATAGTGCCAATATGGATCTGATCGATGAGTACCTTGCAATAGGAGAAAAGGTCTCATCATAGTCAATCCCCTCTACCTATGAAAAGCCACGGGCCACAAACCTGGCCTTATGCTTCTCCACAATACCATCTACAGCTTGATTTACCTTGTAAAGCCATTGGGATTTCACCACTGATTTTTCCTCCAGTCGCGGGACCACATCCCTAACACTATTACAAACTATGGAGTCATACTCCTCCACCATGGCATCAACCCAAATCAGCTGCCCCAAAGGAAGATGGCTCTATCTCAACACATTTTCTCATAAGAGCCATGTATCCAATGTACCTCTCAAGTCACCTCCTCTGCCTGCATTGAGATGTGGGTGCTCCCACATTCTCCCATGCATCATGCAATAACATGTCAGCCTCTCTGGTGTGCTTTCTCCCATCTCTGGAAGATTCTACCTGAGTGGATGTCTCCACTCCCAAATCCTCTACATGTGGCTTCTCCACATCAATCTGAGGCTCCTCAACCTTAGCAGTTAATATCTCCTCAACTGCATGCAGCTCAAGCTCCTGTTGAGCCTCCATTTTGTCCAGATTTTCATGTTTTTTGTTGAATAACTATATGCCTGTACTGGGTGTTTATAGTCATTATTATCCTTTTTATGCACTATTGGGCTATTATCTAGAGGCATTCAGAGGTAACAATTATTGATTTATGAATTCTTTTTGTTTTGTTAATTTAAAAAGTATTTAATGTGAAAATGTCATTAATAGTAGGCTCTCTTTGTGGCAGATGAACAGTTCCTATTCTAACAGTGTATTTCTTGTACAAGCAGTGCAAATCCTGTTCTCACCTCCACAATTTTCGTACTTTGGTTTGTCATAATAGAAAACCAACATATGGGTTTTGAGGAGAAGGTGCTCTAGATGGTGATGTGTTCCCTTGATCGCACCCAGGTCTTCCAGATAATGCGAAGAGTGAAAGTCAAAGAATACGATCAAACTATTTCTAGAAGCCACAAAATCGTTAGCAGCTTGATACTCTCATGGTGCAGATCTCATGACTTGTCACTAGTCGTTGTGATTATCTCCAGATCAATACGAATCCAACTAAAAGTTAATTTTCTTATTCCTATACAAAATTTGGTTTTCAAACTCTAAAAATATATGTGCCCATAACCTTCGGTTTGAGTAGCTGGGAGGCATCTCTATTGGACAAGGAGCATACAGTGTGGCTTGCTCAGCACTGAAGAAACCAATGAGTGAGTTGCATTAAAAAAATTTCCAATGCCTTTAACAATTTAATAGACGCAAGGTGGACCCTGGGAGAATAAAATTGCTTCGACACATGTAGCATGTGAGGATTAAAATACATACATTCAGCAAATACGTCCTGCATCAATTGGAACCCAGTCAAAATTGAATCTCCTTATTTTGGTTCTAAATCAGTTTGTATTCACATCCATTCTAAACTTGTATGCATGTGATCTGAGTAATTGGGTAGTGTTGTTGTTATAAGCATGAGGGCTGCATACTAGAAGGGAATCTTGAATTATATCTTGTAGATCGCATTTTTGCAGAACAGGGGGATCGATTTCGTTGTGCAGGGAAGGGAGGAGCCTGTGTGCCTAGTGGGATGATCCCTGGAGGGGACCACTAGAGCCCAGCATTGCGTTGTTTAGTGATTATGTAACAAGATTCAACATTAATCAAAATTGGCATTCGATTTATGTTTTCAGTCATTCTAAATCTTTTGGTGTTGTAATTTAATTGCTGCAAGGGCAACGAGATGGGTGGTTTGGGCCCACCATCCAGTCCATTGCCCCATACCTCTTAGGATTTCTCTGCATTTTATTTTGATAGATGCATGGTGTGAGTGTGATTTAATACAGCTCTACAATTTCATTTCACAACTCTTTCCTATGCTTTGATCATTTGACTTGTGATTTTATTCCACAGTTATTTTTCATAGCTTTGATCATCCGAATTCGATTGATAATATTGTTGTGTATTTTTATAAAGACTTAGGTACATGATAAGAAGTGAATGTTTTTAACTGCATCTCTTATTTATCTTACAGGTTAAGTGTGACACTTACCCTGATCCCATTTGTCATATAACAAGGTTTACTTTTAGAATATAATGATAAAGGAAACTATGGCTTATTAAGAGTTATGGTTGATTTAACTCATTATGCATTCATGACTGCCTTAAAACTATTATTTGAGATGTGAAACTGATTCTTTCACTTTGGAGAAAATAGCATTCATTTGTGAAATCTTGATAATTAAATGCCAAGGTTAGCTTGAGGATAAATTGCAATCTTGTTTTATTGGCAAAGTAAAGTGCTCACAGAACTCTTAGAATGTCTTGAGGTTAAAAGTTGTGATTAATATTCCTTTCCTCATAATTGAATATTTTTGTTTTGAAGATAAATTATTTAATGATTTTATAAGATTAGGGTGAGCTTGAAGGTAGCATAAATGTATTTATCTTATTTGTTTCTATTGCACACTTTCCTTACTGTTGACTACTGAATTATTTCCATAGAAGCAGAGCACATATAGTTTAGATTCCTTTTAAAAGCATTCAGTGATTAGTTGGAATGAGGTTGCTTTATGCTTCCTAGTTGTATTTTATGCTTTCCATTTTTGCAAAAATATCATGTAATCCTCAGTGATGCTTTGAAGACATAATCGCACCCTTTTATTTCTGAATTATTTTTTGGTTTGAGTGGAATCTACATTCCTTTGTCCCCTGGATAACTAAGGCAGGCTTTATGTAGGAGTCACTCAACCTAGAAGAGGAGCCAGAAGTAGGTTCATAGTGTGTGTTCCTTAATTTTGAAAATTCTTGTTTCCTGAATGATGCCTTTTTAATTTCTTGCAAGAGCTTGATTTTTATTTTACAAATCTTTAAGGTCATATTCTGGCATTTACTATGCTACACCTCTAAGCTTACCTACCCATATTGACAATTTAAATGTTGGTGTAAATATTGCATTTATACCACCCCAGCATTTTGGCGTTGTTTCCAGGGAGTCGTTGTAGGATAAGGCCTCACTATTTGTCATTCTTTTCCCTTTCCTTCACAATTGAATTTTTAGATTAACAAGATTCCCCTTGCTTGCTAAAGCATACTGGATAGTATTTCCAGAGAGCTCACAAGTCAGGTTTTCTTTACTGCAAATGAGTGATTTCCTTTACTGCAAAGTGTGATGCCTGATTTGTTTCTTTTACTGCAATTGAGTTTTTAAGAGTAATTTTCTTTACTGCAAAGTGTGATGCTGGGTTGTTTTCTTTACTGCAATTGAGATTATTTGATTTATTTTTCCACAAGTGTGATTTTCTTAGTTTACAATCTTGGTTTGTTCCTTTAACTGTAATTGAATTTTTGAGTTAGTGTGTTTCTATTTTTTTGGTGCTAAAAGAACCCCTTGCTCTAAATCCATGTGCTAACAAGACCTTCCGACTAGCAGGAAAATTCTAGGAAGTGTGATTCTATTCCAAGAACTATCTCAAACTCTAATAGAAGTTGGGGTCTTTGCTTCACAGAAAGAACAGGTTTTGGAATCAATTAGAAATAGGTATATTCCTCTAGAAGAAAAGATTCATGAAGATCCAGAAGATCTTCCTAGGGAAACCGAGAAGCTATGGATCATGCTTGATGAGGAGAAGCCATTAGAAGCAGAGATTAAAGAACATCCATCTGATCCAACCTGCACTTTAGGGGATAAACAAATAAATTTGGAGGATTTTCATGATGCATTGGATGTTGCCCATGAATCAAGTGACCAAGAGTATATGGATCCCATAGAATCTTGGTTTCAAATGACTGTCAATATCCACTCCTCCTTTATCATTTGACAATTTGTAGCATCACATCAGTTAGTTCAGCTAGTTCCTCATGTTCTGGTATTTTCTCGAATATACTTTTCAAATTTGAACATGAGTAAGATTATCCTCTTGTTGCGCACATGGTTGCATTGGAAGTACTCCTATACTTAAAAGGGATTCTTCCGCTTCTTAGGGTAGAGTAGGGTAGAAGAATAAATCAATGCCATGAATAAATATGTTACAACAATGCTATTAAGGTTTTGACTTCCAAAGGATAGCCACTGAAACTGCTTTTGATCCACATTGGTTGTTAACACACACATCTGTGACAAGTCTTGTTGAGTATGATTCACTCTAATACCTCATGATTTTGCAAAAGTGACCATGATTAATCACTCTAATGAGTTTTCATCTTAGATATATATTTTCAGTTTCCCTTAGAAGGTACCATTGGAGAGCCTCCTATGGTGGACCACTCTTGTAAAGATCATAATGAGCTATTCATGAGAACACTAGCATTATTAACTCAAAGAATCTTTCAATCATTATCTGGGATCTCTTATTAAAATAAGTCTTTAGGGTAGAGGAACTAGCGAGTAATGATTAGTCATTAAAAACTTTTCACGCCATCTTGTACTCTTAAGGAGTAGATCTGCCTCCCCACTTATTAAGTAACCTTTGAATTTAATCATAATCAGAGTTTACAAAGGATTGATTGGAGGATAGGAGGTCTCAGGATGAGCCGACCTACCACGATCATGAGATCTAACATGTATGACATTACTGCGACTGGTCACCAAGCCAAAGTAATGGATTTTAGCTAAAAAGCTAGAAGACTGGAGGTCTCATCACGATTCGGCTTGTTCATCCATGTTACTTCTTGTGAGTGGAACTTCCATTAACTGGTTACCAAGACAGGACAGTGGCCTTCATCTACTTTTTAAATTAAATAAGATAACTCTGAATCTATATCTAGTAAGTGGGACACGGGCATTTCGCTAGGGTCAAAAGACATCCCTGTCGAGGCTATAGATTCCTTTGAGTAGCAAGGCTATGTCTGTGGTATTAAAGTTAATTTCATACTATGATTTACTTGATTACCTTTCTCTTTCCATAAAACTCATCATTTTATTTCTTGGACAATGATTTTAAGATAATTTTAGGATGATGTGTTGAGTTCTATTTTTCAAAAATTAGGAATCTTTAATAATGTGGTACCCTTAGTGAAGGTAATTCTTTGTACTGGATTAAGAATAAATTTATTTTTGCATCTAGATGACAACAAAATTTAGAGTGTTCAATGAAGAAGTTGTTGATTGGTCCAGGAAGGTGTCATCTTGTTCAATTTTATTTCCCTAGTATCATAACTCACTTCAATTTTTTATGGTATTTAGAGTGATGAATTACTTAGTGATGATTACTCACAAGGTGTTGATTGAAAACAATGTGTGTTGATTATGGATGTCTCTAAATAAGCACTACATGGCCTAGGTACATGATTGCTATCATAAGTGCAGGAATCTTGTGGTAGTCTTCTTGAAATTGCACCTTTTCAACAAAGATTTGATTTTTTTTTATCATGGATGTTAATAAGACTCTGGGCAGAAAAAGAATTCTGCAAAAAAAAAAAATTATGGCAAGTAGGGAGTTCATTTGAGACAGGACAACATGTATGTAATATCTATCATAAAGGTGCAATACTGTTTTTTTCATAATGTCTTGTACAAAGTATTGCTTTCTTGTACCTGATCTTGTTGCATCGAAATTTTATCATTCCTGCACTCGATACTTTCATAAGGGTTGTAACATGGTTTAGTTGGCACTATAATAGTGATGTTGTAGACTTGATGAATGCTTTAAAAATGATGACATACCAGGTATCTTAATATTTCCTTGCTGGAGATTTTTTTTGACACTTTATCAGGAAGCATATTATGATCATTAATCTTTAAGCATCCCCCCTACCTTCTTCCATGATTTTATAACCTTATGGTTTGGCTTGCATGAGGACATGCAAGAAGGTCAGCGTGGGGGAGTGTTGAGCCTCCATTTTGTCCATATTTTCATTATTTTTGCTGAATAACTCTATGCCTATACTAGGTGTTTATAGTCATTATTATCCTTTTTATGCACTATTGGGCTATTATCTAGAGGCATTTAGAGGTAACAGTTATTGATTTATGAATTCTTCTTGTTTTGTTAATTTGAAAAGTATTTAATGTGAAAATGTCATTAATAATAGGCTCTCTTTGTGGCAGATGAATAATTCCTATTCTAACAGTGCAGTTCATGTACCAACAGTGCAAATCCTATTCTCACCTCCACGATTTTCATACTTCAGGTTGTCATGATGGAAAACGAGCATATGGGTTTTGAGGAGAAGGTGCTCGAGATGGTGATGTGTTCCCTTGATCGCACCCAGGTCTTCCAGATAACATGCAGAGTGAAAGTCAAAGAATATGGTCAAACTATTTCTAGAAGCCACAAAGTCATTAACAACGTGATACTCTCATGGAGAAGATCTCATGACTTGGCATTGGTCATTGTGATTATCTCCAAATCAATACGAATCCAACTAAAAGTTAATTTTCTTATTCTTATACAAAATTCAGTTTTCAAACTCTAAAAATATATGCGCCCATAACCTTCGGTCCGAGTAGCTGGGAGGCATCGCTATTGGATGAGGAGCATACAGTGTGGCCTGCTCAGCACTGAAGAAACCAATGAGCGAGTTGCATTAAAAAAATATCCAATGCCTTTGAAAATTTAATAGATGCAAGGCGACCTTGTGAGAATAAAACTAATTTGACACATGCAGCATGTGACGATTAAAATACATACATTCAGCAAATACATCCTACATCAATTGGAACCCAGTCAAAATTAAATCTCCTTATTTTGGTTCTAAATCAGTTTTTATTCACTTCCATTCTAAAATTGGATGCATGTGATCCGAGTAATTGGGTAGCGTTGTTGTTATAAGCATGAGGGTTTTGTACTAGAAGGGAATCCTTAAATATATCATGTAGATCGCGTTTTGGCAAAACAGGGTGATCGATTTCATTGTGCAGTGAAGGGAGGAGAGTGTGTGTCCAGTGGGATGATCCCTGGAGTGGACCATTGGAGCCCATCGCTGCGTTATTCAGTGATTATGTCACAAGATTCAACATTAATCAAAATTGGCATCTAATTTATGTTTTCAATCATTCTAAATCTTCTAGTGTTGTAATTTAATTGTTGCAAGGGAAACACACTGGGTATTTTGGGCCCACTAGCCAGTCTGTTGCCCCATATCTCTTAGGATTTATCTGCATTCTATTTTTTATAGATGCATGGTGTGAGTTTGATTTAATACAACTCTGCAATTTCATTTCACAACTCTTTCCTATTCTTTGATCATTTGACTTGTGATTTTATTCCACAGTTCTTTTTCATAGCTTTGATCATCCGAGTTCGATTAATAATATTGTCCTGTATTTTTATAAAGACTGAGGCAGAGGATAAGCAGTGAATGTTTTTAAATGCATCTCTTATTTATCTTACAAGTTAAGTGTGACACTTACCCTAATCTCGTTTGTTGCATAACAAGGTTTACTTTCAGAATATAATGATAAAGGAAACTATGGCTTATTAAGAGTTCTAGTTTATTTAACTCATTATGTATTCATGATTTCCTTAAAATTGTTCTTTGAGATGTGAAACCCGATTCCCACACTTTGGAGAAAATAGCATTCATTTGTGAAATCTTGATAATTAAATGCCAGGGTCAGCTTGAGGAGAAATTGCAATCTTGTTTTTTTGGCAAAGTAAAGTGCTCACAGAACTCTTAGAATGTCTTGAGGTTAAAAGTTGTGATTAGTATTCCTTTCCTCATAATTGAATATTTTTGTGTTGAAGAGAAAGTATTTAATGATTTTATAAGATCAGGGTGAGCTTGAAAGCAGCATAAATGTATTTATCTTATTTGTTTCTATTGCACACTTTCCTTATAGTTGAGTATTGAATTATTTCCATAGAAGTAGTGCACATATAGTCTAGATTATTTTTAAAAGCATTCAATGATTAGTTGGAACGACGTTTCTTTATGCTTCCTAATTGTATTTCATGTTTTCAATTTTTGCAAACATTGCATGTAATCCTTGGAGAGGTTTTGAAAACGTAATCGTGCCCTTTTATTTCTGAATGATTTGTCGGTTTGAGTGGAATCTACATTCCTTTATACCCTGGATAACTGAGGCAAGATTTCTGCAGGAGTCACTCAACCCAGAAGAGGAGCCAGAAGTAGGTTCACAGTGTGTGTTCCTTATTTTTGCAAAGTCTTGTTTCCTAAATGATGCCTTTTTAATTTCTTGCAAGAGCTTGATTTTTATTTTACAAATCTCTGAGGTCGTATTTTGGAATTTATTGTGTTATGCCTCTAAGCTTACCTACTCGGATTGACAATTTAAATGTTGGTGTAAATCTTGCAGTTATACTGCCCCACAGCTCCCTCTGAAGGGAAACTTGCATGGCCTTCTCCTCATCGAATCTGACATCCCTACAAACCACTATCATCTTGTTGGTCGGAAAGTACACCCAATAGTTGTGAGGTGTATCAGTGTACCCCACAAATATCCCCAACTCTGTTGTCAGCTCAAGCTTCTTCTGTACATCTTTGGTCACATGGAAATATATCGATGACCCAAAAATGTTGAAGTGACCAAAATCTGGTCTCTTACCGAAATAAGCCTCCTTTGGTGTCTTCATCCCAAGAATCTGATGCGAGCTATGGTTCTGCAAATAAAATTTTATGTTGCATGCCTCATCCCACATGTGTAGTTGTAGGCCCTGATCATGCAACATCACTCGTGTTTCCCCTACAATTCTTATGTTCTTCCTCTCGACCACCCCATTATGTTGTGGGTTATGGGGTGTCGTCAACTCCTGTTTAATCCCTTCTGCTGCACAGAAGTTCTTAAACTCATTTGAGACATACTCACCACTGTTATCACTCCTCAGAGCTTTAACCTTCTTGCCATACTCTTTCTCAATCAATGCTTTAAATTCACAAAACTTTGTGAAAGTTTGATCCTTCTTCTGCATTAAAAATATCTAGCATTTACGAGAAAAGTCGTCAAAAAATATAACATAATACATGTGTTTGGTCGTGGATGTTGTCAAGAATGGTCCACACACATCTAAATGGAATCGCTCTAGAATCGCCTCTGCTCAAGTGTCTCTGTCGTGAAAGGAATCCTTGATGTATTTTCCCAAAGTACACCCCTTGCACGTATCAACTTGCTCTAGCATTCCTTTGGGAAGACTAGTAGAGATCTGTTGCATGATTTTCAAAGCCACATGATGCAAGTGGCCCAATCACCTGTGCCACAACTCGCCAACATCTTGGCTCTACACCTTCTCTGCTTTCATGCTCAAAGCAACAAAATCCTCTACCTCTAGCTTATATAGATTCTTAACTCAAATCCCTATCTTGTTTACTTGACCCATGGCTATGTGTCAAAGGAATGCCTTTCCTTTCGAGAAAATCACATCATAGCCTCTATCCTCAAGCATGGTGAGTGATACTAAGTTCTTCTTCAACCCGGGTACATACATAACATCCCTCAAGGTGAGAGGAGCACCCTGCTCCCTCTGAAAATTAACTGTACCCAATCCATTATCACTATACCTCCTGTCGTCACCCATCTCAATATGCATCTGTAGATCCTTCTCCTCCCGGTCACTGAACAACTCCCTGTCACCAGTCATGTCAAATGAAGCTCCACTGTCAAGGTACCATACAGTACCCATCATTGATGACACCAACCATGCAATGAGAGTAAATTCCAATTTTAATTGAGAGGCCAAAGCCTCACCCTTCGTTCCTCCTAAGGACTTCTTCTTGGACTTCTTGAGTGGACAATTTGTAGAAAAATGGCCCAGCTCGTGACTACAAAAACACTTAACTTTCATCATGTCTTTCTTCTTACCTCCATGGTAAGAATATTATTTGGAATGGGACACCTTCCCTTTCCCTTTCCTTGCCTTACCCATTAAGGCATAGTTTTCCTGATCACCAGTCTTTGATGAGGAACCATCTCTAGTGTTCCTTTTGATGTCCTCCTACATCAAATTAGACCATAGTTGTTCCCAATCTGGCAGGTTCTCTCTTTCATTCATAGAGTCCTGATAGCTATTCCAACTCTTAGGAAGGCCTAGGAGATCTAGGCTCACCATATCATCCTCGGCAACGGTTATTCCAACACTTCCAAGCTCATCATGACAGTGAGTGAACTAATAACTTGGTCAAGTATTTTGGAATGGTCTCGCCTTTATCCGTCTTGATTTTTCGAATTTTATCTTTTAGTTCCAACTTCCTATGGTCACTTCTATTTTGGAATAGGTCCATCAATACTGTCCACATATCATACGGAGTTTCCTTCCCATGGAGACTTGAGACAATGTGATCTCGAACTCCCTTAAGGATTATCTGCCTCACCTTCGCCACACACTTCTTCCATTCGGCCAGATTATGAGCATTTGATGTTGATGGCTTACGAATTTCTTGATCAAAAAATTCTTTAAGGCCATTATCCTCCACCACAACCTCCATTTTTTCTTTCCAAGCTACATAATTCGATTTTCCTTCCAAGGCAAACTTGAGCCGCAAAGAGTAGAACACCATCTTCCGATCCTCAAGTATGTGTTGCAAATTCAAATTTCACTTGTAACCCAAAACTCAAAGCTTCGAAATCTCATCTAGTATATTGTCTTCAGCTCTAATACCATGTAGATTTTCTTGTAGATTAACATCTCATGCAATGTAATAAAACACAAGACAAGAATCTATTCTAATATTTAAACAGTGGAAACCAATAGATCGATGAAAACACTAATCGACAAGAGGAAGACAATCAAATACACATAACACAATTATTTCTCTAGGGAGAGCCACTACTCAAAACCCTGACTATCTATTGCATTAATTATAAATATGAGTGATAATACAAAACTTGTTCTCACAAGAACAATTTCGTACAAGTATGATCAACTCTCTGCCTCACAAGCCTGCACTAGCCAACACTTAGCCAATTGCTGCTACCTACTAAGCCCCTATTTCCTTGCGCAATTCCTGAGAAGAATAGCCCATGTTTAATTTGGAATTCCTTCTCCTATAATTGTGCAATCCAAATCTAGGTCCTCTTCTTATTGCATGCATGATCTATACAACTCGGATCATTCTACAACTTATTGTACACTATCCTTGCACTCTAGTATCAACTGGGTCTTTCTCATAAATGAAATGCATGAGTTTCTCATGTGGGAATCTTCAGTTAGCTGGAGTAGCACTGAAGATGCACCAGTGTACCAACTCACTACTAGACCTCTACAAGTTCCACAAATAGTTAGAACTAGTTTAACCGACCATAACTCAGTCAAACTGAGTTATCTAATTACAACTCAAATAAACTCATCCTGGACCCCTAAAATGTACAGAGAACATATACATGACTACTGAAAGATTCCAACTCGAAATTCACACAAATCTTTCACATCCTGAAGATGAACCACTGTTGCTGGTTCAAAACGTCGATCAAAACAAGATACCTAATGCAAGATGAATCCAGAAGATTATCTACACAATTATGAAGATTGCAAAAACCTAAAATATGAAATTCCTAAGCTAATTAAGTCAATTAAACTTAATTAACTTTTTACAAGTTTCTATGAGAATAGAATTCAAATTTAATTCACAGTTTAATTCAAGGACAAATTAAACTAGAATTTCTTGTTGCCATTTCTCAACATAGATACAGAGATAAGTCTGAAGGTAGAAATCAAAAGTTGCAAGGAAGATAATGGCAGGATCTTTGAGTCACAGGAAAGGCTTTCTAGATTTCAGGAAAAGCAAGCAGAGGTCAATGCAGTGATCCTTTAGAGCTTTTAAAATATGCAAAGATAGGGACAACCAAGAATCAATCATGGATAGGAGGAATAGACTAATGGGGCATATGGTAGCAGGTCTCAATCAGGATACAGGTTGTACAAGGATGACACAATCAAAGGTGATGATGATTGGATACACCTGACAGGAGAGGTAGTGCTTATGAGTTCTATTCTAGTTCTGGTTCTGAGAGACATCATGGTCATCACCACCATCATCCTTATAAGAGGAGTGAGAAGAAATACTTTCCAGATGATTTCAAGAAATCCAAGCCTCCTACATTCGATGGAGAGATGAATAAATTGGAAGATGAAGAAACTGGAAGATGCAAAAGCATGGCTACTTGGGATGAACAATTTCTTCAAATTGCACAATTGTATAGAGAATATGAAAAGTAGGATAGTTATTTTAAGTATCAAGGGAAAAACATATATCTGGTGGGAATATGTGAAGCGCCTTAGAGGCATCAAGATAGATGAGTTGACTTGGCATGATTTTAAAAGACTCTTTAGAAAGAAGTACTTGTTCGAGAGATATTACAATGGAAAGGCTGAGTTCTATGAGCTTAAGATGGGTTCTATGATAGATGAAGAGTATACGACTAAGTTTTTGGATTTCTTGAGGTATGCTCCATATCTCAAGGATGAGAAGACAAAGGTTAAAAGGTTCATCAATATATTTCCTTTAGAATTTAAAGATTTGATTGAGTATGATGAGTCTCGGTCATTGGAGGAAATCACTAGGAATTTGAAGCATTGTTATGATCAGACTAAGAGTAAGTATGAGCCTAACTGATATTGGAAAGATAATCAGAAGACGAAAGGAAAGTTGGTTAAGAAGTAAGGAAGAACTCAGGATGTAGGTGATAAGGAGAATGTAGCACCATACAATAATTTTAATTCAATTAATAAAGGAAATGAATTTCATTGTAAGGAGCAAAACAAAGGCGATGGTAGGAAGCCTTTACAGTGCTAGACTTGTGGTGGAGAGCATCGCAGGAGAGATTTTCCACAACATCAAGGTGGCAGACCTCAAATTTAAAGTGCTCATGAGGCACAGACAGCTAGAGACATTGGGCAGAGTATTCCATGGATTTATGGAGTAGTGGATAGTAGGAAGGTTGATCATCAGACATCCATTATTGAGATGGAAGGTAAGCTCTATGATTGATTTCTTTGTATTTTTATTGAACATGGATTTAAATATATTTATATCAGTCCTGACCTAGTGGATAAGTGTTGCTTGAAAAAAGAAGTGCATGCAGATTCTTGGTTGGTGCAGTAGGCTACAGGGACCAAGAAAATAGTTCATCATTGGGTGAGAGCTTGTGTATTTCAGTTGAATGGTATGCATACATCAACAAATCTCAATGTGCTTCCTTTGGGATCATACAGTATGATGTTGGGCATGGATTAATTGTTCATTCACAAGACTAAGGTATATTTCTATGACAAGGCTATTGAGTGAATGGATGATGATGGGGAAAGAAGAATCTTACAGGGAAAGAAGAAGCCTACATTAGTGACAATGGTTACAGTTATGTAGGCTAAGTACAATTTAATGAGTCCCATCAATAGGTATATCTTGAAGTTCATTATGTTATCCTCCAGCCTTAAAACTATCCTTTTCTCACATTTATTCATATTTTTTGTTATAATATGCTTAGTAAGAAGAATAAAAGGTGGTTTTCATAGTATGTGGCCTAATGTGATTAAATTGTAGGAAAATAAGCAATTTTTAGGAATTTACTATGCAAGGGCTTGATGAAGGCAATCAGGAGGGAATCTAGGGAGGCTTGTCTACCTCTTTAACTCTCTAACTCAGCTTAATATCACCAAATCCTCACTCACAAGCTCGAATTCACTAACATTCAAGTAACTCCAAGTGCATGAGAAGGTTAAGGAGGAAAATATCCACAATTTTCGAGATCAAGGATGAAATCACTCCTATTTTCAAGGGAGATGCTATTAGCTACCCTTTTGTATAAATAAATGAGTTGAAGGGCTCATTAGGATTCGAATTTTTGATTCAGCTAGGAGTCGTTATTGATCCTAGGGCTTGACATTGTCATTTTTAACTTTTATATGATGTATGACACTACTATTTTCTAATAATGAGAAGTTGGTTGTTAAGTTACATATGAGCTAGTATTATAGGGCTAACACCCTTGGGTTTGGGCCCAACCTAGAGGCTTTGGTCCCTCTTTTCTATTTTTGTCTTATTCTTAGTTTAAAGCATTTGATTTCTTTATTTCATTGCAGTAGATGTTAAGCTATAAAAACATGTGATTACAGGCTTCCCTATCACCTGCTTGTGGGAGAATAGTGGGAAATATTTACAATCTCAGACCCAAAACATTTTGTTTATGATTTCTTGGAAACAAATAGATGTCATTTTTCCTTCTTCGTATTTACCTTATGCAACTTAAGAGTTGGTTCAGTGGTCAAAATAGTGTTGTGGCATAGAATAGATGTTATTCAAATTCAAGTCATATTTTCCATCATAGTTTATATCACTTTGTTAATGATCAATTTATGCATGCATGTGGATACTTGCAGGATTGTGTTGATCTGAGAGAGTTCTCCATATTCTCCTTCCACCCTTCAATTATTCTCCCAAAACTTTGTTTCCACAGTCACTCTGTTTAGACAATTAAGGACATCGTGGGCATTCATCTTGGTGCAAGACAGACCTCTGAGAGGTCATGGGCTTGGCTATGAGGCTTCCCCAACCTTCCTTCACTCCCTCCTACCTTAATACAACTCGCCATGCCTTCAAGGCACGATATCCACCCTAAAAATGCTCTCGAAACCCCTCTTGTAGCATTACAAGTCCTCCTGTAGCAATACAAGACCTCTTGTAGCAGCACCTGTAACCGACCTGCAGCACCACTTTCCTCCACTTGATGTGCTTCCCACTTTAATATTAGCTTATTCAAGATGAATAATGACCCCAACTTGTGATTTGATGATCAAGAGAATCTCCTCGACCACTCCAACCACCTCTTTCTCACTGCAAAACAAGGTAGAATTAGTGTTTTTTTCATTCACAAGCATGATACAAGTTAGAATTCGTATTTTCAAGCAAATGTGAAGTAGATCAATTGTACATGCAAATAGGTTACTGATTTGATGAATTATGCAAGATAGAGTAGCTTTACTTCTATAGGTAGATTAGACCTTTCTCTTTCATGTATGTTAGTTAGCATCTACAAGTTCAACAAATGGCATTTTCATTTTCATAGTTAATAATAAGTTTTTCAATTGTGCTTTCACTATAGTTGAATTGGATGAATGGTCTCTAAACACCTTGACCTGAGGTCATGACTAAGGGTGGCATGAGTAGAGTATTATCTACTATGCATATTGTTAGCACTCCATGGTTTTCATTTAGGCTGAAGGGAAAAGGATCACAGGGGTAACCACAAACCTCTTTCGGTTGATAGACTGGTCTTCTTCAACCTGAGGAGGATCCCTCACTGAGCAAACTCAAATATAAAAACTTTGAAAAACAAACTTCAACAAAGACTGGATCTGCAAAGTTTTCAATTTTGATTTAGGGGTGGTAGAGGATTCTAAGGAAACTAATGCAATGTGATCATGGCCTTCCTGGTCGATCATGCCTATGCATTTCCCAACCATCTTTATGTGTAGAGGCTTGACTAGTAAAGTTTCGAAATAAGAAGGCAATTTGTAGTATAGTAGAATAATAATACCATGACACTCATTTATAATGGCAGAATAAAATACATTTCATTACTACAAATTGGATGAATGAATATCAAGAGGAAAAGACAAAGCATTCAAAGGTATAGCATTCCGTTTGCAACTGAAACATTTCAAAGAAGCTAAACAAGAGCATGTAAAATGAATTCAAGCGTAGTTGTTCAATACACCTTTAAAGCATATCAAGAAGAAAACATAAAGGGGATTACACATAAACTAAAGGATAATGATTTCAAAACATTCATACCACAATAATCTCTGCAATATAACTAGAATCTCTTAAGCATCAATGCATACTCATTTAAAACAGATCACAGCATAATACTGCAATAGCTCCTAGCAATATTGAAACCAACAACAACTTGCTTCATATCTACTAATCATCTTAAATAGACCATATATAAAATATGATAAGTGTCTAAGTTCATTGCATCACTGATCCAACAGATGATTGAACCAAAATTTAAAAAGAGGAAAGTTTTTCTCTTGTTTTGAGTCCTTTTCCTCTTTTAATGAAAAAACCAAAAGCCATAAAACATTCATAATTTTATCTAAAATAAGACAAATTAAATGTCTGAAATAAATAAGTTTATCTCCGAAATCCATATCTTCATGAGCCCAATAAAGTAGTAAAAAGCAAGGACAGCTGGTGCTGACTGGGTAGCGACTATGCAGAGATTTGGTGAGTGCTTTTTGCTTTCCAAACTAACATGTGGTTGGCTGTTGAAGATGTGATTTGGCTGACACACTTTCTCCATGTTCATATCTTTAAAATCTGACAATTGGCTTCCTCCCAACATACATGCAAATGTATAGGCATGGCTTACACAAAGTTTGTGCAGTGACTGCATAGCACCTATGCAACATCTTTTCCAAAACTATTCTTTAAATGCCTTCAGTTTTTACAAAACACCATCATACTAGTATAAGTCGCTCCAAACATCAGAACCACATCATTTCACCAACCAAACAGCATCTGCAACTTGAATTTTGAAACAAAAATTTTAGGCTTTAGTCAAAGGCCCTTTACTTCCTCTTCCTTTTGCTAGAGGTCTTGCTCGGAAGATTTGGTCTTTGAAACTTGAGGTGTGAGGTCAATTTGTTTAGTGGGTACTGGTTGAGGAGATTTTTCTTCAGTCATGGCCTTAGGCTTCAAATTTTTCACTTTTCCAAGTGAAGGTTCTTTGGCCACCTCCTTATACTTCTTAACCAATCCCCATGCCTTGTCCAAACTCTTTTTCATGCTCATCGACCTTGCATTCAAAACTAGGTTCCTGACATAGAGGTTTTTACACTAACACAAATTTTCTAAGGAAGGGTTTGAAAATGGAATTCATCAAACCTTGAAATGTAGAAGGTGCATTGGTAAGGCTAAAAGGCATGACCAAAAATTCATAATGACCCTCATGAGTTCTAAATGTTGTTTTCGAAATGTCTTTAGTCTTCATCCTGATTTGATGATATCCTAAACGAAGATCCAACTTGATGAAGTAAATTGATCCATGCAATTCATCCAATAATTCATCAATGACATGAATGGGAAATTTATATTTAATAGTGAGTTTGTTGAGCTCCCTATAATCTGGACACATGCGCCATGATCCATCCTTCTTGTGCACCAATACTACTGGAGCAGAGAAATAACTTTGACTAGCTTGAATTATACCAACCTCTAGCATTTCTGCAACCATACGTTTAATTTCACTCTTTTGGGCATAGGGATATCTGTACGACCTGATGTTTGGAGGAACACTTCCTAGAATCAAATGAATAGCATGATCATGATCACAAATAGGTGGGAGACCTTTGGGAGTCTCAAATACCTTGGAATGATTGTCCAAGACATTTTGGATATCTAGAGAAATAGATTATTTCGATGTGGAAACATATAGCGAACATAATTGTGCAATTACTCCTCGTTGTTCCTTTTTTAGAAGCTTTTTCATGTTAGAACTAATTATCTTTCCCAGTTTCCCTACAATACCCCTTAATTCAACTTCCTTTCCTTCTGTAGAAAATTTCATGAAAAGTTCTTGAAACTTAAAAGCTATTGTACCCAAGGATTGTAGCCATTGGACTCCTAGTACAACATCAGCACCTCCCATTGGAATGGAAAGCATTGGGCTATTCAATACATATTATCCCATGGATAGCTTGATATTATGGCACTTTCCTGAGCAATTTATGGTTCCTCCACTTGCAACCATCACTTGAAACTCTGGTGCTGGATATAGGAAGCAATTCAATTCTTTTGCTATCTTACAATGAATAAAATTGTGGGTACTTCCTGAATCAATCAACACTATTACCTTTTTCTTCTTGATAAGTCCTTCTATCTTGATAGTTTGAGGAGTGGTAATTCCAGCCAATGCATTACAAGATATGGTCAGATTCATTTCTTATTTATCTAGGGTTTGTTCCTGGAGTATATCCTCTTCTTTTGACATTTCTTGTTCCTTTTCTTCCTCCTCTTCACAATCTATGTAGAATAATAGTGTATTTGTTATCACAATTGTAACAAAGCCCTTTTGCTCTTTTTTTTTTTCCAATTGTTGTGGTGTCAACCTTATAGGTTGTGGAAGGCTAGGGGCAACAACACTTCCATCTTTATAGTTGTGAGTGGTAGGCTTCCTGGTTGCCATAATTTTGCTTTCCATTTTTCTTGCTAACTTGAATGCCTTCTCCAATGAATCAGGTTCCCAAAGGCGAACCTCATGTTGGATATTATCCTTTAAAGTCCCTATGAACACCAATCCTATGCTCCTCTGGAATATATTTTACCCTTATGTTCAATTTTTGGAAGTCCTCAATGTGCTCCATCATTGAACCCTTTTGTTTGAGACTTATAAATTGGCTAAAACAGGTGTTGCTTTTTGTATCCTCAAAATGTGTTGTCATTTCTTCCGTAAAAATTTCCCAAGTGACAATTTGTTTACGAGATCAAAGCCATCGATACCATACAAACTGATTTGGTTCCAAATATAAAGTTACAATATGTACCTTTTGTGTGTTTTTCACATTATGGAGATCGAAAAATTGCTCCATCTATAGTATCCATGTTGCAGGATCCTTGCCATCAAACTTCCTCATATCGATTTTTGGAATATGGTTGGTCTTCAATCCAACATTAGAGTCTATGAAATCATGATTAAAATTTCTTTTATTCTCATCATGACTTTCCTTTACTACCCTTTCACCATTAGTGACCATTTCTTATAGCAACTTATTCAAATTTATCTCCAATTCTTCCATCTTATCGTCCATGCCATTCATCTTAGCTTCCATGCCATCCATCTTAGCTTCCATTCCATTCATCCTAACTTGCATGCCATTCATATTAGCTTCCACGCCATTCATCTTGGCTTCATTTACTTTTAGTGAGAGTGAAAATTCTTGTACTTGGTCTTGTAATTTTGATATATCATGTTGCATTTCTTCCTCTTCTTCACGAGCCATGCTAGAGCTTTCAGGTTGCTTACTAGGTGTTTCCATTTTCTTTCTTTGGGGCATTAATTAATGCTAATAATTCTTCACCATTCCCTTTGAATTCCTTCAAACTAGTTTTTCAAACCAAGCTTATGCAAAAATTTAAAAAAATCTACACACCTTTTCTCACTTTGTAGGAGCTTGATATTGCATCTGATGTATCTCTGTAATTTTGGATCTTCCATTTTTGAAATTGCGACATTAGTAGCCCTCTTCGTCCTCTTTCCAATGCCACCAGTCTGATCAAATTTACATTCTCCAAGAAAGAGTTATGCACAATATCCCAAGATGACCTAATTATATACCTTTTCAGAAGAGCAAAATTGTATGAAGTTCCACATGTCACTGTTTTGACCTTAGTATCTAAAAAATATAATCCGGAAACTATAGTCTGTCCTCTTTCTGTAACTTCTTATGAAATTTCAATCTGATGCTCAAAACAAAAGTTATGACGATTTTCCCCAGGTCACCTATTTGGAATGTAATTCAGGAGGCTACAAAAAGGCCAACTTCCTCATATCATATCTCCGCAAATATAGCGCACAAAGCTCTAAAATTTGGACCCAAGGTTTAGAGTGATTTCAACCCAAATGGGTTTTTTTTTTAGCATCTGAAACATCACAGAAAAAAATTTATAGCACAACTTCCATGATAACCTGTTTGGAGCAGCAAAACCCTAGAATCCAAAGCTCTAATACCAAATGTTATGGAACCATCTCACAAAAAGATAGAAAAGATAGATCAACACCTTAGAATTCAGCCTCTTCGAGGGGGAAACCTCCTTTACATTACACAAATGAACAATTCTTGGATGATTCAAATGACAAAACCTCCTTTCTATATATAGGAGTCTAAGGGGTCACAATATAACCAAGCCGACCTAACAATAATAATATAAAGCCACAAAAATAACAATAAAGGGATTCTATGGGGCACAATAATAACAATATGGGGACAATAGGGTCACAATAATAATAATAAGGGATACAATGACAATAGTAATGGGGGAATCACTAGTATTATAGGGACCTAACACTGACGCACCTGCTCCATGTTCATATCTTCAAAATCTAACAATTGGCTTCCTCCCAACATACGTGCAAATGTATAGGCATGGCTTGCGTAGAGTTTGTGTAGTGACTGCATAGCACCTTTGCAACATCTTTTCCAAAACTATTCTTTAAATGCCTTCAGTTTTTACAAAACACCATCATACTAGTATAAGTCGCTCAAAACATTAGAACCACATCATTTCACCAACCAAACAACATCTGCAACTTGAATTTTGAAACAAAAATTTTAGGCTTTAGTCAAAGGCCCTTTACTTCATCTTCCTTTTGCTAGAGGTCTTGCTCATGGAAGATTTGGTATTTGAAACTTGAGGTGTGAGGTCAATTTGTTTAGTGGGTACTGGTTGAGGAGATTTTTCTTCAGTCATGGCCTTAGGCTTCAGCCTTTTCACTTTTCCAAGTGAAGGTGCTTTGGCCACCTCCTTATACTTCTTAACCAATCCCTATGCCTTGTCCAAACTCTTTTTCATGCTCATCGGCTTTGCATTCAGAACTAGGTTCCTGGCATAAAGGTTTTTACACTGTCTCCTCACTGGAATGGACCATTTTACAAAATGCTTACCTCTGTCAAGGGCCTTGGATACCTCAAGAACTTCTTTGTCACAATTCTCAAGAAAATGTTGCATAGATCTCTTGTAACTTGATTTTCTTGCCTGAACCTCTTGACATGTTCCTGACATTCTTCCAACTCTTCTAGGCATCTCTGATATTATTTACACTAATCAAAATGTGGCTTGTCAGGTGCTTGAGCCACCTTTTTCAACTGTTGTACATAGTTGAGTTTTAATTTGGATGTTATTGTTGAAGGTCCACTGGATTCCACTGCAATCTCCTTAGCTTGTTCAACAAATGAGACATGTTTTCATTTCCTCTTAGCAACAATTTTAGGAGGTGATTTTGCCTTTTCATCTGTCGGTTGGGTTGCTTCTTTAAGGTCTCTTTTTTCTTCTTCAATAATTTTATCTTCATCTGATATTTGGAAAGTGCATCATTCATCTTGACCACCTTAGGGTCTTCTTCCTCATATTGTATGGTGTCTTGTTCATAATGCATTATGTCTTCTCCTTGCTCAAACTAGATTGGCTCAACCTACTTCACTTCCTCTTCTTTGTTGTCTTCTTGTTTTTCTTCTTTCCATCCTCATAAAATTCAACAACTACTTGAGGGTTTGTACCCTCCACATTCTTCTTTGTGTTTGACCTAGTCCTAGGTCTCATCATGAACTCTTCATTCTTAATTGTTTCTTCTACCTTGACCTGAAAATTGGTGGTCTAAGATGATGCCACCTGAACTTTGGTTTCTACATTTTTCTCTTTGTCTTTTGAAACCTACTTTTTACCCTATTTGTGGAGCTTACCTTTGAACTTTTTACTGGGTTTCTCATCTTTTTCTTCAACTATATTGGCCTATTTGACTGAATGAGTGACCTTCTTCTCTTGTATTTCATGAACTTCCTCCTCCTCACAAATCTCTACTAGTGAAGATTTTGTCTGTGGCAATAAACCAATGCTAGACAAGAAATCAAACTAGTAAATCTTCCTTCTAACAACTGCAAATTTGATCAAGATTTTTATGAGAGAGAAATAAAAAATACTGGACATATGATTATCTTTCTGCATTTGAACTTTGGTTTCCATCCTTTCAAAACTTTTCAATAAGAAAAATGGCAAGTTCATAGGTTTCTTATCTGTGAAGTGCAATAAGAATCTGAGATGATACTCGTATACCCTCCTGAATCTACCCTCACATACGAAACACCTTTGGATGACTTTTAATAGTTCACTGGAATAGTCCTGTAGGTAGATGGTGGGAAAAGTTTTAGCAAACTTATCACTGTACTCAGACTTGAAAAACTGTTTAAAGGTTGAAATGTCAAGTTCATCTCCTTTGAACCATTTTTCACTTGTTTTGGGGAGACTTTTAGCATCTGCAATGAACTTTTTCTATAATAACAATCTCCACTTTCCCTAACTTAACCTTGTTATCATGGAGTTTCAGAGCAAAAAGGCTTGCCAATCCGGTATTGTGACCCACCTTCTTGATTTTCTGAAAAAATGGAATGCAACCAGCATTCTCGAAAGAAACTCTAATGGTTGGGGAGGAATTTATGAGGTTTAAGTTTTTGGGTTCAATGCGTACTATGTCCCCTCCCTTTTTGTTGGTAGTGGGATTCATCAACCCTAATAGCTAGCAGGCTCAACTCTAACTTTATCGAAGGTCACGTGTACAAATCAGAGAGTACAAGGCTACACAAGTGTGACAACATAGACTCAACAACATAGATGTATGAAACAGTGATGACGGGGCAGGCTTACACTTTATTTTACTCCACAATTTACCCTAAGCACCTAGGATTTTATGATGGTCACTTTTCCTTTTCAACAAGACACGACATTAACATAAAAACTGATTGTGCATGTGGCTGACAGGCAGGGTATACAGAGAAAATATTTGCAAAAAAAGAATAACAAGACCTTTACTATGCTTAATTGGGTTGTTGAACAACAAATTCACAAATAGGGCATCTGACTCCTACCTCTCTCAATGTTGAAACTGATATACCCGAGCTCTGGTAGCTCCAAGGACTCTCTGCATAGTGGTTATGTAACATCCTGCGTAGCGACAGTACAATACAATTTATTAAACTCTCTGCTATCTGCCTTAAACGTGTAACCAATTCCTCATAGCTACTACATGACATACCAATTCATTCGTCTGTGATCAGAAACAATCAAAATGGCAGCCTCTTGGAGAGATTTGAAAATGATTCAAAATTTGTGATGACGTAATTAAATGTGTTGTTTAACCAGCACCCCACCTGAAAAGTAATCATTTTTTAAACTTTTGGGGCGTGATAGGATTTAGGATAATGATGTGGGTATGATGATCAAATGAGTGTATAATATATTCATCTGGGTTTCAATCATCATACAAAATTATGTTCGGGTAGGGGAATTTATGCCTAGGATTAAGGGACTTAGGATTAGGATAAAGAGGATTTAGGCATAAATAGGAATAAGGGCTAGCATGGATGCTTTGGAATGGGGAATAATTCAAAAGGATAAGTGGATAAGTTAAAATAATATGTAGGAATAAGGGAACAAATAGAGAATGGAGATAAATAGGGAGTAAAGAATAAGGGGAATAAATGATATGAGAAGAGGGATATAATTGTAACTTTTATAACCATGTTTTTTTGAAATCATTCCTTTTGAGTATAAACACATCGTTCAATTGAATGACTCTGACAAAATCCCAAACCTTGACTCAAAAATCATAATGACAACTATCAGACTCAAACACATCCTCCCATTAAATATTAAGACTTTGATGACCAAATGAAAACCACTTTCATAATGACTTCCGAGGAAATGGTTAGTCAAACTCATAACAGTGCAACAGTTTGTGAGTTTTGACCCTTTGTATGACAGCAAAACTATGAATTTTCGAAGACCTTAAATTAATAATAAACTAACTAACTGTTATGAAACCAGCTCAAGAAAAGATAAAAAAGATAGATCAACACCTTAGAATTCAGCCTCTTCGAGGGGCCAACCTCCTTTACATTACATAAATGAACAATTCTTGGATGATACAAATGAAAAGGCCTCCTTTCTATATATAGGAGTCTAAGGGGTCATAACATAATCAGAGCCGACATAACAATAATAATGTAAGGGCACAATAATAACAATAGTGGGATTCTATGGGGCACAATAGTAATAATATTGGCACTACATGGGTACATCCATATAATAAGTGGGTTGTACTAATAACAATAAGGGGTTACACTAGTAGTATAGGGGCCTAACATGCTCCTCTCCTTCAAAAAGCGTTGTCCTCAACGCTTGAGTAGTTCTTGATGCTTCTGTATAAAATTCTTGTCCTCCCATGTGGAATCTTCAGCGGGTAAGCTCTTCCACTTGATGAGATACTCTGAAATTGATCGATTTTGTAGTTGTCGGGTTCTTGTTTCTATGACTGCTCCAGGTTCCAATATGATTTTTCCTTCCTCTTCAATTTCTGGCAATATTGTTTGAATTGGGATCATTTGCAACTTTTGAATAAGTGGCCATACTTCTTCGTCCTTCTTCCATTCATCCCTTGCTTCGTTTATCCAATTTGGTTGGATAATAGAAATAGTACGAAACAATGCTTCCACATCCTCATCCTTGAAGAGTCTTCCCATTCGGTAAGGTCGCCATTTTTTAAGTGCATGTAGTATTGCCAACATTTCCTTCTCATAAATAACTTGCTTCAGATGTAGAAATAAAAATACCCAATCACCTACATCAAAACATTTTTCACTACGATGTTGATCTACCTGTTGTTTCGTTTGATTTTGCACCGAAGTGGTGTTATCCTTTAAAAGTTGGAGAACTTGTTGTTGATGCTCGATGTGATCTTTCACTGCTTGAACCTTTTTCTTCTTGATATGTCCTTGTATCTCTAGAGTTTGAGGAGTGGAAATTTCTTCCAATCCTTTACAAGATATGGTCGGATTCATTTCTTGATGCTCGATGTGATCTTTCACTTCTTGAACATTTTTCTTCTTGATATGTCCTTCTATCTTGATAGTTTGAGGAGTGGTAATTTCAACCAATGAATTATAAGATATGGTTGGATTTATTTCTTCTTTCTCGATGTGATCTTTCACTTCTTGCACCTTTTTCTTCTTGATATGTCCTTCTATCTTGAGAGTTTTAGGAGTGGTAATTCTTGCCAATTCTTTACAAGATATGGTCTGATTCATTTCTTCTTTCTCTGGGTGGGGTCCTAGCATATATCCTCTTATTTTGATGTTTCTTGATCCTTTTCTTCCTCCTCTTCATATTCTATGTAAAATAATATCTTCTCAGCACACTTATGACCTTTAGTGCATTTGCTATCACAATTGTAACAAAGCCCTTTTTCTCTTTTTTCTTCCAATTGTTGTGGTGTAACCCTTGTAGGTTGTGGAATGCTAGGAGAAACAACACTTCCATCTTTATAGTTGTGAGGGGTATGCTTCCTGGTTTCCATAATTTTGCTTTCCACTATGTCACAAAGCCTTTTTACCATTTCCAATTGTTGTGGTGTTGCTCTAAAGAAGGTTTTTCTCTTTGTATCCTCATAATGTGCTACCATTTCCTCCGTGAAAATTGACCATGTAACAAGTTGTTTACGAGAACAAAGCCCTTCATACCATAAAAATTGATCTGGTTCTAAATATAAAGATGCAATACATACCTTTTGTAACAGTGGTACACCATGTAGATCAAAATATTTCTCCATCTGTAGTATCCAATTTACCGAATCCTTGCCATCAAACTTCCTCATCTCGCTTTTTCTTGATTTTAGGAGCTCAATCTTGAAACGACTGTAACTCTGTAATTTCGGATCTTCCAGTTTTGAAATTGTGATTTGTAGTAGCCCTCTGTGTCCTCTTTCTAATGCCACCAGTCTGATCCAAATTGGATTCTCCAAGGATGAGTTATGCACAATCTCCCAAGATGACCTGATTATAGACTATTTCAGTAGAGCGAACTTGTACGACGTGCCACGAGTCACTATTTCGACCTTTCGATCTAAAAAAGATATACAGGAAACTACAGCCTGTCCTCTTTCTGTACCTTCTTACAAAATTTCAATCCAATTCTCAGAGAGAAAGTTATGACGATTTTCCCCAGGTCACTTGTTTAGAATGTAATTCAGGAGTTTGCAAAAAGACCAAATTCCTCAGATCATATCTCCATAAATATAGCGTGAAAAGCTCTGAAATTTAGACTCGAGATTCAGCGCAATGCCTTCTCAAATGGGTTTTTTTTAGCTTCTGAAACGTCGCCAAAAAAAAAAAGTTATAGCGAAAATTCCACGATGACCTGTTTGGAGCAGCGAAACCCTAGAATCCAAAGCTCTGATACCAAATGTTATGAAACCAGCTCAATAAAATATAAAAAAGATAGATCAACGCCTTAGAATTCAGCCTCTTCGAGGGGGCAACCTCCTTTACATTACATAAATGAACAATTCTTGGATGATACAAATGAAAAGGCCTCCTTTCTATATATAGGAGTCTAAGGGGTCATAACATAATCAGAGCCGACATAACAATAATAATGTAAGGGCACAATAATAACAATAGTGGGCTTCTATGGGGCACAATAGTAACAATATGGGCACTACATGGGTACATCCATATAATAAGTGGGTTGTACTAATAACAATAAGGGGTTACACTAGTAGTATGGGGGCCTAACACGAACTCTAACATTGGATCCATTGGGGATGGAAACCTCCCTGTGAGGTGCCAAGAATGACACTACAGACTAGAAGCCAATCCATTGGGCAACAGAAACAATGAGAAAAAACTAAAAGAAAGACTAACAAATCTGAAAATCTTAGTGACTAGACTGACTGAAAAAGACAACATAACTAACAAACTCCTATCTAATAAACTGCCTTATTTATGGTAGCAGAAAGCCAGGACCTCATGGCCTTCACCTTGGGCTTCAAATCCCATCTCCTACTACCCACACTTTCATATTCAAAATAAAATGGTATCAACAATGACATGATATTGCAGCTATGAAATTATGTGAGAAAATGCTTCAGTAGCATGCCATTTATAGACCCTTCTCAGACTAGTTGATGAGATAAATCCTCAAGCAGATAAGCATTTTTTCCTTGAATGCAACAATATTAAAAGGTCCTTTCCACAAATTTGCTAACTTTCCATGTTTTCCCTTATCTTCATTTCAGGCATCCCACTTTAATACCACATTTCCAATTTGAAAATTAGTTGCCTTCATTATTTTATCATAAATTCTTTTTATTTTGTCTTGTATCAACTATGTATTTGTAAACACCTCTTCTTTGGACTGTTGAAGTTGAATTATTTGGCCAATCCTTTGTTGCATATAATTTAACTCTACCTCAGCCTCCTACAACAACTTTATAACTAGGACTCCCAATGAGGAAGGGAAGAGTGTATCTATTCCATAAACCAGTTGAAACGAAGACATGCCTATAGACTTCTTAGTACTCACATGGTCTACCCACAACGCATGTACCAACTATTTGTGCCAACCCTTCTTATTTTCTTGCAGCATTTTCTTGACAATATTTACCAAACTTTTATTCGAGGATTCTGCCAAGCCATTACCTTGAGGGTAATAAGTTGTAGAGCGCCCTAGAACAATGTTGTATTTGTGACAGAACTCTATCATCTTTTTAGATCTGAAATCATCGACATTATCTATCATAATCTTTTGTGGACAACCAAAACCAGACAAATGTTACCCTCCAAAAACTAGATGATTACCATGTCCAGAGCTTGTCTGGTCGGTACTACTTCAATCCACTTGGTAAAATAGTCGGTTGTTGTCAATATCCACTTGTGTTTTCCAGAAGAAGTGGGATGAATTTCACCAATGAAATCGATTCCCCATTGTTGAAATGGTGACTCTACTACTATAGGCTTCAGAGGCAGCACGAGCAACTTCTTTCTTCCTTCAAACATCTGGCATTCCCAACAGCTTGCTGCCTTTTTAGAAACATCATCAAATAAACTAGGCCAGTAAAGGCCAGCTCTTAAGATTTTGCTCATTGTGGTTTTCCAATACAAGTTCCCACCACAATCTCCTTTGTGAAGTTGCTCCAGTGTTGCTTGAGCGTCATCTTCTAATAAAAAATTGAGTAGCATTCCACCAGGGTCCTTCCAGTGCAAGAACTGATCAATAATACAAAATTTAACTGCCTTCAACTTTATAAAGTGATCTTTAGTTTTAGGCCAATCCAGAGGTGCTTGTAAATGCTCCGACACATATAAAATATCAGTATACCAAGATGAGGCAGCAAACCTTTATGGAACTTGTTGGACAGCACTTGAGAGATCCTCTTCTGCTAGGACAGCTAAGAAATTGATTTGGAGTGACTACAAATTGGGTTCAGCCATCATTCAAGCCAAGCCTTTCTCTTTAACTAGTTTTTTTGGATTGATCTCAATGTCATATTCAAGTATAGAAGTTGTCCACTTGCCCCTTCTTCAATATGGATCACTCTGAGTCAAAATGTTTTTTACTGCAGTACTAGGTACATAGGCTACAACATGAGAATGAAAAATATATACCCGAAAATCCTTTAAAGCTTTAACAAGAGCAAATGCATGTTTCTCCATTATGTCATATTTGAGCACAGTTTCTTTGAGCACTCTGCTAAAGAATGAAATAAGTTGTTCTACTCCCTGTTGATTTTTCTGCAATAGGACATCAACAATACTATGCTCAGAAGCAAAAGAAAAAACTATGAATTCTCATGTATAATCTAGGCTGGCCAATGCGGGAGTGCGAGACAATGCTGCCTTAACTTCACTGAAAGATTTCTTTTTGTCTTCACCCCATTTCACCTCGATGTTCCACTTTAACATGTCTGTGATTTTTCTCAAAATTTCGGCCAGATTTGGAATGAACCTCCTCAAGAAATTAATTTTGCCCAAAAAGAACTGAATCTCTGTTTTACTCCTAAGAATGTCCATTTTTTGAATGGATGGAACTTGGTTAGGATCTGTTTTGAAACCATCTTTTGAAGTAATATGTCCCAAAAGCTTTCCTTCCTCTAGTCCAAACAATGATTTCTTAGGATTTAAGGATATTCCATATTTCCTACACTTCTTAAAGACTGCTCTTAAGTGTTGTAAATGGTCATCATCAGACTATGAATAAACAGTAATATCATCAAGGTATATGACAAGAAACTTATCTTTTTCCTCTGCAAAATTTGTATCCATAGCTCATTGAATGTTTCCCCTACATTCATCAGACCGAACGGCATCTTGGCATATTTGAAATTTCCCCAAGGTGTGGTGAAGGCAGTCTTATCTTGGTCTTCTGGGTGAACCAAGATCTGGTTATAGCCATAAAAACCATCTAGTAATGACATTATTTTTGCACCAACTAACTTTTGAAATATATGGTCCATTTTTTGCAGCGGATAGTTGTCCTTGAGTGACACCCTGTTCAAGTTTCTAAAATCTATACATAATTTGATCTATCATGTCTTCTTTCTTACTAGTACCAAGTTACATAACCAATCAGAAAATCTAAGAGGTACTATTATGCCAACATCAAACAACTTCCTTACTTCTTGCTTGATCAAGGGCAGAAGCACCGGATTTGTCCTTCGCAACTTCTGCTTGAATGATTTATGATCTACTTTTACTAGTATTATGTGCTGAATAATGTCTCTATTATACACCTTCAAGTATTCATAACCCCAGGAAAACACATCAGAAAATTCAGTCAACAATTCCAAGTATTTTTTCGTCATTTCTAGACTCAAGGTCTTGGACATTTTTATTATTTTTGGGTGTTATGTTCTACCTATATTGCATTCTTCAACTCCTTCTCCAACAGGAGCTAGTTTTGGCCTTTCAGCCACATCATTTTGGTCAAACAGTTCCTCCAAAGGAACAAGCCCTCTTGGAAGGACATTGTCTTTGAGTTGCAATATTTTTGACTCAGTACCCTGCTTATCTAACTCTTCTTTGAACTGGTTAATGAAAATCTCTTTATCTACATATTCCCATCTGTGATCCATTTCTACTTTCATTTTGGAAAATTCCTCCTTCATTAACAAAAATTTCTCCAACTGTTTTTCATTTTCAAATACTTGTCAGTGCTTCATGTTATCTGGGACAACAGGCCTATGTCTAACTTCTACCTTATATTTCCCTTTAACACTTCTAGGAATTTCAAAATCGAATGCTAAAGCGGCCAATGCATCTGCAACAAGATTATCTTTTCTTGGGACAATTGAAAAATTGTATTCAGCAAAATAATGCAAATAATCTAAGACAACATTACAATAAGCATGCATTCGGGGATGTATTGTTTGATATTCACCTTTGACTTGTCTAAAAACCAACTCATAATCACCATAAACAGTCATTCTCCTACCTCCGGATTTCTTCAAATTTCATAGACCAAAATAAGAGCTTCATATTCCGCTACTTATTAGTACACTCAAAAACTAATTTGTATGAGCATAGGTTTGACTTACCAACTTCTGGGCTGATTATCCATATTCCCACACTGGCACCTTCTCTGCTTGCTGCCCCATCAAAATGCATTGTCCAAACACGTTGTTTTTCTACTCTTTATTACCTATTTTAGCCTTCAAATTTTTAGACTTCTCATGGACAATTAGGTTGCTATGTTTCTCACCTTTGTTGTTGTCCTATCCCTCCATTCCATGATTGTTTTCTTCATAATTTTTCTTGTTGATTGCTTCTTCTAAAATGTCTAAGATAGTTCATTTATCCTGCTATCTTGTTCTAAATATTTTCTCTAAATGTTTAAATTCTTAGCACTATCCCTTTCCTCTTCCACATCTGGAGTAGTCTCTTCATCATTGGGACAACCTGAATTTAACAACACAAATGAGTCTAGATCGGAATGAATGGCATATACTAGATGACTTACGGGTTTATCTTTACTATTGATTATGTATTTTATGAGTGGTTCCTTGTATAACCTTTTTTACTGCCCTCCCAAAACTATAACCCTGATATAGGACATATCTGTTTGCAATGCTCCATGCAATTTCGCCAGCCAAGATCTAGACAAAATCATGCCATACTTAGGAGGTATATCCACCACCACAATATCCATTACCATACATTTTGAAGGAATTTGAGTTAAAGACACTGCTAAATCTTTAATTAATCCCAGACACTTCACCTTACTATAATCACATGAATAGACGTCTTTGCATCGTCTTGTAATATCTAAGCCTAATCTCTCCATAATCACTTTCTGCATTAGATTTTGTGAGGCTCTAGAATCTAGCAATTCGTTATGCAGTATTTGCTCATGGACATTCAAACTAACATAGAAAGGAGGAACATCCCCGTCTTTCCCTTTGTCATCAATCTTTGGTCCAAAAATAATAGTTGGAAAATTATCCGCTATATTGACTGTATCAGAGGATTTGTCTACTCTAAGTGCCTTTAAAATATGAGACTTATATTGATTGTTCTTTACCAATTCACCAAGAGGAATGGAGATCTTTAATTTAGCAATTTTAGCTTCAAGGTTAAAGGGATTTGATACCTTTTCAACCTCTTTATGGGCAGCTTCCTTATTTTCTGCAGCATCTTTGGATGTATCGTATTTCCTCTATAATATGGTGATAGGTGGCTCCTTCATTTGGGCACTTGTACTAGGAATATCCTTCTTTACATTACTAGTTGGAATTCTTTCTTTGTTGCACTGTTGATTGGTATTTATTTTTTCGCTACATTGCTGCCCACAGTTCTATTCCTCAAATTATATTGTCGTTGCACTTGCATTATGGAATTTTGATATCCTTTCCTATACTCCTCGAATTCAGTCATTAACACATCACTTTGAGACTGAGCAAACAACAATTCTTCATCCTCTGCTTCAAAATTTTCAAGCAGCTCTTGCTCTTCATACTCTTTAGTCAAATACACATCTTGTTGCCCATCACCAAAAAACAAAATTTGATCTTCCGGTAATTTCTCATCCTCCTCATCTTGATCTTGAGTGTAATTCTACTAAAATGGTGGTCTTACTTGTTGTCACTGCTACAGACCCTTCTGCTCTTTGGGTTTGTTTGGCAACTGTGGCTACCTTCGAAAATTTGGGTTTATAATTTGTGTACCAATATGAGGTTCTCTAGTTGTTGCCTCGTCAGTCTGAGAGATTTTCTCCATCATCTTCTCCATGGTTTTGACCAAAGTATAAAACTTAGCATCAACAGAAGTAATGGGCTCTTCTTTTATTATCACTCTTTTCTCTACTTTCATTTTGGATTTCTTTGCTAACATATTAGCCTCCACACTAACTGCATTGTTTTTCATGTCCTCTAGTGTTGGAAGATTCCTCTCCCTAAGCTGGTAGGCCATCTCAGGGTCGAAAGAATCATTATAATGAAGTAAAGCCAACCTGGGAGGGGGCTTTATCTTTGTGGGAATAGAATTGTACACTTTGTTGAACCTTACTAAGAAGTCTTGGAAAGTTTCTCCATGCTATCTTTTTAAATTATTATACTCAGCTAGAATTTGCGAGGGATTCTTCTTCTCACCCCACCTTGCAAGGAAAGCATCCTCCAACTCTTGATAATTGGAAAAAGCTCCTGGACGAGAACTCCTGAACCATTTCTTAACATCACCAGAAAAATTTGTGCAAACAATCTAACTTTAACATCAGCATGGTTTACTTCCTCCAAATCTACAAAATCACTAAAATTATCAACATGTTGTTTAGCAGTTACTTCACCTGTACCATCATAGTGGGGAAGCCTTTTACCATAATTAAGAGGAAAATCATGAAGCTGAGTTGGTAAAACTAGAGGGGCATATCTCACTGCCATAATTACTACCTGAGTAGTTGGGTGATTAATAGATGGTGTAACAGAAACTACAAGTGATGGAAAAACTGGATAGGTAGAAGTTGAAACAGATGATGAAGGAACCACAAAATATGAGAAAACAGAACCATAACTCGAACTGACATGTAAAGGGATTGTGTTTTCGAATAAAACTGTCATTTCAGCAGTTTTTTGAACTTTATTAACCAAAATTTTCAGTTTACCAAGTTGTTGAAGAATATTCTAACTAAACTCTCTTTCCAGAAGTGTAATTTAATAAACAGATGAGTCCACTAGAATCGTGGGGATACATGACCAAGATTTGGTTTTGGACAGAGGAACTTGAGAAGCAATTTCTGGTAAAGAGATAGATCTTATAAGAGGTACATTACTTGCTTGACTTTCAACCACAACCCTCTCCTTCCTAAGCAATTTTTAGGGATCACAAACAGCCATAGGGGGATTTGGATCAGGATTCTACCTGGTATACCTCTTAGAAGCTAGATCTTCTCATATAAATTTGCATGCAGATAATTTCACTAACAATAAAAACAACTATGAAAAAATTTCAGCCTATGATGTAACTCTAAAAATAAAACAACTCCTCGGGAAATTAAACCTTTCGATCCCCGACAACGGTGCAAATATGTTAGCACTCCATGATTTCCTTTTAGGCTGAAGGGAAAAGGATCACAGAGGTAACCATAGACCTCTTTCAGTTGATAGACTGGACCTCTTCAACCTGAGGGGGCTCCCTCACTGAGCAAACTCAGAAATAAAAACTTTGAAAAACAAACTTCAACAGAGACCAGATATGGAAAGTGTTCAATTTTGATTTAGGGGTGGTATAGGATTCTAAGGAAACTAATGCAATGTGATCATGGCCTTCCTGGTCGATCATGCCTATGCATTTCCCAACCATCTTTATGTGGAGAGGCGAGGCTTGACTAGTAAAGTTTTGAAATAAGAAGGCAATTTGTAGTATAGAAGAATAATAATATCAAGACACTCCTCTATAATGCAAAAATAAAATACATTTAATTACTGCAGCTTGGATGAATGAATATCAAGAGGAAAAGACAAAGCATTCAAAGGTATATCATTTCATTTGTAACTGAAACATTTTAGAGCACCTAAACAAGAGCATGTAAAATGAATTCAAGCATATTTGTTCCATACACCTTTAATGCATATCAAGAAGAAAACATAAATGAGATTACAAATAAACTAAAGGATAATGATTTCGAAACATTCATACCACAATAATCTCTGCAATATAACTGAAATCTCTTCAGCATCAAAGCATACTCATTTAACACAAATCATAGCATAATACTACAATAGCTCCCAACAATATTGAAACCAACAACAACCTGCTTCATATCTATTAATCATCTTAAATAGACCATACACAAAATATGATAAGTGTCTAAGTTTGTTGCATTACTGATCCAACACAGGATCGAACCAAAATTTAAAAAGAGGAAAGTTTTTATGTTGTTTTGAGTCCTTTTCCTCTTTTAATGAAAAAAACAAAAGCCATAAAACATTCATAATTTTATCTAAAATAAGAAAAACTAAATGTCTGAAATAAATAATTCTATCTCCAAAATCCAAATCTTCATGAGCGCAATAAAGCAGTAAAAAGCAGGGACAACTGGTGTTGACTGGGTAGCGAAGGCGCAGCAACTTGGTGAGCGCTTTTTATTTTCAAAGCTGACACCTGGTTGGTTGTTGAAGATGTGATTTGGCTACCACACCTACTCCATGTTCATATCTTCAAACTCTAACAAGTGGCTTCCTCCCAACATATGTGCAAATGTATAGGCATGGCTTGCGCATAGGTTATGCAGTGATTGCATAGAACCTGCGCAACTCCTTTTCCAAAATTGTTCTTTTAATGCCTCCAGTTTTTACAAAACACCATTATTCTAGTATAAGTTATTCCAAACATCAAAACCACATCATTTCACCAACCAAACAGCATCTGCAACTCGAATTTTGAAAAAAAAAAATAGGCTTCAGCCAAAGACCCTTTACCTCCTCTTCTGTTTGCTAGAGGTCTTGTTGGTGGAAGATTTGGTCTTTGAAACTTGAGGTGTGAGGTCAATTTGTTTAGTGGGTACTGGCTGAGGAGATTTTGATTCAGTCATGGCCTTAGTCCTCAGCTTTTGCACTTTTCCAGGTGAACGTGCTTTGGTCACATCCTTATGCTTCTTAACCAATACCCATGCCTTGTCCAAACTCTTTTTCATGCTCCTCAACTTTTCATTCAACACTAGGTTCCTAACATATAGGTTTTTACAATGTCTCGTCACTGGAATGGACCATTTTACAAAATTCCTACCTCCTTCAAGGACCTTGGATGCCTCAAGAACTTCTTTGTCACAATTCTCAAGAATATGTTGCACAGATCTCTTGTAAATATGATTTTTTTGCTTGAACCTCTTGACCTGTTCCTGACTTTCCTCTAGCTCTTCTAGGCATCTCTGATATTATTTACACTAATAAAAATGTGTCTTTCCAAGTTCTTGAGCCACCTTTTTGAACTATTGTACATAGTTGACTTTTGATTTGGATGCTCTTGTTGAAGTTCCACTGGATTCCACTGCAATCTCCTTGGATTGTTCAACAAATGAGACATGATTTCCTTTCCTCTTAGCAATATTTTTAGGAGGTGATTCTGCCTTTTCATCTACTAGTTGGGTTGCTTCTTTAATGTCTCTGTTTTTCTTCTGCCAGAATGTTATCTTCATCTAATATTTGGAAAGTTCTTTTTTCATCTTGACCACCTTAAGGCCTTCTTCCTCATATTGTATGGTGTCTTTTCATAATGCATTATGTCTTCTACTTGCTCAAACTAGATTGGCTCAATGTGCTTCACTTCCTCTTCTTTGTTGTCTTCTTGTTTTTCTTCCTTTCTATCCTCAGAAATTTCAACAACTACTTGAGGGTCTGTCCCCTCCACATTCTTCTTTGTTCTTGACCTAGTCCTAGGTCTCATCATGAACTCTTCATTCTTAACTGTTTCTTCTACCTTGACCTGAAACTTGGTGGTCTGAGATGATGCCACATGAACCTTGGTTTCTACATTTTTCTCTTTGTCTTTCGAAACCTACATTTTACCCTGTTTGTTGAGCTTTCCTTTGAAATTTTTACTGGGTTTCTCATCTTTTTCTTCAACTATCTTGGCCTATTTGACTGAATGAGTGAACTTCTTCTCTTTTATTTCATGAACTTCCTCCTCCTCACAAATCTTTACTAATGAAGATTTTGTCTGTGGCAATAAACCAATGCTAGACAAGAAATAAAACCAGTAAATATTCCTTCTATCAACTGCAAATTTGACCAAGATTTTTATGAGAGAGAAATGAAAAATACTAGATATATGATTATCTTTCTACATCTAAACTTTGGTTGTCATCCTTTCCAAACTTTTCAATAAGAAAAATGGCAAGTTCATAGATTTCTTATCTGTGAAGTGAAATGAGAGTCTCAGATGATACTGGTATATCCTGTTGAATCTACCCTCACATGTGAAATACCTCTAGATGACTTTTAACCATTCATTGTAATGGTATTGTAGGTAGATGGTGGGAAACATTGTAGAAAACTTATCACTGTACTCAAACATGACAAACTTTTTAAAGGTTGAAATGTCAAGTTCATCTCCTTTGAACCATTTTTCACCTATTGTGGCATGACTTGTAGCATATGCAATGAATTTTTCTATAATAACAATCTCCACATTCCCTAACTTGACCTTGTTATCATGGAGGTTCAGAGAAAAAAGGCTTCTCAATCCGGTATTGCGACCCACCTTCTGGCTTTTCTAAAAAAGTGGCATGCAACCAGCATTCTCAAAAGCAACTCTAATGGCTGGGGAGGAGTTTATGAGGTTTAAGGTGTTGGGTTCAACATGTACTATGTCCCCTCCCTTTTTGTTGGTAGTGGGGGCCATCAACCCTAATAGCTAGCACACTTGACTCAAACTTTATGGAAGGTCATGTGTACAAATCAGAGAGTACAAGGCTATACAAGTGTGACAGCGTAGACTCAGTAACATAGATGTATGAAATAGTGATGACAGGGTAGGCTTACATTTTGTTTTTCTCCATAATTTACCCTAACGACCCAGGATTTTGTGATGGTCACTTTTCCTTTTCAACAAGACACGACTTTAACATCAAAACTGACTCTGCATGTGGCTGACAGACAGGGTACACATAGCAAATATTTGGAAAAAGATAATAACAATACCTTTATTGTGCTTAATCGGGTTGTTGAGAAACAAATTCATAAATAGGGCATCTGACTCCTACCTCTGTCAATGCTAAAACTGATCTACGTGAACTCCAGTAGCCCAAAGGACACTCCGCGTAGCGGTTGTCTAGCATCATGCGTAGTGACGACGCAGCACAATTTCTTAAACTCTCCGATATTTTCCTTCAATGTGTAACCAATTCCTCAGAGCTCCTACACGATGCACCAATTCATTCACCTGTGATTAGAAAGAATCAAAATGGCAGCCTCTTGGAGAGATTTGAAAATGATTCAAAATATGTGATGATGTAATTAAACTTGTTGTTTAACCAGCACTCCACCTAAAAAGAAATCATTTTTAAACTTTGGGGGCATGATAGGATTTAGGATAATGATGTGGGTATGATTATCGAATGAGTGTATAATATATTCGGGTGGGTTTCAATCATCATATGAAATGATGTTCTGGTAGGGAAATTTTGGCCTGGGATTAAAAGAGACTTAGCATTAGGATAAAGGGGATTTAGGCCTAAATAGGAATAAGGGGTAGCATGGATGCTTTGGAATGGGGAATAATTCGAAAGGATAAGTGGATAAGGGAAAAGAATATGTAGGACTAAGGGAAAAAATAGAGAATGGGGACAAATAAGGAGTAAATCATGAGGGGAATAAATGATATGAGAAGAGGGATATAACTGTAACTTTTATAACCATGTTGCTTTGACATCATTCCTTTTTCTATAAATACATCGTTCAGTTAAACGACTTCGAAAAATTCCCAAACCCTCACTCAAAAATCATAATGAAAACTCTTAGAATCAAACACGTCCTCCCATTAAAGATTAAGACTTTGATGACCAAATGAAAACCAGTTTCATAATGACTTCCAAGGCAGTGGTTAGTCAAACTCATAACAGTGAAATAGTTTGAGTTTTTACCCTTTGTATGACAACAAAACTATGAATTTTCGAAGACCTTCGATTAATAATAAACTAGTTGACTCTAACATTGGCTCCATTGGGGATGGAAGCCTCCCTATGAGGTGCGCCGAATGACACTACAAACCAGAATCTTATCCATTAGGCAATGGAAACAATGAGAAAAACTAAAAGAAAGACTAACAAATCTGAAAAATTTAGTGACTGGACTGACTGAAAAAAGACAACATAACTGACAGACTCCTATATGACAAATTGACTTATTTATGGCAGCAGAAAGCCAGGACCTCATGGCCTTCACCTGGGGCTTCAAATACCATATCCTACTACCCACAATTTCATATTCAAAGTAAAATGTTATAGACAATGACATGGTATTACAACTATGAAATTATGTGAGCAAATGCTTCAACAGCCTACCATTTACAGGCCCTGCTCTGACTAGTTGATCAAATAAATCCTCAAGTAGATAAGCATTTTTTTCCCTGAATTCAACAATATTAAAAGGTCATTTACACAGATTTGAGAACTTTCCATGTTTTCCCTTATCTTCATTTTGGGCATCCCACTTTAATACCAGATCTCCAATTTGAAAATCAGTTGCCTTTGTTCTTTTATCATAAATTATTTTTATTTTGTCTTGTCTCAGCTATGTATTTTTAAACACCTCTTCTTTGGATCGGTGAAGTTGAATCATTTGGCAAATCCTTTGTTGCATATCATTTGACTCTACCTCAGCCTCCTACAACAAATTCATAACTATGACTCCCAATGAGGAAGGGAAGAGTGCATATGTTCCATAGACCAGTTGAAACAGAGACATGCCTATCGACTTCTTAGCATTCACATGGTCTGCGTACAACACATGTACTAACTTTTTGTGCCAAATCTTCTTATTTTCTTGCAACGTTTTCTTGATAATATTAACCAAACTTTTATTTGAGGATTCTGCCAAGCCATTACCCTAAGGGTAATAAGTTGTAGAGTGTCCTAGAACAATGTTGTATTTGTGATAGAACTCTATCATCTTTCTAGATCTGAAATTAACAGCATTATCTATGATAATCTTTTGTGGACAACCAAAACGAGACAAAATGTTACCCTCCAAAAACTGGGTGATTACCATGTCTGTAGCTTGTCTGGTCAGTACTCCTTCAATCCACTTGGTAAAATAGTCAGTTGTTGTCAATGTCCACTTGTGTTGTCTAGAAGAAGTGGGATGAATTTCACCACTAAAATTGATTCCCCATTGTTGAAATTGTGACTCAACTGTTATAGGCTTCAGGGGCAGCGAGACAAACTTCTTTCTTGCTTCAAACATCTAGCATTCTCAACAGTTGGTTATCTTTTTATAAACATCAGCAAACAAACTAGGCCACTAAAGGCCAACTCTTAAGTTTTTGTTCGTTGTGGTTTTCCAATACAAATGCCCGTCACAATCCCCTTTTTGAAACTGGTCTATTGTTGCTTGAGCCTCATCTTCTAATAAAAAATTGAGCAGCATTCCACCAAGGTCCTTCCAGTACAAGAATTGATCAATAATACAGAATTTAACTACCTTGAACTTTAGAAAGTGAGCTTTAGTTTTAGGCCAATATGGAGGTGCTTGTAAATGCTCCAACACATATAAAATATCAACATATCAAGGTGAGGTAGCCAACCTTTCCGGAACTTGTTGGATAGTACTTGAGAGATCCTTTTATGCTAAGATAGCTAAGAAATTGATTTGGAGTGACTGCAAATTGGATTCGGCCATCATTTGAGCCAAGCATTGCCCTTTAACTAGTTTTGTTGGATTGATCTCGATGTCATATTCAAGTATAAAAGCGATCCACTTTCCCCTTCTTCCATCCGGATCACTCTGAGTCAAAAAAATTTTGACTACAGTACTAGGTACATAGGCTACATTATGAGAATGAAAAATATGTACCCAAAAATCCTTTAAAGCTTTAACAAGAGCAAGTGCATGTTTCTCCATTATGGCATATTTGAGCGCAACGCATTTGAGCACTTTGTTGAAGAATGAAATAGGTTGTTCTACTCCATGCTAATTTTTTTGCAATAGGATAGTAGCAATACTGTGCTCAGAAGAAAAATAAAAAACTATGAATTCTCGTGTATAATCTAGGCTGCCCAATGTGAGAGCACGAGAGAATGTTACCTTAATTTCAGTGAAAGATTTCTTGTTGTCTTCACCCCATTTCACCTTGTTGTTCCGCTTTAACATGTCTGTGATTTTTCTCAAAATTTCAGCCAGATTCTGAATGAACCTCCTCAAGAAATTAATTATGCCCAAAAAGGACTGAATCTCCTTTTTACTCCTAGGAATGTCCATTTTCTGAATGGTTGCAACTTGGTTAGGTTCTATTTTGGTACCATCTTTTGAAATAATATGTCCCAAAAGCTTGCCTTCTCCCAGTCCAAACAATGATTTATTAAGATTTAAGGATATGCCATATTTCCTACACTTCTCAGAGACTGCTCTTAAGTGTTGTAAATGGTCATCATCAGACTGTGAATAAACAGTAATATCATCGAGGTATATGACAAGAAACTTATCTTTTTCCTCTGCAAAATCTATATCCATGGCTTGCTAAAATTTTGACCCTACATTCATCAGACTGAATGACATCTTGGCATATTTGAAAGTTCCCCAAGGTGTGGTGAAGGCAGTCTTATCTTGGTGTTTTGGGTGAACCAAGATCTAGTTATAGCCAGAAAAACCATCTAGTAATGACATTATTTTTTTAACAAACTACCTTCTGAAGTATATGGTCCATTTTTTGCAGCGAATAGTTTTCCTTGAGTGACACCCTGTTCAAGTTTCTGAAATCTACACATAATCTGATCTCTCTTGTCTTCTTTTTGACTAGTACCAAGTTAGATAACCAATCAAAAAATCTAAGAGGTACTATTATGCCAGCATCAAACAACTTCCTTACTTCTTTCTCGATCAGGGGCAGCAACATCAGATTTGTCCTTCACAACTTCTACTTGAATGGTTTATGATCTTCTTTGACTGGTATTGTGTGTTGAATAATGTCTTTATTATACACCTTCAAGTCTTCATACCCCCAGGAAAACACATCAAAAAATTCAATCAACAATTCCAAGTATTTTTTCTTCATTTCTGGACTCAAGGTCTTGGACAGTTTTATCATTTTTGGGTGTTTTTTTGTACCTATATTGCATTCTTCAACTCCTTCTCCAACGGGTGCTAGTTTTAGCCTTTTGGCCACATCATTCTTGTCAAACAATTCCTCCAAAGGTACAAGCCCTCTTGGAAGGACATTGTCTTTAAGCTGCAATATTTTTAACTCAACAACCTGCTTATCTAACTCTTCTTTCAACTGGTTAATGAAACTCTCTTTATCTACATCTTCCCATATGCCATCCCTTTCCACTTTCATTTTGGAAAATTTCTCCTTCATTAACAAAAAAATCTCCAACTGTTTGTCATTTTCGAAGACTTGCCAGTGCTTCATGTTATCCGAGACAACAAGCCTATGTCTAACTTCTACCTTATATTTCCCTTTAACACTATCGGGAATTTCAAAATCAGATGTCGAAGTGGCCAATGCATCCGCAACAGCATTATCTTTTCTTGGGACAATTGAAAAATTGTATTCAATAAAATCCCGTAAATAATCTAAGACAACATTACGATAAGCATGCATCTAGGGATGTTTTGTTTGATATTCACCTTTAACTTGTCTAACAACTAGCTTAGAATCACCATAAATAGTTATTCTCCTAGCTCTGGATTTCTTCAAATTTCGTAGACCCAAAATAAGAGCTTCATATTCTGCTACATTATTAGTACAGTCAAAAACTAACTTGTACGAGCATAGCTTTGACTTACCAACTCCTAGGCTAATTACCCATATTCCCATACTGACACCTTCTCAACTTGCTGCCCCATTGAAATGCATGGTACAAACACATTGTTTTTCTACTCTTTATTACCTATTTCAGCCTTCAAATTTTCAGACTTCTCATGGACAATTAGGTTGCTATGTTTCTCACATTTATCGTTGTCTTGTCCCTCCATTCCATGATTGTTTTCTTCATAATTTTGCTTGTTGTTTGCTTCTTCTGAAATGTCTAGGACAGCTGATTTTATCCTGCTATCTTGTTCAGAATATTTGCTCGAAATGTTTAAATTCTTAGCACTATCCCTTTCTTCTTCCACATTTGGAGTAGTCATTTCATCATTGGGGCAACCTGAATTGAACAACACAAATGAGTCCAGATCAGAATGAATGGCATACACTAGATGATTTACAATTTTATCTTTACTATTGATCATGTATTGCATGAGTGGTTCCCTCTATAACCTTCTTGACTTCCTTCCAAAAACTAAAACTGTGATATAGGGCATATATGTTTGCAATGCTTCATGCAATTTCGCCATCCAAGATCTAGACAAAAACATGCCATACCTAGGAGGTATATCTGCCACCACAATATCCATTACCATACATTTTGAAGGAATTTGACTTAAAGACACTACTAAATCTTTAACTAATCCCAGACACTTCACCTTACTGGAATCAAATGAATAGAGGTCTTTGTATGGTCTTCAATATCTAAGCCTTCTCCATAATCACTTTCTACATTAGATTGTGTGAGGCTCAAGAATCTAGCATTGCATTATGCAGTATTTGCTCATGCACATTCAAACTAACATAGAAATGAGGAACATCCCTGTATTTCCCTTCGTCATCAATCTTTGGTCCAAAAATAATAGTTGGAAAATCATCCACTATATTGACTATATCAGAGGATTTGTCTACTCTAAGTGCCTTTAAAATATGAGACTTATAATGATTGTCCTTAACCAATTCACCAAGAGGAATGGAGATCTTTAATTTAGCAATTTTAGCTTAGAGGTTAAAGGGATTTGACACCTTTTCAACCTCTTTATGGGAAGCTTCCTTGTTAGGTCCCTATAATACTAGTGATTCCCCCATTACTATTGTCATTGTAGCCCTTATTGTTATTGTTGTGCCCCTATTGTCCCCATATTGTTATTATTGTGCCCCATAGAAGCCCACTATTGTTATCATTGTGCCCTTATATTATTATTGTTATGTCATCTTTGATTATATTGTGACCCCTTAGACTCCTATATATAGAAAGGAGGTTTTTCATTTGTATCATCCAATAATTGTTCATTTGTGTAATGTAAAGTAGGTTTCCCCTTCGAAGAGGCTGATTCTGAAGTCGTTGATATATCTTTTCTATGTTTTTGTGAGCTAGTTTCTTAACATTTGGTATCAGAGCTTTGGATTCTAGGGTTTCGCTGCTCCAAACAAGTCATCATGTAATTTTCGCTATAACTCCTTCTCTATGAAGTTTCAGAAGCTAAAACAAAAACCCATTTGAGCTGAAGTCGTTCTAAACCTCAAGTCCGAATTTCAAATCTTGTCTCGCTATATTTTCGAAGATATGATCTGAGGACGTTAGTGTTTTTCCAGACACCTGAATTACATTCCAAACAGGTGACCTTGGAAAAATCGTTATTACTTTCTCTCTGAGCATCAGATTGAAATTTCGTAAGAATTTTCAGAAAGAGGACGAACTGTGCTTTTCTATGTATATTTTTTAGATCTGAATGTCGAAACAGTGACACGTGGCACGTCGTACAATTTCACTCTACTGAAACATTATATAATCAGGTCATCTTGGGAGATTTGGCATAACTCTTCCTTGGAGAATCCAATTTTGATCAGACTAGTGGCATTGGAAAGAGGACTTAGAGGGCTATTGCAAGAAGAAATTTTAGACCTTTTAGATTTGCAATTAGAAAGATATAACAGATTCTACAAAGCATAAAAGGTGTGTAGTCTTTTTAAAATTTTGCATAAGTTTGGGTTGAAAAAATAGTTTGAAGTTAAAAGGGCATAGTGAAGCATAATTATCATTAATTGATTCCCCAAATAAAGAAAATGGAAACACCTTGTAATAAACCTGAAATCTCTAGCATGACTCATGAAGAAGAGGAAGAAATGCAACATGATATATCAAAATTACGAGACCAAGTGCAACAAATTTCACTCTCACAAAAGGTAACAGAAGCTAAGATTGATGGTTTAAAGAAAGGCGTAGAAGCTAATATAAATGGCATGGAAGCTAATATGAATGGCGTGGAAGTTAATATGGATGGCATGGAAGCTAAGATGGATGGCATGGAATCTAAGATGAATGGCATGGACGCTAAGATGGATGGTATAGAATAAAAACTGTATGGCGACATGGAATATTTGAAGTTAGATTTGACTAAGTTGCTACAAGAAATTCTTACTAATGGTGTAAGGGTAGTAAAGGAAACTCATGATGAGAAAAAAAAGAAATGTTAATCATGATTTCATAGACCCTAACGTTGGATTGAAGACCCACCATGTTCCAAAGATAGATATGAGGAAGTTTGATGGCAAGGATACTGTAACATGGATACTACAGATGGAGCAATATTTTGATATCCACAATGTGCAAAACACACAAAAGGTATGCATTGAAACTTTATATTTGGAACCAAATCAGTTTGTATGGTATCGATGTCTTTTCGCTCGTAAAAAAATTGTCACTTAAGCAATTTTTACAGAAGAAATGACAACACATTATGAGGATACAAAAAGAAACACTTTTTTTAGCCAATTGATAAACCTCAAACAAAATGGTTCAATGATGGAGCACATTGAGGACTTCCAAAAATTGAATATAAGGGTAAAAGATATTCCAAAGGAGCATAGGATTGATGTGTTCATAGGGACTTTAAAGGATAAAATCCAACATGAGGTTCGCATTTGGGAACCTAACTCATTGGAGAAGGCATTCAAGTTGGAAAGAAAAATGGAAGGAAAAATTATGACAACAAGGAAGCATACCATTCACAACTATAAGGATGGAAGTGTTGTTTCCCCTAGCCTTCCACAACCTACAAGGTTGACAACCCAACAATTGGAAGGAAAAAGAGCAAAAGCTTTGTTATAGTTGTGATAGCAAATACACCAAAGGTAATAAGTGTGATGAGAAGAAATTATTTTACATAGATTGTGAAGAGGAGGAAGAAAAGGAACAAGAAATGTCAAAAGAAGAGGATATACACCAGGAACAAACCCTAGAGAAAGAAGAAATGAATCTGACCATATCTTGTAATGCATTGGCCAGAATTACCACTCCTCAAACTATCAAGATAGAAGGAAATATCAAGAAGAAAAAGGTAATAGTGTTGATTGATTCGAGAAGTACCCATAATTTTATTCATTTTAAGATAGAAAAGGAATTGAATTTCTTCCTATATCCAGCACCAGAGTATCAAGTGATGGTTGCAAGTGGAGGAACCATAAATTTCTCTTGAAAGTTCCATAATATCAAGATATCCATGGCAGAATATGTATTGAATAGCCCAATGTTTTCCATTCTAATGGGTGGTGTTGATGTTGTACTAGGAGTCCAATGGCTACAATCCTTGGGTACAAAAGCTTTTAGTTTTCAAGAACTTTTCATGAAATTTTCTTCGGAAGGAAAGGAAGTTGAATTAAGAGGTATCGCAGGGAAACCATGAAAGATAAGCATCTCTAATGGAATGACAAATCTTCTAAAGAAAGAACAATGAGGGGTAATTGCACAATTATTTTCGCTAGAGGTTCCCACATCAAAATCGTCTATTTCTCCAGATCTCCAAAAATACTTGGACAATCATTCCAAGGTATTTGAGACTCCCAAAGGTCTCCCACCTATTCATGATCAGGATCATGCTATTCATTTGATTCTAGGAAGTGTTCCCCCAAACATCAAGCCTTACAAATATCCCTATGCCCAAAAGAGTGAAATTGAACGTATGGTTGCAGAAATGCTAGAGGCTGGTATAGTTCAACCTATTCAAAGTTCTTTCTCTGCTCCAATAGTATTGGTTCACAATAAGGATGGATCATGGTGCATGTGTCCGGATTATAGGGAGTTGAACAAGCTTACTATTAAAGATAAATTTCCCATTCTTGTAATTGATGAACTATTGGATGAATTGCATGGATCAATTTACTTCACCAAGTTGGATCTTTGATCAGGATATCATCAAATCATAATGAAGACTGAAGGAATTCCGAAAACAACATTTAGAACTCATGAGGGTCATTATGAATTTTTGGTCATGCCTTTTGGCCTTACGAATGCACCTTCTACATTTCAAGGTTTGATGAATTCCATTTTCAAACCCTTCTTTAGAAAATTTGTGTTAGTATTTTGAAAGTGTTAAGGTAGACCCTACAAAAATTAAAGCCATTAAGGAATGGAAAATCCCCACATCCATAAAGCATATGTCAGGATTTCTCGGGTTGGCAGGGTATTATCGCAAGTTTGTTAAGGATTATGGGAGAATAGAAGCACCTCTAACAACATTATTGACGAAAGATGCATTTTATGGGACTCCAGAAGCAACGAAGGCCTTTGAACATCTTAAAGAGACAATGTTCCAAGCATCGGTCTTAGCTACGTTGGACTTCACAAAAACCTTTATTGTGGAATGTGATGCCTCTAGAAATGGAATTGGTGTTTTTTTAATGCAAGAAGAAAGACCCATTGCTTTTGAAAGTCGTCCAATCAAAGGAAATTATTTACACAAAGCTATTTATGAGAAGGAAATGTTGGCAATACTACATGCACTTAAGAAATGGTGACTACCTAATGGGAAGACACTTCAAGGTAAAAACGGATCATGGTCATCTTAAATACTTTTTAGAAAAAATATTATCTTCAGAAGAGCAGCAAAAATGGGTCACAAAGATGTTGGTTTATGACTTTGAAATTGTCTACAAAAAAGGGAAGCAAAATGTTGTGGCAGATGCACTCTCAAGAAAGGATGAGGATGTGGAAGCATTTCTTTGTGTCATTTCTATTATCCAACTAGATTGGATAAACGAAGCAAGGGATGAATGGAAGAATGACGAAGAAGTGTCGGCACTCATTCAAAAGTTTCAACAATATCCCAGTACATCTGATACATTTAGATGGAAAAATGATTCATTCTGGTATAAATATCGCTTATACCTATGTCAGAATTCCCAACTTAAACAAAATATTCTTGTGTAATTGCACGCCTCTCCCTTAGGAGGGCACTCAAGATTTTTAAAAAATTACCACAGGGTTAAGAAGGAATCTTTTTGGGATGGCCTTAAATATGATATTCAAAAGTTTGTGGTGGAATGTTTGGTTTTCCAACAAAATAAAGTTGAAACAATTAAGACCCCAGGTCTATTACAACCTTTATCCATTCCAAGTAACCATTGGTAGGAGGTCTCAATGGATTCTATCACAGGTTTACCCAAGTCCAAAGGAAAGAGTGTCATCATTGTGGTAGTTGACATACTTACCAAGTATCCACACTTTTGTGCATTATCTCATCCATTTAAATCCAGTACAGCTTATACTGCATTTATGGAAACAATTCAAAACCTACATGGAAACCCAAAGATTATTGTAAGTGACAGAGATCCCATTTTCATTGGAAATTTTTGGACAAAATTATTTTCTTGTCTTGGTAATCAGTTAGCTCATAGCTCATCTTATCATCCTCAATCTAATTGGCAAACTGAGATAGTAAAAAATTGTTTGGAAGGATATCTTCGTTGCTATGTATCTGAAAAATAGACACAATGGTTCAAATGGTTGCCTCTAGTTGAATGGTGGTATAACACTTCCTTCCCTACTGCAGCAAAAATGACCCCATTTATGGCACTTTATGGATATCATCCACCATCCATCACATCATATTTAAGAGAAAATTCTAAGGTTCAAGCAGTAGAAGATCACATCGATCATCAACAACAAGTTCTCCAACTCTTAAAGGATAACCTAACTTTGGCACATAATAGAATGAAACAGTAGGCAGATCAACTTCGCAGCAAAATAAGTTTTGATGTAGGTGACTGGGTATTTCTACGGCTACAACCATATAAAGAAATGTCCCTCAAGCAAGCTAAGAAGGATAATAAATTATCACCAAAGTATTATGGTCCATACAAGGTGTTGCAAAAAATTGGTCCTATGGCATACAAATTGGAGCTTCTTGTAGCTTTCTATGTGCACCCAGTTTTCCATGTTTCATGTTTAAAGAAGGTTATTAGTGACAAGCTCCCAGTTCAAACAATATTTCCAAAACTTGACGAGGAAGGAAAAATCATATTGGAATCTGAAGTAGTCATAGAAACAATAACTCGACATCTACGAAATCGATCAATTTCGGAGTATCTCGTCAAGTGGAAGAACTTACCCGCTGAAGATTCCACATGGGAGGATGATAATTTTATACATAAGCATCTAGAACTACTCAAGCATTGAGGACAACACTTTTTTGAAGGAGAGGGGAATGTTAGGTCCCTAAAATACTAGTGATTCCCCCATTACTATTTTCATTGTAGCCCTTATTGTTATTGTTGTGCCCCTATTGTCCCCATATTGTTATTATTATGCCCCATAGGAGCCCACTATTGTTATTGTTGTGCCCTTATATTATTATTTTTATGTTGAATTTGATTATATTGTGATCCCTTAGACTCCTATATATAGAAAGGAGGTTTTTTCATTTATATCATCCAAGAATTGTTCATTTGTGTAATGTAAAGGAGGTTTCCCCTCGAAGAGGCTAATTATGAAGTCATTGATCTATCTTTTCTATCTTTTTGTGAGATGCTTTCTTAACATTCCTTCTTTTCTGAATCATCTTTGGATGCATATTCTTTCCTCTGTAAGATGGCGATAGGTGGCTCCTTCCTTTGGGCACTTGTATTGGGAATATCCTTCTTCACATTACTAGTTGGCATTTCTTTCTTTGTTGCACTATTGATTGGTATTTCTTTTTTCGTTGCATTATCACCCACAGTTCTATTCTCAAAGTATATTGTTGTTGCACTTGCATGATGGAATTTTAATATCGTTTCCTATACTCCTCAAATTTAGTCATTAACACATCACTTTGATACTGAGTAAACAATAATTGTTCATGCTCTGCTTCAAAATTTTCAAGCAGCTCCCGCTCTTCATCCTCTTTAGTCCAATACACATCTTTTTGCCCATCACCAAAAAATATAATTTGATCTTCCAGTAATTTCGCATCCTCCTCATCTTGATCTTGAGTGTAACTCTGCTGAAATGGTGGTCTTACTTGCTATTATGACTGCTCTGGACCCTTCTACTCTCTGGGTTTGTTTGGCAACTGTAGTTGCCTTCGAAAAATTGGGTTTCTAATTTGTGTACCAATATTAGGTTCTCTAGTTGTTGCCTAGTCAATCAGAGATATTTTCTCCATCATCTTCTTACGCCAAGTTATTAACAAAATTAAAATTTATTCTCTTGATTCAATTACGAAGAACAGGATAACCCCCAATAGCGCCATCATCCCTAGAATATACGGTGTGCCAAAAATCCACAAAACTGGAATTCCATTGAGACCTATAGTTAACACAATAGGATCACCCACTTAATGGTTAGCTAAATACCTTTCCAACAAGCTTAGACCTCTATCCGGTAACACCCCCTCGTACATCAAAGATTCCTCTTCTTTCATAGAATGGATTAAAAACCTAGAAATTAGTGACGATGACCTCCTGGTTAGCTTTGACATCGTTTCTCTCTACACTATGATTCATGTAGATGAAGCCATAGAGGTATTAAAGAAAATAACAGACCTTGAAACTATTGACCTCGTAAGCATTTGCCTTAAGTCTTCATACTTCAGTTTCAAAGGAAAAATCTATGAGCAAACCCATGGTGTTGCCATGGGTTCTCCTTTATCACCAATAATTGCCAACTTATACATGGAACACTTTGAACAAATGGCCCTCAGGTCTTTCCCATTTACCCCTGAAGAATGGAAAAGATATGTAGATGACATATTCGCTAAATGGAGCCATGGTTTAGATAAACTTAATGAATTCTTATCACACATAAACATCCGCTCTGAACACATAAAATTCATAATTTAAATTGAAAAGGACAACCAACTCCCTTTCCTAGATGTCCTCCTCACCAAGAAAAATAGTAAACTAAGAAACCAGGTCTTCAGGAAACAAACTCACACTGACAAATATCTTCATTCGAATTCCCACCACCATCTGAAACAAAAATTCGGCGTCTTCAAAACCCTAGTTACTAGAGCTTCTAGAATCTCTGACCCAGAACATTTAGAGGAAGAACTTAACCATCTCTACAAAGTCGTCATAAACAATGGTTATCATAAAAACATTATCCATAAAATAATTAAAGAAGCCACAACCAAAACTCAAAAAAGAAAACCTCTTGAAAACCCTAGAATCTCCTTACCCTATATAAAAGGAACTACAGACAAAATTGCTAAAATTCTCACCAAACATAACATCATGGTTTCCTTCACTCCCCGAAACACCATCGAAAACATGCTTGATTCTACCAAAGACTTAATAGACCCAATAAATCACAAAGGAGTATACTCTATTCCCTGTTCATGTGGAAAGGTATATATAGGTGAAATAGGGAGATCCTTGGGCATAAGGCTAAAAGAAAACACTAATGATATTGCAAGAAATAGGTCGGAAAAATCAGGCCTAACAGAGCATGCATGTTCTTCCTCACACTATATTTGCATGGAACAGGCAAAATTAATTCACAAAGAGGACCATTAGGGTGAAAGAGGTCATTGAGATTGAGAAATCTTCCAACAACATGAACAGAGATGATGGGCTAAAACTAAGTCACACCTGGAAACCCTTACTATAATGAATAATTAACAAATTCTCATAAATTAATTAAAATTAATCCTAATCATAATTAATACCCTATTTAACTTTCTCATTTAAATAAAATTAACTAATTAACAAAACAATTAATATATAATTACAAGGAATGATAAGAATTTAATCCTAACAAGGAATTTAAATATATAATTAACAAGGCATGGTAGAAGTTTAAATCTATCTAATATTTTGTATATTTACAATATCACTAATAAATCCAAATTCAGGGTAATATATATATATATATATATATATATATAGATATATATTAACTAATTAATTAATTAAACAAATAAATAATAATAATAGGTTAATCATTTATAAAGCCGACATTAAATATTTCTCTCTATTAACTATTAATTGCTTCATGCTTTCATGCTCTCTCTTCTCAAAATGCAAATCACATTGCCCTGATGATGGACTCACTAGGTTAGTCCGAAATGTTGGTTTCAAAAAAACTATTCACAGGTTTTTCCACAAATATTCAAAAAATCTTCTCCATGGTTTTGACCAAAGTATCAAACTTAGCATCAATAGAAGTAATGGGCTCTTCTTTTATTAACACTATTTTCTTTGCTTTCATTTTGGATTTCTTTGCTAATAGGTTAGCCTCCACACTAACTACATTGTTTTTCATGTCCTCCAGTGTTGGCGGATTCCTCTCCCTAAGTTGGTAGGCCATCTCAAGGTCGAAAGAATCAGGATAATGAAGTAAAGCTTACCTGGGATGGGACTTTATCTTTGCGGGAATAAAATTGTACACTTTGTTGAACCTTACTAAAAAGTCTTGGATAGTTTCTCCAGATTGTCTTTTTAAATTATTATACTCAACCAGAATTTGCAAGGGATTCTTTCTTCTCACCCCACCTTGCAAGGAAAGCATCCTATAACTCTTAACAATTTTCAAAAGCTCCCGGGCGAGAACTCCTAAACCATTTCTTGACATCACCAAAAAAGCTTTGTGCAAACAACCTGACTTTAACATCATCATGGTTTACGTCCTCTGAATCTACGAAATCACTGAACTTGTTTAGCAGTTACTTCACTTGTACCATCATATTGGGGAAGCCTTTGACCATAATTAAGAGGCAAATCATGAAGCTGAGATGGTAAAACTAGAGGAGCATATCTCGCTGCCATAACTACTACCTAATTAGTTGGGTGACTAACAGATGGTGTAACAGAAACTGCAGGTGATGGAAAAATTGGATGGGTAGAAGTTGAAACAGATGATGAAGGATCCTAAAAAGATGAGAAATAGAACCATAACTCGAACTAACTTGTAAAGGGACTATTTTTTTGGATAAAATTGTCTTTCCGGCAGTTTTTTGAACTTTATTAACCAAACTATTCAGTTTACCAAATTGTTGAAGAAGATTCTAACTGAACTCTATTTCCAGAAGTGTAATATAATCTATATATGATTCCACTAGAATCTCGAGGATACAGGACCAAGATTTGGTTTTCAAAAGAGGAACTTGAGAAGAAATTTATGGTAAAGAGATAGATCTTATAAGAGGTATATTACTTGCCTCTTTCAACCACAATCCCTCCTTCCTAAGCAATTTTTCGGGATCACAAACAACCATAGGGGGATTTAGATTAGGATTATGCCTGGCATACCGCATAGAAGCGATATATTATCATATAAATTTGCATGCAACTAATTTTACTAACAATCAAAACAACTATGAAAAAAATTCAGCCTATGATGTAACTCTCAAAATAAAACAACTCCCCAGGAAAGTAAACCTTTCAATCCCCGACAACGGTGCAAATATGTTAGCACTCCATGATTTCATTTTAGGCTGAAGGTAAAAGGATCGCAGAGGTAACCCCAGACCTCTTTCGGTTGATAGACTAGTCCTCTTCAACCTGAGGGGGCTCCCTCACTGAGCAAACTCAAAGATAAAAACTTTGAAAAACAAACTTCAACAGATAACACATCTGGAAAGTGTTCAATTTTGATTTAGGGGTGGTATAAGATTCTAAGGAAACTAATGCAATGTGATCATGGCCTTCCTGGTCGATCATGACTATGCATTTCCCAACCAACTTTATGTGCAGAGGCTTGACTAGTACAGTTTTGAAATAGGAAGGCAATTTGAAGTATAGCATAATAATAATATTAAGGAACTCATCTATAATGGCAGAATAAAATACATTTAATTACTGCCACTTGGATGAATGAATATCAAGAGGAAAAGACAAAGCATTCAAAGGTATAACATTTCATTTGCAACTGAAACATTTTAGAGCAACTAAATAAGAGCATGTAAAATGAATTCAAGCATAGTTGTTCCATACACCTTTAAAGCATATCAAGAAGACAGCATAAAGGATATTACATATAAACTAAAGGATAACTATTTCAAAATATTCATACCACAATAATCTCTGCAATATAACTGGAATCTCTTCAGCATCAAAGCTACTCATTTAACACAGACCACAGCATAATACTGCAGTAGCTCCCAACAATATTGAAACCAACAAAAAATTGTTTCATATCTATTAATCATCTTAAATAGACCATACATAAAATATGATAAGTGTTTAAGTTCATTGCATCACTGGTCCAATAGAGGATCAAACCAAAATCTAAAAAGTGGAAATTTTTTCTATTGTTTTGAGTCCTTTTCTTTTTTAAATGAAAAAAAAGCCAACATTCATAATTTTATCTAAAATAAGGAAAAATAAATGTCTAAAATAAATATTTCTACCTCTGAAATCCATATCTTCATGAGCGCAATAAATCAATAAAAAGAAGGGCCAGGTGGTGCTCACTGGGTAGCGACTGCGCAGTGACTTGGTGAACACTTTTTGCTTTCAAAACTGACATGTGGCTAGTTGTTGAAGAAGTGATTTGGATGCCACACATGCTCCATGTTCATATCTTCAAACTATGACAAGTGCCTTCCTCCCAACATACGTGCAAATCTACAGGCATGGCTTCCACAGCGGCTGCGCAGTGACTGCGTAGCACCTACGTAGTGCCTTTTCCAAAATTGTTCTTTAAATGTCTCCAATTTTTACAAAACACCATCATACTAGTATAAGCCACTCCAAACATGAGAACCACATCATTTCACCAACCAAAAAGCATCTACAAATTTAATTTTGAAACAGAAAATGTAGGCTTCAGTCAAAGGCCCTTTACCTCCTCTTCCTTTTGCAAGAAGTCTTTCTGGTGGAAGCTTTGGTCTTTGAAGTTTGAGGTGTGAGGTCAATTTGTTCAATGGGTACTGGTTGAGGATATTTTACTTAGTCATGGACGTAGGCTTCATTTTTTTCACTTTTTCAGATGAAGGTGCTTTGGACGCCTCCTTATACTTCTTTACCAATCCCCATGCCTTGTCCAAACTCTTTTTCATGCTCCTCAGCTTTGCATTCAGCACTAGTTCCTAACATAGAGTTTTTTACATTGTCTCCTCACTGGAATGGACCATTTTACAAAATGATTACCTTTTTCAAGGGCCTTGGATGCCTCACGAAATTCTTTCTCACAATTCTCAAGAATATGTTGCACAGATCTCTTGTAACTCTGATTTGCTTGCTTGAACCTCTTGATTTGTTCCTGACTTTCCTTCAGCTCTTCTAGGAATCTCTAATATTATTTCGACATATAAAAATGTGGCTTTCCATGTGCTTGAGCAACCTTTTTCAACTATTGTACATAGCTGAGTTTTGATTTGGATGCTCTTGTTGAAGGTCCACTGGATTCCACTACAATCTCCTTGGCTTGTTCAGCAAATGAGACATGTTTGCCTTTCCTCTTAGTAACGGTTTTAGGAGGTGATTCTACCTTTTCATCTACTGGTTGGGTTTCTTCTTTAAGGTCTTTGGTTTTGTTCTTCAAGATTGCTAACTTCATATGATATTTGGAAAGTGCTTCTTTCATATTGACCACCTTAGGGTCTTCTTCCTCATAGTGTATGGTGTCTTGTTCATAATTCATTATGTCTTCTCCTTGCTCAAACTGGATTGGATCATCCTACTTCACTTCCTCTTCTTTGTTGTCTTCTTGTTTTCCTTCCTTTCTATCCTCAGAAATTTTAACAACTACTTGAGGGTATGTCCCCTCCACATTATTCTTTGTGCTTGACCTAGTCCTAGGTCTCATCATGAACTCTTCATTCTTAATTGTTTCTTCTACCTTGACCTGAAATTTGGTGGTCTGAGATGACGTCGCCTGAACCTTGGTTTCTACAATTTTCCCTTTGTCTTTCGAAACCTGCTTTTTACCCTGTTTTTTGAGCTTACCTTTGAACTTTTTACTAGGTTTCTCATCTTTTTCTTCAACTATCTTGGCCTCTTTGATTGAATGAGTAGCCTTCTTCTCTTTTAGTCATGAAATTCCTCCTCCTCACAAATATTTATTAATGAAGATTATGTTTGTGGCAATAAACCAATGTTAGACAAGAAATCAGACCAGTAAATCTTCCTTTTATCAACTGCAAATTTGACCAAGATTTTTATGAGAGAGAAATGAAAAAGACTAGACATATGATTATCTTTCTACATTTGAACTTTTCTTTCCATCCTTTCCAAAATTTTCAATAAGAAAAAGGGAAATTTCATAGGTTTCTTATCTATGAAGTGTTAATGAGTCTTAGATGATACTGGTATACCCTATTGAATCTACCCTCACATGTGAAATAACTTTGGATGACTTTTAATAGTTCACTGTAATAGTCCTGCAGGTAGATGGTGGGAAAAGTTGTAGCAAACTTATCACTCTACTCAAGATTGAAAACTGTGTAAAGGCTGAAATGTCAAGTTCATCTCCTTTGAACCATTTTTCACCTTATGTGGGGAGACTTGTAGCATCTACAATGAATTTTTCTGTAATAACAATCTCCACATTCCCTAACTTGACCTTATTATCATGGAGGTTCAAGCAAAAAGGCTTGTCAATCCGGTATTGTGACCCACCTTCTTGATTTTCTGACAAAATGGAATGTAACCAGCATTCTCGAAAGAAACTCTATTGGTTGGGGAGGAATTTATGAGGTTTGAGGTGTTGGGTTCAACACGTACTATGTCCCCTCCCTTTTTGTTGGTAATGGGAGCCATCAACCCTAATACCTCACAGGCTCGACTCAAACTTTATGGAAGGCCGCGTGTACAAATCAGAGAGTACAAGGCTATACAAGTGTGACATAGCAGACTCAACAACACATATGTATGAAATAGTGATGACAGGGCAGGCTTACACTTTATTTTTCTCCACAATTTACCCTAACCACCCAGGATTTCGTGATGGTCACTTTTCCTTTTCAACAATACATGGCTTTAACATAAAAATTGATTGTGTGTGTGGCTAATAAGCAAGGTATGCGTAGCAAGTATTTGGAAAAAGAGAATAAAAAGACCTTTATTGTGCTTAATCGGGTTGTTGAGCAACAAATTCACAAATAGGGCATCTGACTCCTACCTCTCTCAACGCTAAAACTGATATGTATGAGCTATAGTAGCTCCAGGGACACTCTGCATAGCAGTTTCGTAGCATCTTGTGTAGCAACAGCGCAGCACAATTCCTTAAACTCTCTTATATTTTCCTTCAATGTGTAACCAATTCCTCAGAGATTTGCACGACGCACCAATTCATTCACATGTGATCAGAAACAATCAAAATGGTGCCCTCTTGGAGAGATTTCAAAATGATTCAAAATATGTGATGACGGAATTAAACCTGTTGTTTAACCAGCGGTCCACCTAAAAAGAAATCATTTTTTAAACTTTGGGGGCGTGATAGGATTTAGGATAATGATGTGGGTATGATGATCGAATGAGTGTATAATATATTCGGGTGGGTTTTAATCATCATACGAAATGATGTTCTAGTAGAGGAATTTAGGCCTATGATTAAAAGGGACTTAGGATTAGGATAAATGGGATTTAGGCCTATATAGGAATAAGGGGTAGCATGGATGCTTTGGAATGGGGAATAATTCGAAAGGATAAGTGGATAAGGGAAAATAATATGTAGGGCTAAGGGAACAAATAGGGAGTAAATCATAAGGGGAATAAATGATATGAGAAGAGGGATATAATTTTAACTTTTATAACCATGTTTCTTTGACATCATTCCTTTTGATTGTAAACACATCGTTCAGCTAAACGACTCTGAAAAATTCCCAAACCCTGACTCAAAAATCTTAATGACAACTCTCAGACTCAATCACCTCCTCCCATTAAATATTAAGACTTTGATGACCAAATGAAAACCACTTTCATAATGACTTTTGAGGCAGTGGTTAGTCAAACTCATAACCGTGAAACAGTTTGTGAGTTTTGACCCTTTGTATGACAGAAAAACTTTGAATTTTCAAAGACCTTCGATTAATAATAAACTAACTGAATCTAACACATATAGCACTGTTACCTCTATGTTTGTATGAACCCCAACTTCATAATTTGAGTTGGGGAGCCCCTGGGAGAGTTAACACTCTTGGTGCACTACCAAGGCTCGCCACTTTTTGGCGTCATTTAGGGGGAGGTGTCTAAATAGGTATTGTTAATGCTTGAGCATTGTTTTTATGTTTTATGTTAGTCTTGTTGATTTGAAAAAGTGAAAATTTCAAAAAAAAAGTCCTTTCATGCCTCGTAGGATTGGGGATAATAAAGGAAAATTCTTGCCAAAAACTCCCACACCCTCAAGCAGTCAACCTTCATTCTTCTTTAGTGACTATGACCTTCCCTCTCTGGCTACAGGGGAGTTAGAAGACCCTCTAGGTGAGTAACCTGAAATTTTTTAAGAACCTATTGGGGAAGAATAAGAACCCATCTCACTTACCCAAACCATGGTTGAAAACCAGAACAATGAACTATTCCCTACCAGAAAATCAACAGAGAGGCTAGGACGAAAAGTATAAGCCCTACTTCCCTTCCACATTTCCATGGCCTCACCTTTGAATATCTTGACACCTTCATGGTTGAGTTTGTTGTTATCTGTAGGACCTGTGACTATGCCTCTGATGAGAAGAAGTTGAAGTTGTTTCCTTCTACCCTAAAAGATGTAATCTTGTGCTAGTTTATGAGTCTACTTGGAGGCAGCGTCACCACTTAGGCCCAAATGCAACAAACCTTCAATGATAAATATCGAGATTGTTGTAGGTTCAAAGAAACAAAGGAGTTAATATTTAGGATGACCCTTGGACCTGATGAATCTTTGGAAGACTATGAGGAAAGGTTTCAACTTAATTATAGGAGGGCCAATTGTACCCTTGATGTTGAGTCACTCAAGCTAGTTCTTCTTTGAGGGATCAGGGAAGATGTAATGGAAAACCTCAACATGCTATCTGGAGGAGATACCTAGCAATTGCCTTATGATGACATCAAAACTGTATTCAATAATTATTCTAGGGTTATGCAAATTCTTTCGGTAGAAATCACATAAGAGAAATTTTTGGCCCAGAAACTTAAGCCCCTTTCTAGCCATACAGAATCCTTCATCAAGGACTCTGCATCATTTGTTAATGAGTTTAAGAGTTTCAAGCTTGATCCAGATGACAAGCTTGTAAGCTTCGATGTGGTATCCCTCTACACTAATATCCCTATTAACGAGGCCATCGAATTCGTCAAGTGCATCACAGATCCTAATACGACTTATTTAGTTGGTATTTGTCTTACTTATACTTTCTTTTCATTCGATGGGGAATTCTATGAGCAGACTTGTAGTGTCACGATGGGTTCGCCCCTCTCCCCTGTGGTAGCTAATCTATTCATGGAGGATTTTGAATCAAAGGCCTTAGTTTCTTCTCGTCTTTTGCCTAAGATGTGGAAGACACTTGTGTCATCTGGTCCCATGGTAAAGAAAAGTTGGAACTATTTTTCCTCCATCTTAACAATCAATCTAGTTCTATAAAGTTCACCATGGAATTTGAATTTAATGATAGTCTGCCCTTCCTTGACGTCATCCTCTTAAGGAATGATGATGCCTCTTTCTCTCATTAGGTATTTCATAAGAAAACTCATACGGAACAATATCTTCATGATAATTCTCATCATTTCCCAGCTCAAAATCTTGGTGTTCTCAACACCTTAAGACTAGAGCTTTAAGTGTTTCTAATGAGAACCATCTCAATGAAGAGAAAGCACATCTCCTAAGTTTTTTCTTTAATAATGGGTATAGTAGAAACCAATGTACTAAGGCTTTCCTCATAGCTGAAAAAGGTCCTAGTGCTAAGAAAGATACCAAGGATCGATTTTCTAGTGTTCATCTTCCTTTTATCCAAGGGATCATTGACAAGATTGCAAGGATCCTAAGGAAGCATAAGGTGGGTTCAACCTTTAGGCCTTTAAATACCATTCGGAACTCTCTTAGATCTGTAAAAGACCCAGTGGACCCCAAGAATATGAAGGGTGTTTACATTATCCCATTCTCTTGTGGGACTCCCTACATTGGTGAGACTGATCGCTCAATTAATCAAAGGATTTGTGAGCATGCTGCTGACATCAAGCATGGAAGGATCCACTCCTCTGCTTTGGCAGAGCATGCAGATAAATCTAAGCATCACATATGCATTGAGGAGGCCCAAGTCGTTGCTAGCATTAGTCATTTCCATCATCGTAAATTGAGGGAGGCCCTTCAAATTGAAAAAAGACCCAATAATTTGAATAGAGATGATGGTTGGAATATTAGTAGAAGTTGGGTCCCTGTCCTGTCCTCCTAGTTTTTTAGTCTTCTTTTTGTAATTTATTTTGTTTGTTTGTTTATCTATGTAGGTATTGACGTCCTTTTTATAGTATTTGTTGTTGATTTATTCTTCATTAGAGTTTATTTTCTTGATCCTTCGTGTTTTTATGTATTTTATCATCCTATTCGTTCTTAACTCCTTTTAGTATTTTTGTTATTTGTTTAATGGGCCTCAGCCCCATATTTTATTGTTGACCCCGTTTTATTTATTGATTACTTTTCTTTGTATATATATATTTGTTTCTATTCTTATTTTTATTTTTATTTTTAGTTATTTATTTATATATATTTTCTTTTGACTTGTGTATATTTTTGTTTTATTTTATTTATTTTTCATTAATTATTTTTAATTTAGTTTATTTTATTTCCATTAAGTAATTATTAAATGATCTTGTCTCGATTAGGGTCTTGACTCATTTTTTAATTTTTGGCTCCCCTTTAAAGTTTGACTTTGATTTTTTTTTAATTAATTTAAATATGATTTCTCAAAAACTAGTTGTTTAATATAGCGGTTACTTATTAATATTTGTTTTTAATAAAGTAATAAACTAATATCACAATTTAAATATTATTTTTCAAAAACTAATAATATTTGGTTTTAATAAATTAATTTAAACATTATTTTTCAAAAACTAGCCATTACATATTAATATTTTTAATAAATTAATAAACTAATATCATTATTTAAATATTATTTTTCGAAAACTAGTAATATTTGGTTTTAATAAATTAATTTAAATATTATTTTTCAAAAACTAGTCATTTAATATAGTCATTACCTATTAATATTTTTAATAAATTAATGAAATAATATCATTATTTAAATATTTTTTTCAAAAACTAGCCGTTTAATATAGCCGTTACTGAATAATATTTGTTTTTAATATATTAATAAATTAATATCATAATTTAAATATTATTGTTCAAATATAGTCATTACTTGAAATTATGTCTCTACTTTGCTCTATATTTAAGCCTTTTCCATGGTCTACCTCTTCATCTAGTCCTGATGATGAACCACACTTGTTGGTTCGAAACGCGTCGGCCAAAAATTTCTCTTATGTGATTTCTACCAAAAGGCTTTGCTTAATTCATTATGGATCACAGAAGCTTGAATACAGAAAATATTCTAGGGTTGTTAGGAATAAAGGTAGGTCTAGTCAAAACTTGGCCAGTTCCTCTCCCTCCACAATAGCCATCAAGCATGAAATAGGGAATATGTTGGAGGATTTCATGAGTGAAATGTTGCACACCTTTTCCCTACAAATGGATACTATGCAAATCAAAAGGAAACAAGAGGAAGCAAAAAGGGAACTAGTTATTTTTTGCCCTAGATGTACAAAAGACATCATAGGAATGAATGCCCACTAAATGTTATAGAAGTATGCCTCGTATGTGTAGAGAATCATGCAACAGAAAAATTTCCATCTCTGCTAGGCCTAAAAGTTGTATACCATGGTGGAGTAGAGGGTGCGTCAGAAAAACTGTGTTTCATTAACCAAAGGAGGCCACCAGGACCTCAGACATATCAACAAGGCATGCAAGGTGCACTTTATCCTCACTACAATTCAAGTCAGAATGCACATTTTCATCCTTGATACCCTTCCACTCATCCATCATGGTCCAAACCTCCTCCTTGGCCTTATTCTCCTCCATACCCTCCTCAACCTATCAACCATCCTTTTCAGTCATATCCACCCCATCTTCCCAATGGAGCAACCCCTCACAAGGGTGGAGGCCTCAAACAAACTAGCCTCCTGCTTTACTACCTCCACCCCAACCTCAACCACACCTAACTCATCCTACTCCACCTAAGCAACCTCAAGTTCCTGCTCAACCTAATCTGAACCGGAAACAATAACCATGCACAACAGGTCTATAGTGGGGAAACATATTATCCTTCCTATGCTTTGGAAATCCAATAAATCAACCTTCGGTCTCGGAGGGTGCTCCCAGATAATCACTCACCTTCTCCACCTAAAGAGATATAAAGAGAGAAGGAAGAGAGTGTCCCTCAAGTCAATGCACCCCCTTATCCTGAAAGGTTGATCCACCCTAAACAGAACACCCTAGAAGAGGTTGAACTTCTAGGAGAATTGAATAATGTATGTTTCAAGATACCCCTTCTCTAGGCCATTAAAGATTTTCCCATCTACAACAGGCTTATTAAATAAAAATGTTTCAAAAGGCATGGGATCAGAAGAAGGATACCCCCACCATCAATGTTTTTAGACAACTATCTGATCTGATGCTTGGGAGGGTGATCTCCCCAAAATACCTAGACCCTGGTAGCCCAGTAGTGGATGTGCACATTGATGGCATTATGGTCCCTAATACCTTGATTGATCTTGGGGCTGCAATCAATGTGATGACTAGGGAAACCATGTTGAAGCTCAATCTCCAAGGGGCTTTGAGAAAGACCACCATAATGTTGCAGCTTGTAGACAGATCCATAGTAGCTCCTGAGGGAATTATTGAGGATGTCATGGTCTCCATTGACTCCTAGGAGTACCCTACTAATTTCCTAGTCCTCTAGCCCAAAACCAAGTTTAATGGCTATCCTCTCATCTTAGGAAGACCTTGGTTGGCCACTGTTGATGCCTACATTAGTTGTAGGGTTGGGAACATGACTATCAAGAATGGACATTTATCCAAACAACTTGTGTTGTATCCTCCTGCTCAACCTTCTATTGAACATGATTTACCCATATGGTTAGAGGACGAGGAAGAGGATGAATTGTATCATACAACCCCCTACCCAGTCTGCACTCTAGATACTACTACAGGAGGGGGGTGGCTTGATGAAGATGACCTTATTGGCCATATCCTTCAGAATTAGCCTCCCATTCCCATACCAATTGATTATTTATGAAATAATATAGTAGTATTCCTTGGACTAAACTATGCTCTATTGACTCAAGTCCAGAACGTGTCAATATTGTAGAGTTTGGCCCATCCAGGAGTTTAACTATCAACCCCTCTCTCTCGGCCAAATAGGAAGAAAAATTGTGCAATGTACTACGACAACACCTGGATTATTTTGCTTGGGATTCTAAGGGAATGAAAGGTGTGCATCCCTCAGTTTGTACTCGTCATATTTACATCAAGGAAGGATGCAAGCATGTGTGCCAACCCCAGAGAAGGATGAACCCGGCTCTTAAGGACATTGTGAAAGAATAATTACAAAATCTACTGGATGCAGAGTTTATATACCCCATTTCAGAAAGTGAGTGGGTGTCACCTCTTGTTTTAGTTCCCAAGAAGAATTGGGAGTGAAGAATATGTGTTGATTACCAGAAACTTAACAAGGCTACAAAAAGGGACCATTTTCCTTTGCCCTTCATTGACCAAGTCCTAGGTGGCTTTGTATGGAAGAAATTATTCTCCTTCATGGATGGATTTAGTGGATACAACCAAATCCAGATCAGCCCTGAAGACCAAGATAAGACCACATTTACATGTCCTTGGGATACCTTTTCCTATAGAGTTCTTCCATGCAATGCCCCTACTACTTTCCAGAGGGAAGTTCTGAGTATTTTTTCTAGACTTGTTCATGACTATGTTGAAATATACATGGATGATTTCACTCCTTATCGAAGTGAATTCCATGAATCTCTCTCCAATCTATGGAAAGTCTTGAAGAAATGTATTGAAATGAATCTCTCATTGAGCCCTAAGAAATTTGAATTTTTGATGAATGCAGGGACTGTCCTTGGCCATTCTATATCCAAGGAGGGAATACAGGTTGACCCAAACAAGATTTCCATCATCAAAAGGGTCCCTATCCCTCAAAATCAAAGAGATGTCAGGAGTTTCCTTGGATTAGTTGGGTATTATAGAAGGTTCATTAAATATTTTAGCAAACTGGCTTCACCCTTGTTTGGTTTTTTGGCTAAAGATTCATATTTTTGTTGGACAAGCAACTATCAAGAAGCCTTTGAAATACTAAAAGAAAATATGACCACTACACCCATCCTTAGGGGTCCCAACTAGGCATTACCTTTCCATATAGACACAGATTTCTTAGACAAAGTTGTAGGGGTTGCCTTAGTATAAGTGGAAGACAAATTGCCTTATGCTCTCTATTTCATTCGTAAGAATCTGTCTAAAGTTGAGTTGAATTATGTTGTCACCGAAAAAGTACTATTGGTTGTAGTTCATTCCCTAAACAAGTTCAGGCATTATATCACTAGTTATCAAACTTTGGTTCACACTAATCATGCAACCATTAAGTATTTAATGAATAAACCCGATGTCAATGCTAGGATAATTAGATGGTTGTTATTATTACAGTGATTTTATTTAACTATTGTTGATAAACCTAGGAAGGAGAATGTGGTTGCAGATTTCTTGTCAACACTAACTATGCCTATAGGAAAGGAAGAGATGATAGACGATCAATTTCTAGATGAGCATCTATTTTCCATCTCAGTGCTTTCTCCTTGGTTTATTGATATAGCCAACTATTTGGTTTTTGGTAGGTTCCCTCCTAACCTATCCTCCAAGGAAAATCAAGTTTGTCAGGAAGAGTGCCAAATTCACCTAGATTGGGGGAAACCTTTTCATATTGGGGTCAGATCAAATCCTAATAAGATGTGTGAGGGAAGAAGAGGTCTTTGACATCCTCTCAACATGCCATGATGGGCCTTGTGGGGGCCACTTTGCTGCTAAGAGGAAAACCTTCAAAGTTATACAATCAGGTTATTATTGGCCCACTTTACATCAAGATGTAAGGAGATACACCACCAGGTGTGATCAGTGTCAAAGGATGGGTAAGCCAACACCCAAGGATGAGATGCCCTTACAACCTCAAGTGACTCTAGATCCATTTGAAAAGTGGGGCATGGATTTCATTTGGCCTATTGATCCCCCATCAAGATAGAAAAGGTATATCATTGTGTGCACTGATTACTTGACCAAATGGGTTGAAACAAAAGTAGTAAAAGAAGCAACTGAGCAATTTTTGGTTGAATTTCTAAGGGAGAATATCTTCTACAAGTTTGGTTTTCCAAGGGAATTAGTCTCTAATCAAGGAGCACAATTTACATCAAGTTTTAGTGAAGACCTTATGAAGCATCACCACATCAAGCACAAGACATATATTACCTATCACCCTTAAGAAAATGGGCAGGTGGAAGTCACCAATAGAGAATTGGAGAACATTCCTACAAAGGTTGTTAGCAGTAGCAGAATAGATTGGGTAGACAGACTTGTAGAAGCTACTTGGGTCTACAACGCCACTTAGAAGACCACTACTGGGTTCACTCCCTTTGAGTTGGTCTATGGGAAGAAGGCCTTATTGTCTATTGAATTTGAGTACAATACTTTGAGTATGGCAGCTCAGTGAGACGTGGATCTCACTTCAACAAAACAGGAAAGGTTTATCGAACTCAATGTTCTAGAGGAATTCATAATGCAATATCTCCTACACGCTAAGGTAATCCAACTACAGAGGAATATTTGGCATGATAAGCACATCAGAGAAAGGACTTTCCAAGAAGGAGATTGGGCCCTATTGTATGATTCTAGATTTAAGCATTTCAAGGAGAATTTGATGACAAGATGGTTGGGTCCCTATCTAGTAAATAAGTGTCATGAGAATGGGTATGTTCAAATCAAAGCCATTTATGAGGAAGAGATTTCCTTACTTTTCAATGGGCATAGGTTGAAATTGTACAAGAAACCTTTTTCTAAGGAATAATTTGTTAGTTCAATCAGTGGAGAGTTAAATGTGATTGGGAGGATCATAGCCCTCAGTCCACCAAAATTATAAAAAAATAATAATAATAATAATAGGGCCTAGATGAAAACCTCCATAAGGAATCTTAGGCCCACTCCTGAGTTGCAAACCTTTCTTAGGCAACCCAAGAGAAAAAATTAAAGGAAAATAAAAACAAAATATCCCCAGGTGAAAACCTCCTCTGAGGCACCTAGTAATGGCATGCACGCTGAAAAACTCTATAGAGGTAGCCTGCTTGTCTCAAGAAAAAAAAAAGAGAGAGAAAAGAAAAACACATGGAAGGAGCTCTTACACCATTTCTGCTAACATTCTTCTTCTTTTGCAGGACTACACACAGCTGGAATATTTTATGGTCATAAGAAAAAACCTAAAATTTTCCATGCATACACCTCATCTCAACATTCTTGACTCACATACCCATTTCTCTCCATAATCCAATGAACCAGACTCTCAAATTTTACCTCCTCTTTGTGATGCTACATGAGGGACTTGTGTTGCTACAGGAGGTTTTGTAATGCTATAGGAGGATCCTGTGAGGCTACAAGAGGGGAATCCAATGGAAAGAATAGAAAATAAGGCCATGTTTCCTCTAGTAAATGATAAAGGGGGGTCCTCCATTGATTTCTTCATCACCCATCCATTCCATTTAGCCAAAACTTGCTCAAATTTTCCACTTTGTCCTACCTCTAAAAAAACATAGAAATACTTGTTTTCTATTCCTCCAACATCTACATCACTTCCTCATGACTTTAACCATGTCCTCATCACCTTTAATCACTTCCCCTCCACACCAACATGCAATATGAAGACTTCAAGGGAGGATTAAATGACTTCTACAGGGAGAAAACTCCTCCTGTAGTAGCTTGTTCAGTCACAACAAGAATCCCTGAGATCCTTTTTTTCAGCCATAGAAAGCATGATGGATCCATTTCTACAACCAAGAAGGGACACATCATCCTCAGGAAGGCATTCCACCAGTAGCAACAACTTAGACATCAGGGAGGCACCTACACACACATAGCAAAGTTATCATTCAAGGTATCATCAAGTTATGAAGACATGAACAAGAAATAAGCAAAAGAGTCAACTCCCTCTAAGATCATGATGTTAAATGGACCAACTCCAACATGCAACCATCTCCAGCAATTTGATCCACAGGTAGACTCAGCTAAGGCAACCCTCACCTCTTCCCTATGCATAAAATGAATGAAATGTGTAATTATCGAGAAATGAGTTTTAATAGGCTAGAGGTGGCCAGTGAACTTGGCCACCCTCGGCTAGTAAAATTCAGTTTGTATTAGTCACCCATGCAATGTGGAGATGTCAACTCAAAGTGAGGTGGTGTTCACGAAGAGTGGGGTGATACTCATGAAGAGAGGGGAAATTATTTCTAGGAGTGGGCACAACGATCCAAAAAAGGAAACTCGTGTATATGCCATGTCACCAAAGTGATCCGAGCCTTTTCCAAAAAGATAATATTATGTATTGGGATCAACTTCATTTACACATTCACTCATTTCAAAAAAGAAGTTAGAGGAAGGATGAGATATTGTTATCAGGCCACCTATGGTGCCACCGAGAAGTTTCGAACCCTGTCTAGAGGTGCTATAGGAGGAAGCTACAGGAAGGGTTGATATGTTACAAGAGGGTCGAGACAGAGATACAAGAGGAATTAAAGGGTGAAAGAGAACCACAGTGACCTGAAATTGTCTCCAAGCCCTCATGCACACACAGAGCTATTTTGAAAAGAAGTAACATCCTCCTTCCTTGTTTTCCATCCACTTGCATGATAATTCTTCCTGAAATTGATAGCTTGTAGTAGACACTTGAGCAATAGGAGGTATTTCTGGAAATTGTTGTGTGTAGAAGTAGAGAAAAAGAGTTTGTTTGATATCAATTCTAGCATCATTCTCCCTCACTTATAAAAAGGAATTTAACATTGTTTCCATAATTGAGAGTGCTTTAAAAAAAAATCCACACCTAAGTAACAGCAAGGAGAGGCAGTAGAAGAAATGGGGGGAGGATTTAATAGAAGAGAACCCACAAACACCAAGAGGATTCACCAAAACCCCCTAGTAGTGAGCATCTTCAAAAGACATCAATGGTTGGGTTTATTTGAACTACTGAAAGGGTATGATGATGATATCACTCATGAATTTTCCATGGCACTACATCCTCAAGGGGAAGATAGTGCCACTATTGTTTTCAGAGGATTGGCCATCTCCTTAAGTCCTGAAACAATAAGTAGAGTGACCACCTTACCCTTGGAGGTTCAATGGAGCAAAGAGGAGAAGGCAGTAAGTGTGACAGCCAGGAAGAACTTCTTCATTCAGAAAGAGAAGCCCATAGAATATAAGAATGGAGTAAGAAGAGAAAGCCTACCATACCCCTGGGATGAGGTGGCTTATCACATCCTCAAATATATATCTTGTGAAGGGAGATTGAGTGTGGTATATGCTTGTCATTTTAGGTTACTTCATGAGTTAAGATTCAAAGTGAAATTGCCTCTCCCTCAAAGACTTAGTGTTCCCCATTTCCTCTTGTACTCACTCATTGAAGTGATCCAGAAGGTGAGGGAAAAAAGGGATCAACACTTAGCCCACCATGTCCTCGTCAAGTTAATTGTGATGGATGTATTGAGCCACTTAAGGAACCCTTTACTCTAGACTTATTTTGTGTACATAGACATGGAGATCTTCATTGAAAACCAATCCATCACACCTGGAGAAACACCAGCCTCTAGCACTAGAAGTAGGGGGGGAAACCAAAAGAAGAGGAGGCAAGTAGAACAGAAGAAGAAGATTCAGGTAGAATAGAAGAAGAAGAGGCGGGCATAACAGAGGAAGAATAAGCAATAAGAACAAAGGGAGAATAAGTAGAGTTGAAGGAAGAAGAAGAAGGGAAACAAGTAGAAAAAAAAGGAAGCCCTAAGAAGACTTCTAAATCCTAAGGAAAAGAGAAGCAATGACATCAAACAAGTCTTTCTCTAGGGAATTTAGAGAAATAAGTGGCTGCCACATTGGTCACTTTGAGCACTCTTAATAAACCCAAAAGGAGGCAACCGAGGCAAGGTCCCCTATATTTCAAAACAAGGATCAGGTAGGGGAAACCACAACCTCCTTCAAAGGTCCTTATCATTATTGAGGAGTCACCCAGTAAAAAGGGAGATGTGAGGCCTAATGAAGGAAAAATTGAGGAGATTACCTCTCCTAAGGGAGAATCAAACCACCTATGACATATGAGAGAAGGCCCACCACCAAGGAAGTGACCTTTAAGAAACGCAAGACATAAGTTTCCCTTGAGAAAGAAGAAAGAGAGGAGCTACAGGAGAAATAGGGGCAACTATAGCAGAAATAGAGAATGCTACAGGAGCATAAAAATACGCTACATGAAGGATAATACCTGAAAAAATTGCAACCCCACTCTTCTATGAGTTGGAAATAGAGAGAGGTAGAACACATAGGTGGATGCAAATTGCCAAATCTAAGAATGTAGAAGATGTGGGCCTCATGGAGGAGAAAGTCACTAAAATGGGCAAGAAGTTGAGTTATTTGAGACTAAGAGAGTCAATTATGAGTGAGAAGCTACAAAAAGAAAACACAAAGTTGAGAGAGTAGCTACAAGAGAAAGATACACGACTTGCCATTATGGAAAGTCTCTCTATGGAAGTCATACATTGTAGGAAGCCACCAAAATATTATGCTCTTTTCCTCAAGGAAGAGTGGTTTCAATTCCAAATTAAGATACTAGCACAATATGGATCTTTTCCTTTTCATGACTATAGGCAGTTTATTTATTTTTATAAAACAAACTAGTATGGAAGATAGAGCAAAGGTAGCTGAATTCTATATGCACAATTTCATTCTAACATATCTGAAATTCTAGGATCCAAATTCAAGTATGGGGGAAATGCAACTAATGGAATTATCATCTTGGTTGACTCATGAAGAGGTAAGGACTGAGGAAGTGAAAAAGGTAATGAAAAAAAAGAGAAGGAACCCTTGTATATCAAAGTAGAGCTAGTAAGCCCTAAAGCTATAATCGACAATCATAACATTATTACCTCTGATATTGTTTTAGCACCTAGATACATAGCAGCACAAGAGCAAGACATTCTACATTTTGATCGCACTTTTAGGATGTCAGGAATAGAGAATCTACAATATTTTCAAAGAAGGTGGTATGCCTTACCCCACAATCTACAAATCAGAGAATATCACTCTCCTGAAAGGCTAAGGAATGCCTTGGAAAGAACCTGATTGTATAAAAGAATCATGAAAAGACTAAAAATCAAATGGATAGGACTCAAACTCAGTCCACCTTTATTGTGGGGCTTATAAGAAGAAGTGAACCAAACAGAGGAAAAAAAGGTATGGATAGAGATAGAGACAAATGCATGTTTTTGTCAACATGAGGGCACACCAACTGAGGTACCTTCGTATGTCAGAGAGGCCACCAGGGCCATGAATGAGCTTCATGTGGATGACTAAGTTGCTCAAAGGATGAGCAATACATTCAACTGGGGGGTGATGATGAGTCCCATCAATAGGTATATCATGAAGTTCATTATGCTATTCTCCAACCTTAAAACTATCATTTTCTCACATTCATTCACATTTTTTGTTATAATGTGCTTAGTAAGAAGAGTAAAAGGTCTTTGTAATATTATATGGCCTAATGTCATTAAATTGCAATAAAAGAAGAATCTTTGAGGCATTTACTATGCAGGGGCTTGATGAAGACAATCAGGAGGGAATCTAGGGAGGCTTGCCCACTTCCTTAACTCTCTAACTCAGCTTGAGATCACCAAATCCTCACTCACAAGGTCGAATCCACTAATAGTCGAGTAACTCCAAGTGCATGAGAATCTCAAGGAGTAAAATATCCATAATTTTCAAGATCAAGGAGGAAATCACTTCTATTTTCAAGGGATTTGTTATCAACTACCCTTTTATATAAATAAAAAAGCCGAAAGGCTCATTAGGATTCAAATTTTTTATTCAACTAGGAGTAGATATTGAGCCCAGGGCTTGACATTGTCATTATTTGTTTTCATATGATGTGAGACTACTATTTTCTAATAATGAGAAGTTGGTTGTTAAGCTGCATCTGAGCTAGTATTAGAGGGATGAAACCCTTGGGTTTGGGCCAAAACCAAAGGCTTTGGTCCCTCTTGTATTTCTTTTTTGTTCTTAGTTTAAAGCATTTCATGTCTTTCTTTCATTGCAGTAGATGTTAAGCTACAAAAACATGTGATTGCAAGCTTCTATATCACCTCTGTTTTGGGAGAATGGTTGGAAAGATTTACAATCTCAATCCCAAAACATTTTATTTATTATTTCTTAGAAAAAAATATACTTTAGTTTTCCTTCTTCATATTTACCTTCTGCAACTTAAGATTTAGTTCATTGATCAGAATAGTGTTGTGGCATAGAATAGATCTTATTCAAATTCAACTCATCTTTTCCATCATAGTTTATATCATTATGTTAATGGTCATTTGATGCATGCATGTGGCTAGTTGCAGGGTTGTGTTGATCTTCATGGGAGAGCATCTCTTTCATCTCCACTCAGACTTCGCCATCTTATCCTTCCACCCTTCAATTTTTCTCCCAAAACCTTGTTTCCGTAGTCACTTTGTTTAGACAAATAAGGACACAGTGGGCATTCGTATTGGTGGAGGACAGACCTATGAAAGGTCTTGGGCTTAGATAGGAGTCTTCTCCTGCCTTCCTTCACTCCCTCCTACCTTCATCCACCTCTTCATGCCTTCAAGGCACCATCTCCACCATAAAAAGTCTCTCGGAACCCCTCATATAGCAATACAGGACCTCCTATAACAGCACTTGTAGCTACCCTATATCACCACTTTCCTCCACTTGTTGTGCTCCCCAATTCAGTATTAGCTTAGTAAAGATGAATAATGACCCCAGCTTGTGATTTTATGATCAAGAGAATCTTCTAGACCACTCCAACCACCTCTTTTTATCACTGCAAAACGGGGTAGAAATAGTGTTTTTTGCATTCACATGCATGATACAAGTTAGAAATTTGATTTTCAAGTAAATGTGAAGTTTAAATGGTTAATGGAAATAGGTTATTGATTTGATGAATCATGAAAGATAGAGTATCTTTACTTATGCAGGTAGATTATCCATTTATCTTTCATGTAATTTTAGTTAGCATCTACAAGTTCAATAAATGGCATTTTCATTTTCATAGTTAAGAATCAGTTTTTCAATTGTGCTTTCACTATAGTTGAATTAGAGGAATGGTCTTTGAAAACCTTGATCTGATTTCATGACTAAGGGTGGCATGAATATAATCTGGCCTATTGTGCATATAGCAATGTCACCTCCAAGTTTGTGCGAACCCTGTGTTGATAATTTGAGTTGAGGAGCCCCTAGGAGTTGTAACACTCTTGGTGCAATACCAGGGCTCACCACAGTTGTCGAAAAGGATGTGTATTATTTGCAGTTCATATTTCTAGAGAAGAAGGGAAAGATTTTGAGGATGATGAAGTTTTTAAGAGGTATCTTGTTTTTCAATAGTTTCAGAATGTGTTTCCATCAATGATTTCAGAGTTGCCTCCTCATAGGGAATGGACTTTTCTATTGAGTTGATGTCGAAAGAAACACCAACATCAAAGGCACCTTACAGGATGAGTACTCTAGAGTTGGTGGAATTGAAGTTGCAGCTTAAGGAAATGCTTGATAAGAGATACATAAGGCCAAGTGTGTCCTCTTGGGGTGCACTAATATTGTTTGTAAAGAAAAAATATGGTGCTCTTAGATTGTGTATTGATCACAAGAAGTTGAAAAAGGTGACTATCAAGAGCATGTATCCTTTAACATGGATTGATGATTTTTTTGAACATTTGAAGGGAGCAGCAGTGTTCTCAAATATTGATTTGAGATCAAGATATGATCAGGTGTGCATCAAATAAGAAGATATATGCAATACTGCATTTCATAGCAGGTATGGAAATTAGGAGTTTGGGGTCGTTCCTTTTGGTCTTACTAATTCTCTAGCTACTTTCATGTGTTTAATGAACAGTCTATTGCATCCTTATCTGGACAATTGTGTGATAGTGTCGATTGATGATATATTGATATATTCTAGGAAGGAGGAAGAGCATGTAGAGCACCAGGCAGTAGTGTTGAGAATTTTGAGAGAGCATCATTTGTATTCCAAGCTTAGTAAGTGTAGTTTCTTTCAAACTCAAATTTATTACTTGGGGCATGTTGTTTCTAAGGAAGGTATAGCAGTAGACCCAGAAAAGATTAAAACTATCATGGAGTGGCCAACTCGTAGGAATGTGGGTGAAGTTAAATCATTCATGGAACTAGCAAGTTATTACAAGAGGTTAATCAGGAACTTCTCACGGATTGACTATCCTATTACATATTTGTAGTGAAAAAAGAAAGAAGTATGAATGGACAAAGGAGTGTGCATCGAGTTTTGAGCAGTTGAAGCATTTTCTTACAAATTCTTTGGTCTTGAAGATTACATATTCTGATGAGGAGTTTGTGGTATGTACAGATGCTTCCAAGAGTGGACTTGTTGGAGTATTGATGCAAGAAGAAAAGGTGGTATGCTATGAGTCAAGGAAGTTGAATGATCATGAGTAGAACTATGTGACTGATGATCTTGAGTTGGAAAGTATCATTTGTGCCTTGAATATGTGGAGGCATTATCTTCTTGGTAGGAGGTTTATTCTGACGAGTGATCACAGTGGACTGAGGTACTTGTTTAACCAACATAATCTGAATTTCAGGCAAGCTACATGGTTGGCTACTCTTAGTGAGTTTGATTTTGAGATCAAATACATTAAGGGTGAGGAGAACAAGGTTCTAGATGCTCTTAGTAGGAGAGTGTAGGCGAATCATACTACAGCATTGAGTTCTTATGAGACATATTTGTAGGAGCATATCTTGCATGTAGGGAATCATGATGACAGGTACCAATAGAAAGCAGAGATTGCAGCAGGGTGAAGGTGATAGGGATGAGGAGTATCATCTCATAGCAGATGACTTGGTTAGATTCAGGAATAGGATCTATATGTTGCATAGTAGTGAGCTCAAGAAGCTTATCTTGAGGGAGTTTCATGTCAAGGCATATTCAAGTCACCCGATATATCAGAAGACATTGATAGCGGTTAATAAGTTCTATCATTAGTCGAACTTGAAGAAAGAGGTGGTTGAGTTTGTTGTGAGAAGTTTGGACTATCAGTAGGTAAAAGCATAGTGTAAACATCCATCTAGTTTTTTACAACTGATTTTGATTCCAGAGTGGAAATGGGAGGTCATTTCCATGTACTTTATTACAGGATTTTCGAGGACATCAAGGCAACATGATTACATTATGATTTTGGTTGACAGGTTGAGTAAGGTAACTCACTTCATTGCAGTTAAGTCTAATAATCCAGCTAGTGAGGTAGCTCATATCTTCATCAGGGAGATAGTGAGATTGGATGGTGTTCCCAAGAATATCATATGAGACAGAGATGCCAAGTTCACTTCCAAGTTTTAGAAGGATTTTTTTGTAGGCTTGGGAATAGAGGTGGCTTTCAGTACAGTGTATCATACACAAACATATGGAAATATAGAGAGGGTCAAAATATTGTTGAGGATGTATGTCATGCATGATCAAAGGAAGTGGGAACAATATATTCCACTTGTGAAGTTTGTATATAATAATGGGTAGCAAGATTCCTTGAGGATGATTCCATTTTAGGCTCTTTACAGGAAAAGTTGTAATACTCTTATCAGTTGGAGTGATCTAGTGAGTAGGGTGTTGATTGGACCGAACATGTTGGGTGAGATTGAATAGGAGATGTAGGTTGTTATGAAACTAGCTCAAGAAAAGATAGATAGATCCACGCCTTAGAATTCAGCCTCTTCGAGGGGGCAACCTCCTTTACATTACATAAATGAACAATTCTTGGATGATACAAATGACAAAACCTCCTTTCTATATATAGGAGTCTAAGCAGTCACAATATAATCCAACTGACCTAACAATTTAATAATATAAAGCCACAAAAATAACAATAGAGGGATTCTATGGGGCACAGAAATAACAACATGGGGGTAATAGGGGCACAACAATATAAATAAGGGGTATAACTACAATAGTAATGGGGTAATCACTAGTATTATAGGGACCCAACATGCCCCTCTCCTTCAAAAAAGTGTTGTCCTCAACGCTTGAGTAGTTCTGGATACTTCTGCATAAAATTCTCATCCTCCCATGTGGAATCTTCAGTGGATAAGTTCTTCCACTTGATAAGATACTCTGAAATTGATCGATTTCGTAGCTGTTGAGTTCTTGTTTCTATGACTGCTTCCGGTTCCAATATAATTTTTCCTTCCTCATCAAGTTCTGGCAATATTGTTTGCACTGGGAGCTTGTCGCCTATAACCTTCTTTAAACATGAAACATGGAAAGCTAGGTGCAATCGAGAAGTTGTAGGAAGCTCCAATTTGTATGCCATAGTACCAATCTTTTGCAACACCTTGTACGGACCATAATACTTTGGTGATAATTTATTATCCTTCTTAGCTTGCTTTAGGGACATTTGCTTATATGGTTGTAGCTGTAGGAATACCCAATCACCTACATCAAAACTTCTTTCACTGTGATGTTGATCTGCCTGTTGTTTCATTCTATTTTGTGCCAACACGAGGTTATCCTTTAAGAGTTGGAGGACTTGTTGTTGATGTTCGATGTGATGTTCCACTGCCTGAACCTTATAATTTTCTCTTAAATATGATGTGATAGATGGTGGTTGATACCCATAAAGTGCCATAAATGGGGTCATTTTTGTTGTTGTATGGAAGGAAGTGTTATACCACCATTCAGCCAGAGGCAACCATTTGACCCATTGTGTCCGTTTATCAGATACAAAGCAACAAAGATATCCTTCCAAACATTTGTTTACTATCTCAGTTTGCCCATCAGATTGAGGATGATAAGATGAGCTATGAGCTAACTGAGTACCAAGACAAGAAAATAGTTATGTCCAAAAATTTCCAGTGAAAATGGGATCTCTGTCACTTACAATAATCTTTGGGTTTCCATGTAGCTTTTGAATTGTTTCCATAAATGCAGTAGAAATTGTACTGGCTTTAAATGGATGTGATAATGCACAAAAATGTGCATACTTGGTAAGTCTGTCAACTACCACCATGATGACACTCTTTCCCTCAGACTTGGGTAAACCTGTGATAAAATCCATTGAAACCTCCTCCCAATGTTGGCTTGGAATGGATAAAGGTTGTAATAGACCCGGTGTCTTAATTGTTTCAACTTTATTTTGTTGGCAAACCAAACATTCCGCCACAAACTTTTGAATATTTGATTTAAGGCCATCCCAAAAAATTCCTTCTTAACATTGTGGTAAGTTTTTAAAAATCCCGAGTGCCCTCCTAAGGGAGAAGTGTGCAATTCCATAAGAATATTTTGTTTTAGTTGGGAATTCTTACAGAGGTATAAGCGATCTTTGTACCATAATGAATCATTTTTCCAGCTAAATGTATTAGACATACTGGAATCTTGTTGTAGCTTTTGAATAAGTGCCCACACTTCTTCATCATTCTTCCATTCCTCCCTTGCTTCGCTTATCCAATCTGGTTGGATAATAGAAATGGCGCACAACAATGCTTCCACATCCTCATCCTTTCTTGAGAGTGCATCTGCCACCACATTTTGCTTCCCTTTTTTGTAGATGATTTCAAAGTCATAACCCAACATCTTTGTGACCCACTTTTGTTGCTCTTCAGAGGATAATCTTTGTTCTAAAAAGTATTTAAGGCTATCATGATCCGTTTTTACCTTGAAATGTCTTCCCATTAGGTAGGGTCGCCATTTCTTAAGTGCATGGGGTATTGCCAACATTTCCTTCTCATAAATAGCTTTTCATAAAAACTTTCCCTTGATTGGACGACTTTCAAAAGCAATGGTTCTTTCATCTTGCATTAGAACAGCACCAATTCCATTTCCTGAAGCATCACATTCCACAATAAAGGTTTTTGTGAAGTCCGGTGTAGCTAAGACCGGTGCTTGGCACATTACCTCTTTAAGATGTTCAAAGGCCTTTGTTGCTTCCGGAGTCCATGAAAATGCATCTTTCTTCAATAATGTTGTTAGAGGTGCTGCTATTCTCCCATAATTCTTAACAAACTTGCGATAATACCCTGTCAACCCAAGAAATCCTCGCAGATGCTTTATGGATGTGGGGATTTTCCATTCCTTAATGGATTTAATTTTGCTAGGGTCTACCTTAACTCCTTCATGAGATACAATATGACCCAAATATTCCACCTCCTGGACTCCAAAGAAACATTTGGATCTTTTTGCATATAATTGTTTCTCCTCCAATAGTTGTAGCACCCTGTCAACATGTTCAACATGATCCTTCCAAGACTTGTTGTAGATTAGTATATCATCAAAAAATACTAACACAAATTTTCTAAGGAATGGTTTGAAAATTGAATTCATCAAACCTTGAAATGTTGAAGGTGCATTAGTAAGGCCAAAAGGCATGACCAAAAATTCATAATGACCCTCATGAGTTCTAAATTCCATTTTCGGAATGTCTTCAATCTTCATTCTGATTTGATGATATCCCGAACGAAGATCCAACTTGGTGAAGTAAATTGATCCATGCAATTCATCCAGTAATTCATCAATGACAGGAATGGGGAACTTATCTTTAATAGTGAGCTTGTTGAGCTCCCTATAATCTGGACACATGCGCCATGATCCATCCTTCTTATGCACCAATACTACTGGAGCAGAGAAAGAACTTTGACTTGGTTGAATTATACCAGCCTCTAGCATTTCTGCAACCATACGTTCAATTTCACTTTTTTGGACATAGGGATATCTGTATGGCCTGATGTTTGGAGGAACACTTCCTGGAATCAGATGAATAGCATGATCATGATCACACATAGGTGGGAGACCTTTGGGAGTCTCAAATACCTTGGAATGATTGTCCAGGACTTTTTGAAGATCTGGAGAAATAGTTGATTCCGATGTGGAAACATCTAGCGAACATAATTGTGCAATTACACCTCTTTGCTCCTTTTTTAGAAGCTTTGTCATACCATTAGAGCTGATTATCTTTCCTAGTTTCCCTACAATACCCCTTAATTCAACTTCCTTTCCTTCCGTAGAAAATTTGATGAAAAGTTCTTGAAAATTAAAAGCTATTGTACCCAAGGATTGTAGCCATTGGACTCCTAGTACAACATCAGCACCTCCCATTGGAATGGAAAGCATTGGGCTAGTCAACACATATTCTCCCATGGATAGCTTGATATTATGGCACCTTCCAGAGCAATTTATTGTTCCTCCATTTGTAATCATCACTTGACACTCTGGTGCTGGATATAGGAAGCAATTCAATTCTTTTGCTACCCTACAATGAATAAAATTGTGGGTGCTTCCTGAATCAATCAACACTATTACCTTTTTCTTCTTGATTTGACCTTCTATCTTGATGCTTTGAGGAGTGGTAATTCCCGCCAATGCATTACAAGATATGGTCGGATTTATTTGTTCTTCATCTAGGCTTTGTTCCTGGAGTATATCTTCTTCTTTTGACCTTTCTTGCTCCTTTTCTTCTTCCTCTTCAAAATCTATGTAGAATAATTTCTTCTTAGCACACTTATGACCTTTAGTGTATTTGCTATCACAACTGTAACAAAACCCTTTTGCTCTTTTTTCTTCCAATTGTTGTGGTGTCAACCTTATAGGTTGTGGAAGACTAGGGGAAACAACACTTCCATCTTTATAGTTGTGAGTGGTATGATTCCTGGTTGCCATAATTTTGCTTTCCATTTTTCTTGCTAACCTGAATGCCTTCTCTAATGAATCAGGTTCCCAAAGGCGAACATCATGTTGGATATTATCCTTTAAAGCCCCTATGAACACATCAATCCTATGCTCCTCTGTAATATCTTTTACCCTTATGTTCAATTTTTGGAACTCCTCAATGTGCTCCATTACTGAACCCTTTTGTTTGAGACTTATCAATTGGCTAAAAAAAGTGTTGCTTTTTGTATCTTCATAATGTGCTATCAATTCTTCCGTAAAAATTGCCCAAGTGATAATTTTTTTACGAGAGAAAAGCCATTGATACCATACAAACTGATTTGGTTCCAAATATACAGTTGCCTTACGTACCTTTTGTGTGTTTTGCACATTATTGAGATCGAAGAACTGCTCCATCTGTAATATCCATGTGGCAAGATCCTTGCCATCAAACTTCCTCATATCGATTTTTGGAATATGGTGGGTCTTCGATCCAACATTAGCGTCTATGGAATCATGATTAACATTACTTTTGTTCACATCATGAGTTTCCTTTACAACCTTTTCACCATTAGTAAGTATTTCTTGTAGGAAATTTGCCAAATATGTCTTCATATCTGCCATGTCTGTCTTCAAATCCGTCTTCAAATCTGCCATGTCTCTCTTCAAATTTGTCTTCGAATCATCCATCTTAGCTTCCATGCCCTTTATCTTAGATTCCACGCCATTTATCTTAGATTCCACACCATTTATCTTAGATTCCAACCACTTATCTTAGCTTCTGTTAGCTTTTGTGAGCGTGACATTTGTTGCACTTGTTCTTGTAATTTTGATATATCATGTAGCATTTCTTCCTCTTCTTCATGAGTCATGCTAGAGATTTCAGGTTCCTTACTAGGTGTTTGCATTTTCTTTCCTTGGGGCATCAGTTACCGATAATAATGCTTTACTATGCCCTTTGAATTTCGTTAAAACAAGCTTACACAAAAATTTTAAAAAAAACTGCACACCTTTTTTCACTTTATAGAAGCCTGATATTGAATCTGATGTATCTCTATAATTTCAGATCATCCAATTTGAAATTGCTACTTGTAGTAGCCTTCTGTGTCCTCTTTCAAATGCCACAAGTCTGACCCAAATTGGATTCTCCAAGGAAGAGTTATGTGAAATCTCCCACAGTGACTTGCTTTTAGACTAATTCAGTAGAGAGAACTTGTACGACGTACCACGAGTCACTGTTTCAACCTTTGAATCTGAAAAACACATACAAGAAACTACAATCCGTTCTCTTTCTGTACCTTCTTACGAAATTTCAATCTGATCCCCAGAGAGAAAGTTATGACGATTTTCCCCAGGTCACCTGTTTTGAATGTAATTCAGGAGTCTGCAAAAAGACCAACTTCCTCAGATCATACCTCCGCAAATATCGCGCGAAAAGCTCTGAAATTCGGACCCAAGGTTCAGCGTGATTTCTTATCAAATGGGTTTTTTTTGCGACTTCTGAAACGTCACAGAAAAAAGTTATAGCTAAAATGCCACGATGACCAGTTTGGAGCAGCGAAACCCTAGAATCCAAAGCTCTGATACCAAATGTTATGAAACTAGCTCAAGAAAAGATAGAAAAGATAGATCAACGCCTTAGAATTCAGCCTCTTTGAGGGGGAAACCTCCTTTATATTACATAAATGAACAATTCTTGAATGATACAAATGACAAAACCTTCTTTCTATATATAGGAGTCTAAGCAGTCACAATATAATCCAGCCGACCTAACAATAATATTATAAAGCCACAAAAATAACAATAGAGGGATTCTATGGGGCATAGAAATAACAACATGGGGGTAATAGGGGCACAACAATATAAATAAGGGGTATAACTATAATAGTAATGGGGTAATCACTAGTATTATAGGGACCCAACATAGGTTATCAAAAGGAATTTGAAGGTGACACAGGACAGGTAAAAGAGTTATGAATATTAACATAGAGCATTCAAGGAGTTTCAGGTTGGGGGGCATGTGTACATGCGCATCAAACCCAAGAGGAGATCCTTGAGGATTAGATCATGTGCCAAGTTGACACCTCGGTATTGTGGGCCTTTTGAGATCCTTGAGAGGATTCAATCAGTGGCCTATATACTTGCATTGCCACCAACAGTGAAATTCCATGATGTTTTCCATGTTTGATTGCTTAAGAGTTATGTGCAGGATGTTGATCATGTGAATGACTAGTTTGTATTGCAGGTGGAACCAGAGGGAGAATTCCAGCTAGAACCTTAGTGCATTTTACAATGGAAACAACTAATGCTCCGAAATTAACCAATCAAGCAAGTTAAAGTGCAGTGGAAGCACTTTGGGCCCGATGAAGCAACATGGGAGATGGATGATCAGATGTGGCCTTTGTATCCTTCCTTATTTGTTGATTGAGCAGATGTGTTTGATATATATATGTGTGTGTGTTTGTGTGTGTGTGTGTGTGTGTGTGTGTGTGTGTGTGAGCAGATGTGTGTGTGTATGTGTGTGTGTGTGTTGTAATTAGTTATGTTATAAAACTCCAATAAGCAATGTGTTGTAAATATTGCATCGAGTTATGTTATAAATATTCAATAAGAAGTATGGTGTTCATGGTTTCAACAGTTTGGTATTATTTAAATGGTGCATCGAGCTGTGGTATAAATCTCCATAGGCAACATGTTTTTCTAGTTATAAGTGTCATTGAACACCGAGGATGGTGTTCCCCCAAGGGGGAGGCATTTGTAATAGCCCCTGGTTGATTTTCCATGTAAATAAAATAAGACCAAGGTCACGGGACAGGTATTCCAAGCTGAATGTTGAGAAAAACATTATAGCAGGCATCACTTGTGATTAATCAATGGCTATGGAAATTAGCAAAGTCATTGGCAAAGGAAAGAGGCAATAATTGGCATTTTAATATGAGAAATAAAGGAAAATTAGGGTAAAAGGGAGATGAAGGGACACAAATATGCATGTAAGGGAAATTAGAGGGAAAATGAAGAAAAAGGAGACCTCAATAATTAAAAACACTTCAGAGAATATTTTCATAGATTTTTGTTGGTTTAACGTTTTGATAGTTTTGTGGTGGAGCTCTAGTTCATTCTCTCATACTCTTGCACACTTAGAGAATTCTTGGAGCATGCTTGGAGCATTCTAGTTTTCACTTGGATTGGAGAAAGGAAGCAAAGGAAAGCAAGGGAGCACAAGGGAATAGTTGGATCACCTGCTACCATAGGGATACTTTGCAGGTAACACGTTGCATGTGTGATTTCCTTGCTACTTTTGGATGCATGGTATATGCATGTGATTACTTGGTTATGTGTTGTCATTGGCAAAGATTTTCCTGGATTCACAGTGGTTTCAGCCTTGCCTTACCATTTCCTGGATAGCCATGGTATTGTGGGTTTCAACAGTTTGGTGTGATTTAAATGATGCATCGAGTTGCGTTATAAATCTCCATGGGCAGCATGTTTTGCTAGTTATAAGTGTCATTGAACACTAAGGGTGGTGTTCCCCCAAGGGGGAGGCATTTGCAACAGCCCCTGGTTGATTTTCCATGTAAATAAAATAAGACCAAGGTCATGGGACACATATTCCAAGTTGAATGTTGAGAAAAACATTATAGTGGGCATCATTTGTGATTAATCAATGGCTATGGAAATTGGCAAAGGCATTGGCAAAGGAAAGAGGCAATAATTGGAATTTTAATATGAGAAATAAAGGAAAATTTGGAGAAAAGGGGGATAAAGAGACACAAATATGCATGCAAGGGAAATTAGAGAGAAATTAGAAGGAAAATTAAGAAAAAGGAGGCCTCAATAATAATAATAATAAATACTTCAGAGAATCAGTTCACAGCTTTTTGTTGGTTTAACTTTTTGATAGTTTTGTGGTGGAGCTATAGTTCATTCTTTAATACTCTTGCACACTTAGAGCATTCTTAGAGAATTCTAGTATTCACTTGGATTGGAGAAAGGAAGCAAAGGAAATGAAGGGAGTGTAAGGGAATAGTTGGATCACCAGCTACCACAGTGATACCTTGCAGGTAACAAGTTGAAAGTGTGATTTCCTTTCTAATTTTTGGATGCATGGTATATGCATGTGATTCCTTGGTTATGTGTTTTCATTGGCATGGAGATTTTCCTGGATTGACAGTGGTTTCATCCTTGCCTTACCATTTCCTGGATAGCCATGGCGTTGCAGGTTTGCCGCTTTTTTTCCATTCTCAAGTTCCCTCTAGTTTTGGGTTGGAACAAATGCTCTAGAATCCCTGGAACAGTTTGGGTTGAGTTACTAGTTCCTGGAGCCGTAGGTTGGGAGAAATTCTCTAGAGCCCTTGGTGGTTTGAGTTACTATTCCCTGGAGTTATTGTTGGAACAAACACTCTAGATCCCTGGAAGGTTGTGGGTTGAGATACTAGTTCCTATAGCCCTAGACAACTTGGGTAGAGACTAATCTCATTAATGTAAGTGATTTCTTGACCATAGAGATGGTATCATTGTGGTTGAGGGTTGAGGTGGTTTGGCCTTTGGAAGCCCTAGTTAGTTTTTTTTTGGTTTAACCCATGAGATCCCACATTAATTATTGGAATATAGCACGCAGGTGATTGGTTGAAAGGGATATTTGGTTCATCCCAATCTATGGTTGGGTGGTAAGTGGATGACTTGATTGGATTTTTCATATGTTAATAATATTTATTTTCCTATTTTGATTTATGATCACTTGTATTGGTTATCATGTTGACATTATGGATTATTTTCCATGGTTTCTATGTTGGTTATATGTTGGTTATATGATGTATGGTATCTATGGCTCTTGTCATGATTTGATAAGTTAATGAACGGTTGATGAATGCATGGGCTAACAAGTGTTATTGCAGCTAGCTAGAGAGGGCTTAGAGATTTCTTGGTGATTCTTATATGAAGACTATCAGTTTATGATCTGATATGCATTCATGACCTATAGCGTACATGTTTACCATATGTTTGACGAAATGTCTTTGTGGACTAGGCATGTCTAGATCAAATTCTTGCTTCAAGTTTGGATGGTTAGCATTATTAACGTATTTTCTATGCTTTTGGAAAATTACAGGCAGTGGTTTGTAGGCTTGCCTGAAAAAGTGGCTTAGATCCTAGAACCACATGCATAAAACTAGAGGATTTTGGTCATAATTGCATGGAGACAAGCCTGTGAATGCAGTTATAGGCTTCCAACTACATGGACGCAGTGTCAAGGATGTGGTTATGGAGCTAGGTCAGAGAAAAGGGTTCCAACTCAGGGATTGATCACTTGGGGTGGTTTTCCAACTCCTAAGTGATATGTAGTCCATGTGGGATGTCAATAAGTGTTCAGTTTGTAGGCCCCACTTTCGTAATTGGAACTAGGAGGTCGAGTCATGTCATAGTGACACTGGTCTCATGTTTACCCTAGCAAGTTTTCGAATTTGGGTAAATGTGGGAGGATGCATTACAACTACCTCCCTTCTCCACAAACACAATGCAAGAGATTTGGGATGCTCACCGATCTCCAAGGAGATGACCTATTACCGTATGCGTACACCTGAATTACACAACCAAAACACAGAAGAAGAATATTGGTTACCTGAGATACAAGAAAAGAAGGTCTCGCGTCCCGCCAAGATATCCACATCATCGTTTTCCACCTCCTCTCAGTCCTTGAAATGAAGATGATTGTTTTCATACCAAAGTCCCAAACAATGGGCATGTAATTGACTCTTGGTACCCTACAACCCTCAATATATGATCTCTCGGTTTTGTGAATCTCCCCTCCACCAAATAACCAGATAGCAGCTCTGAAGAGACCCTCCACTGCGAATGAAACTACCCTACAATATGTGTTCTCATTTCCTGGTAGCTTATCTTTCTCGTCGCTCCCACTATCTTGACAAATATAACTAACATTGCATTGAGAAGGTTCCATGGGCATCGTCCCAATGCCCACCTACTATCACGAAAATGTATTATGATTGTCGAGTGTGGGAGAGTTAACACTCGTGTATCCTCGAAACTCACCCTCGACGGGGATATTACACAAAATTTATAAATGATTTAAAATTTTAAAAATAATAAGAAAATATATTAAAATATAAATTTAAAAATAATAATAATAAACATAACAAACCATAAACTTAAAAAATAAAAAATAAATCAGTTGGAGCAGGGGATGGCCTCGATATATATATATATATATATATATATATATATATATATATTCATATCAATTTTCTATTATTATTATTTTAATTTACATTTTAGTATGTTTTCTATTAATTTTTATCTTCTTAATATTTTTAAATATTATTTTTTAACTTTGTGTCATATTCCTTTTTGTTTTATTTTTTTAATATATATTTTTTTAATTTGTATTCTTATTTTTAAGTCAGCGAAACTACAGTGATCTCGAACACTTATTTTATTTTAAATTGTTTTAATGCTTTAATTTTTATTTATGTTATGTTTTTATTTTGACTCTTTTAATTTTTTTTGTTTTGTTTTGTTTTCTATTTTTAATTTATTTATTTATTTATTTACTTTTTCATGTTTATTGCACAAAAAAATAGTTTTTAATGTTATTGCTAAAAAAAATTGGAATTTTAACCCTCAAAAGAAAAACATTGATGTTGACGCAACATCAACACTTTTCATTTTCAAGGTGTTTTTTCATGTTTTTTACGCAAAAATAGGGGTTTTTTGGGCTAGAGTTCTCATTAAGAAGGTAACTTTGTTAATATCGAAGGTTCAATTGTAATTTGAAATGGCATAACTAAAACCTCATAATGACCTTCATCTATTCTAAAGGATTTTTGGGTATGTCTTCTTGCCTCATTCTAATTTGATGATATCTAAAATGAAGATCCAATTAAGTAAATAAAATTATTCCATGCAATTCATCTAATAATTCATCAATGATATGAATAAGAAACTTATCATTGATTGTCATTTTATTGAGTTGTCTATAATTTAGACACATACACCATGAACCATCTTTTTTTATAACCATCACCACCAGTGAAGAGAAAGCACTCTAGCTAGGTTGAATGATGCAAGCCTCTAACATTTCTTAAACTATAGACTCAATCTTACTCTTTTGTGCATGTGGATACTTGTAAGTTCTAATGTTAGGCAGTGCCCTTCCAAGTTGCAAATCAATAATATGGTCATGATCTTAGGTAGGTGGAATACCCTTAGGATTCTCTCCAATCATTTTAGAATGATTATTAATAAATATTTTGAGATCCACTGGAGTAGAGGATATGGATGTTTGAACATCTAATGAACACAATTGTGCAATTACATCTCAATATATGTTTTTTAGCAAATTTATAATCTTACTAGAGCTTATCACTTTATTGGGTTTCTCTTGGACACCTCTAAGCTCAATTTCCTTTCCATCTATGAAAAATATTATGAAAAAATTTTGAAAATTAAGGGCCATTGTTCCCAATGATTGTAACCATTAGAAACCTAATACAACATCAACACCAGCCATTTGGATTGAAATCATGGGACTATCGAACAAATACTCCTCCATATTCAAATTAGTACTATGGAATTTCCCTAAACAATTTATGGTACCACCATTTGTAATCATTATTTGAAATTTCGTTGCTAGATATACAAAGCAATTAAGAAGATTTCACAAGTTGTAATTGATGAAGTTATGGGTATTACTTGAATCATTCAATATTTTTACCTTTTTATTTTTGATATATCCTTCTATCTTGAGGGTTTGTAGAATATTGATGTCGTCCAATGCATGACAAGATATTATTGGAGTAGTCTCTTCTAGCTCTAGATCTTGTGACAGTTCCACTTCATGATATTCTTCCTCTTCATAGTCTATATAGAATGATTTCTTCTCGCTGCATTTATATCCTTTAGTATACTTGTTGTCACAGTTAAAACATAGTACAAATTTTCTCTTGTTTCATCCAATTGTTGATAAGTCAACCTTGTTGGTTTAGGAAAGGACCATGATTTTCTCTATAGATATTTGTGACCAAATTTCTAGAGACCATATTTTTTCTTTCAACTTTCATTCCTATACTAAAATTATGCTCAAGAGATTTAGGTTCAAAGATATGCACCTTATGTTAGATGCTTTCCTTTAAAGTTGTCATAAATAGGTGTAACGAATTATCCTTTGAAATATTCTTTACCCTAAGACTCAACTTTTGGAATTGTTGAATGTTCTATATAACTAGACCTTTTTATTGAATATTTACCAATTGACTAAAGAAAGTATTGCTCTTAATATCTCATAGTGTGCTATTAATTCCTCTGTAAAATGGACCAAGATATAACAGGATCCATTTTCCTTTCACAAAGCCATTGATACCATACATGTTGGTCTTGTTCTAAAAGCATGGATGTGATGCTACCTTTTGTAAGGATGCCACTTGGTGTAGATCAAAGTATTTATCCATTTGAAATATCCATGTTATAGGATTATTACCATCAAACTTCCTCACATCAACCTTCAGAATCTAGTAGTTCCTTGATGTTTAATTGAATCCATAATGATGTGGATATTGGATTGAAAATTCATTATTATGGTTTTGTGATTATTTAGTTGTGCTCTCCAATTAGGATAGAATAGTCCCAATATGTGATTGAGTCTCAACACCATGATTCTCCTTATGTTTATTATTTCCTTGGATCTGTTAGTGTCAGTATTTTCATACTGCCATCAGTGATCAAAACTCCTATTTTCATATTCATATTAGGGTCTCTCTCGGAAATTTTTGTCATTCCACCTAGGTCCTCATTCAAAAATTTACTCACTGATGGTAGCCCTAGTCAAAAACCCTCACTCACCTACACTCCATCTACCTCCCTTGACCTTTTCCCATGCCCATTCCTCTCATTTCCCTCTCCGATGGTTTTGAGGACATTTTTCTTCGTTTCATAACCTCCATGGTTAAATCATCAACAAAACTTGTATCCTAATGCTCTTACGTATTCCCATATCCTTAATAGACCTTCCTAAACACTTCCCATCACTCTTATCCCTCAAAATCATCATTTTTCTACAAACCCTAGCCTATTGCTACGCTTTTGACACTTTTCTAGACTAGGCATGTGTTTCGCCCTTTTGGACCCCTTCCCCTCACTCAATCCTTAAAATTCCAGTTTCCCTTACTTCCTAACATCCCTCCCTACCTCCCAAAATTTTCCTAAGAATTTAGAAGCCCCCTATCCCCTTTATTTCCCTTCATTCCTATAAATTTCCCAAATCCCCTATTTTGCCTACACTAAACCCTAATTTCTTCTTCCACTGAGCTAGGGTTGGCCATGGAATCAGATACATATGAGCAAAGGAGGCCTAAGGGAGGTCATTTCAGCAAGTTTGAGGCCATTCCAACTCATAAACATCATGTCTCCATCATTTTTCAAGAACTCATTCCAAGGGTCAAATCATTTGCCACACATAGGGTCAGTTTTGCTTAAAAGTAAGGTGAGAGAGGTTTTTATTCATAATAGTCCAAGTATGAAAAACCTCCTTCATTTTTCACACAGGTGTCATGGTTTTGGAGAAATGTAAAACATATAGGTGCTGAAAGAGGTTTTCTGCACTTCTAGATTGACCTTGGGAAAATCAATTGTTCTCCTCGATGGAGTGTCCAGATGTCTTGCTTTATGAGTCAAATGACAATTATACAGGAATATAATTCCAATGGGCTACAAAGAGCTCAATTTGGAGTTGAGGAAGGCCTCCAAAAGTTTCCTGCAAGACCACACTGCATTTTTGCACCCCCATTCTGCACTTTTTGACTAGTCTTGGGAGAATTGATTTTTGAGGGGCTATACTTGATCCTTTTCAGTGCTTTATAAGTCCATTGTGTATCAAAGAGAGAGAGATATTTCCAACAAGCTATCATGGGATCAATTGGACTTTGGGAAGGCACTTAAAAGTCAATTTGAAGTCGGCACTGCGCGTTTCCTTCTGGCACTGCGCGTTTGACCAGTCTTGGGAGAATCCAGTTTTGGGGGGTCAAATCAAGCTCATTTTGAAAACAAAGGGCATTTTTGGAAACTAGACAGGATAATATTTCCAATGAGCTATCTTGGGCTCAATTTGGACACTGGGAAGGTAGGAAAAAGTGGGTCTGAAGATGGCGCTACGCGTTTGACAGTTGGCCCAGTTTTTCACTGTTTCTCTCCAAATTTGATTTTTACCTATGGGAAATCAATGTTTTACTGATGTAATTGATGTGGTTGATGTAATTATTATGTTTTTATTATTACCTAGGGTAAGTACATTAGGTAAATGGCCTCAATGACCTGTAATGAATCAGTTCACTTAAGTTAGGGATGAATCCCTTTTACCACCCTACACTCTAGCTATCAGTTCAGTTTTTGTTGTAACTGCTCCTCCTCTCATGGATTCGACCCCTGAGGCTAGGATGAGTTGGTTTGAAGCCTATATCATGTAATTTTTTATTCATTATACAAGTTGGACTCCACTGGATGTTGTACTAGTGTTTTAGACTTTGGCATGAAATATATTGGATGAGTTGCAGCTATTTTGGTGGGATTCTTGTGGCATGGTATTTTGACATTGTTTCCTCTTCAGTTACATATGTATGAATTTTTTGTACCCTTTGTTGTAGCTTATATCGGGTTTAAGCTTATTATTCATTTTTATCACAATGTGTGGCCTAAAATCATTAAGGGGGTTCAACCTTAATGAAACCCTTTATATTCTCTACCCTGCAAAGTCTAAAAGTAAAAGTATTTTGCTTGTGGTAATTACATATCGAAAATATATGAAAACACATTTGAATATATATATATATATATATATATATATATATATATATATATATATATATATATATACCGCAAAGCATAAATATATCGGATTTACAAAGGAAACAAGTGTTAAAGTTAAAGGCCCAGACCTAAAATATATATTATTCTTTATAAAGTTCGTCGGGTCCGCTTATCGCAGAGTTTATGTACATTGGTTCCGCCGATTACGATGAGCAACAATGGACCAGACCCAAAATATTATATGTTGCATTTTATAAGCCCATTGGGTCCGCGATCATCGCATAGCGTTTATGACTTATGCCGATTGCGATTTGCGATCGCGGGCCGGACCCGAAAGTATATATATTATGTTTTATAATTGCGGCGGGCCCGCGATATCGCATAACTCTTAATATATATGTGTGTGTGTGTGTGTGTTTGTGTGTGTGTGTGTGTGTGTGTGTGGCTATGCCGATTGTGATATGGGTGGGCCAAACCCGAAATGATATATAATGTGTTTAATAACTCTGGCGGGTCCGTAAGGCATCTTATGTATATGTTCACAGTGCCAATTGCGATTTGCGATTGGGTTCTGGACCCGATAGATTTATTAAATTGGGTTAATTCCTTTTCAGTTCTGCTTTACGTGTTTTGCGTCGATTTTTCTATGTAAACGGAAAAATTAGTGTTAAATTCGAATCCGAAGAAAAGGCAGATTTAAAGTTATAAGGCAGGTTTTCGAGCAGAGCAAAAAATGGTAAATGGTTTTATTGGAGCTCACCTGATCCCACTCAGCATTCAACACGTAGCAGTCGGGTGGGGAGAGGAAATCACCCATTTCGGGCAGGTATTCTTTGAGCTTATGTCCCACCCAAAAACCTTTGTAGACCATCTGATCTGAAAAGCGCAGATCTACGGTGGGATGAATTGGCAGAAAGGTATACCTCAGAAATTATGCGAAGCCTGTATTGAAAGTGGAAAAAGCATGTTTTATAATATATTTTCTATTATAAAAGGTATATAATGAAAAGTGCAAATATGAAGTATTTATGCATATTTTCATAGTTATGCGGCTTAAGGGTGCGTAAAGTTAAGTTTGCAGTAATATATCAGGCCGATTGCGATTTGTGATGGAAGTCAACGGAGCACTGTACGGGCAGATTTAACAGGTTTATAAAGAAGAATTAGCTCTTTTGAGTTCTGTATTAATCAGAGATTCACGTTAATTTCGCTATGTAAAGTGGAAAATCAAGGTTAGAGCCGAAGCTGAAGAGGAAGACAATCTGGTATGTTTCTTTGCATTTTGGCCAATCAGAATGCTTATGTAAGCCCAGGATTATACAAACTAAATGCATTTCATTATGGATAAAACAAATTAAGCATCATTAGGGCATTTACAGAGGAAGTCGACAACGGATTAACAGAGCAAGCCAGAAATTATCATCCCTTTCTGAACCCAGTTATGTTCTTATTATTTCATGTTCTTTGAGGTGTCTTTTACCCTCTGTAAAATTCTGTAATAGTTTTTACTTCATATAGTTAGAATAGCAGTTAGATAGTTTGGCCAGTTTCAGAAATCAACAACTGTTCCACAACGTATAAAAAGAGGAAAATTACTAAGAAAGGGTTGGGAATTTTGGAGAACCCGGAGACTAGGCCACTGTATTCCTGATATCATCGTTGATTAATGAAAGAATCAGAAGTTTCCATGAGTTGTTGCATATAATTTTGTAAGCTTCCCTGTCATGTGTCATGCTATGTCTTCTTCTTTTCAAGTATAATAATGAAGTTGCAGGTCTTTATTTGCTTATGTAGATAAAGTTAAAATTCCTTAAAAGAGTGCTCCTATACTTGAAGTCCTCATTTCATTTCTAAGTTATAGATAATAGTGTCTGTGAAAGACCAGCATATTGTCTATGATTCAGTTCTCATTATCATAGTTCCTCTAAGTTACAAATAGTATTTTTTGTGAAAGATCAGCATATTATCTTTAACTTCTCCTTCAAACTTTCTTCATTCATCATTTATATCTAGCAACAAATGGCATTCTAAGATGTTCTAGTCATACATGTATTAAGAGTTAAAGACCAAGTTTTCCAGGTCCTTCATTTGAGAACACAACAAACAATAAGTGACAGTAAATAATATTTATTAATGTCTTAAGCACAATTTCCCCACAGCCAGGAAATTGGTTTCTTAAGGAACAACATTAATTGGAGTCGTTGCCGGGGAGAGAAGACAAGAATATTTTTCCTTGGGTTTCAATATTTTCCTTTGGTTGTTTAGTGAGGAGGAAATATCTGGTTGTATTGAATCAAAGTAATAATTTTGGCTTCAAGAAGACCCCATACAAGATCAGACACTTCACAGCAGAAAGTTAAAGCTCTTTCAGATCCTGAAAGGCTAGTTTCTAGGAGGGTTGGAAGGTCTAGGATTCCAATTACACCAATTCTTACATTGTCTGCATCAAGCAGCCACTTATCTGAACATTCATCTGATAGAGAGTCATCTTTTTCATTATCTTCATTTCAGGAACCTAGTTGTCAAGACCAATCTTTTGAGTCTATTACTTTTCATTTATATGCTATAATCATTCAACCTCAACCAATATCCACATTACCACCTGTGCACATTCCATCTACCTCTCAGTCAGGTTCTACATCTGTTGGTAATCAAAGTTCAATAAACATGGCAGTAACTGCATTCTTAGCGAATAGGTATTCACATCTTCAATTGCCACAACCATTAAATCAAATGCCACAGGATTACCTCAAAACTCTTCCTCGTTTTACAGGGGAGGATGAACAAACTGCAGAGAATCATGTGTTAGTATTTTGCAATTTTGCAGCAAACAAAGACATTGAACATGTAGATGTTGCTCTAAGACATTTTGTTCAATCTTTGGATGGAGAAGCAAGAAAATGGTTTAAAGGACTTCCCAATAATACCATTCCTTCTTGGGAAGAGATGGAACGTGTGTTTATTCAAAGATGGGGAGAAAAAAGAGACCATGGATATTCATTAACAGAGTTCAATGCCATAAAGAAGAAGTTTGATACATCATTATTATCTAGATTATGCATAAAATGAGAATTATCTCTCTCTCTCTCTCTCTCTCTCTATAACTATAGTAATACATATTCACCACCATGTAGAGTCAAAAATATTTGCTCTCTCTCTCTCTCTGATACATCATCATTATCTGGATTATGCATAAAATGAGAATTCTCTCTCTCTCTCTCTTCAAAATTATTATAATTATAGTAATACATATTCACCACCATGTGTCAAAAATATTTGAAAATATGAGTTCATTCTCTCTCTCTCTCTCTATAATCAAAATTATTATAACTATAGTATCTCTCTCTCTCTCTAATACATCATCATTATCTGGATTATGCATAAAATGAGAATTCTCTCTCTCTCTCTCTCTTCAAACTTATTATAACTATAGTAATACATATTCACCACCATGTGTCAAAAATATTTGAAAATATGAGTTCATTCTCTCTCTCTCTCTAATCAAAATTATTATAACTATAGTAATACATATTCACCACCATGTGTCAAAGGGAGAGGGAGAGGGAGAGGGAATATTTGAAAATATTCTCTCTCTCTCTCTCTCTCTCTCTCTCTCTCTCTCTCTCTCTCTCTCTCTCTCTCTCTCTCCCTCCCCTCCCTCTCCCTCTCCCTCTCCCTCTCCCCATGTGTCAAAGGGAGAGGGAGAGGGAGAGGGAGAGGGAGAATTTAAAAATATTCTCTCCCTCTCTCTCTCTCTCTCTCTCTCTCTCTCTCTCCCTCTCTCCCTCCCCCTCTCTCTCTCTCCCTCTCCCCCTCCCTCTCCCCCTCCAAACTCCCTCTCTTTCCCTCCCTCCCTCTCTCTCCCTCCCCCTCTCTCTCTCTCGCTCTCTCCCTCCCTCTCCCTCTCCCTCCCTCCCTCTCCCTCTCCCTCTCTCTCCCCCTCCCCCCCCCCCTCTCTCTCTCTCTCTCTCTCTCTCTCTCTCTCTCTCTCTCTCTCTCTCCTCTAACATCTAAAAAAACATCTTGCTACAACAAATACCTACATATCTTCAAAAGAATTTCTTATATTGGGATCTTCATCATAAAATATCATCCTATAAACGTTGCCTACATATCATCAAAATCATTGCCTATATTGGGATCTTCATCATCAATATCATCATCAATAGCATGTCAAGTCAAGATTTTGTTTAAGTGATGCGTACATTTTTAATAGGGTCATGATATAGGAGTTAAAAAATCAATGCCACTAAAATAAAGGCACATAGAGGGCATAGTGTTCTTTATTAAATTGTATTTCCATACCCTTGTATATGACAAAATCCAAAAAGAAACCTTGCAATCCCCTCAATTTTGAAATCCCGAGAACTACTAAGTGTGTTAGATATTGAGTGGAATCTAAAAGTTTACTTTCTCCATATCAAATCTAATGAGGTTAGAACCACTCTCAAACATCCTAAATCAATTAATGGTAATGTGAAAATTTTAAGTAAAAATATGAAAATGAAAGATAAAGGAGAATGTCATTTTTACTCAAAGAATCTAACATTACCATTAATTGCATAGCATTAGCAGGAAAATATGGTCAAATGTGGTTTCTCCACTCATAAATTATTACTTTAAAAAAGATTACATTCAAAAGGTCTTTGGTAACATTGTACAAAACCGACCAATTTTCAGTACCGAACCTACCTTTTATGGTTTGTGACACTAGTTCACACCAATTTTCCCTAGAAAATGGTTGAATCGACAAATTCATTCTAGTCCGTTCTAGTTTTATATATATAATAGCTGGAAATTATAAAATAACTTAATTTTTCTTAGATTCATTTCACTTAATTATGAACCAAAATTGTAATCTTGTAAAGCATTTACACTATCTGTGAAGGATTTACGTTAATTATTAAATAACAACTTTTAAAATTATTTGAATAAATTTCTGCCCGAGTTAATCATATTTATTAATTATATAATTGTTTAGTTTAACCTCTTATTGCAATTTTTAACTATTTATTATAAATGGTGATTGATGATTTTTTAATGAAAACAAAGTAATATCTTCATTAAAAATCAAATATTGGCTTCCCTCTAGGTTTACAAAAAAACATCAAACCATATCGAAGTCAACAAATCATAATATTCATCAAATAGAATTGTAAACAATAAATGATCTAACCAACAAATCAAAATTTAGAACAAAAACTAGACCATCAATAAATAATTAATTTAAATTTAATTAAGCAACGAGTATCGTTACATAAGGGCTTAACTCAACGGGCACTTCTTCATAATTAAAACATATGAAAAGCTTGTATCACTATCTTTATATTAACTTGTGGAAATATAGTAGAAAGTATATCCAACAATGACTCAGATAAATTAATTGCCTTTCTCAATGCTTAATATTATTGTTTATATAACAACGAATTAAGAAATGTATGAATATTGTTGTCATCCCTAAGCCCACAAATTTATAAATTACAAATTGTGGAATAGAGTATTTCTACAGATAGAGAAATATGATTCCTAATTTGCCTTAGTAATCCTAGATAATGAGAATATGACATTAATCATGTTACATTGTGAACATTTATCCTATCATAATTGTGTGCAAGCTCGTATTTCTTTCCTCCATGCTCATTTATGAATAATATTGATTCATCACCAACTTTCCATGGAGAATTATATCAATATGCAAGAATATAACCCTTTTTGCATGAGTAAGAATCTACAAAACACTTTGTATGTCTTTGAACATGATTAGACAAATTCTAATAATCTTTATAAATATTACAAGAAAAAACGTATGGTGTTCAAAGAGTAGGAATCATCATTTAGGCTCTGAGGAACCATTATATTTCATTGATGGATGTCATGTGGATTCGTATTGTTACATATCTATCAAAGAATGTCTTCACAGCATGCATGATGGGCTTCCAAATTGACATCATTTTTTCCTATCACACCATTTATTTTTTACTTTAGTTCATTCCTCTTTCCCTATTTTTGGATCATTAAACATGTTATTTTTAATTTTCAGCTCAAAGGTATATATGCTTATTATGTTTCTTTGATTTCTTGTTTAAGATTTGAATTAAGGAATGTTTTGAAGAGTTATCAAGTGCTTTTATATATATATATATATATATATATAAAGAGAGAGAAAGATGTGTGTATAAAAAAATGCACTAATTATGATTCTGAAGGACTCTTAAGCTACAGATGGACAACCATTGGAAATGTATAATCCCAAGTTGATTATTAAAACTACAAGTATAAAGTTGTATGGGTTCACTGCCATTTTTGTGATTGAAACCTTTGAATTCCATGAGGATCATTTTGCCCAATGATGAAAGATATTGGCCCTACATTTCAAGGGCCAATAAGCCAACTTGCAAAGCGAATATCCACCATAGTTATGATAAACCATTTAAGAAGTTTATACAGCATGCATACGATGTTATCCAACACCCAACAAAATATAGGTATCTTAGAATTCAGTGTGCATCATTGGTAGCTACGTCATGGCGAGCCTAAAATCACGATGGGCATTAATCCTCACAACTACTTGAACTATTCTATTTGTTTTTGTCCCTATTGTAACAAAAAAAAAAAATTTCTTATTTTGTCCACAGTTCAACAGAATCATTTTGTTATGCATCGAAATATAAATTCCCGTTGAATTATATATATGTACGCTTTTATGAAGCGAGGGAATCCTGGGAAATTAGCATTATGTACTTAGTCTTATTGTCAATTTTAATACGAATAAAAAAGTTATGTGTGTCTTGTGAAATCAATTCAAGCATTATGATTATGTTCTAATTTCTTGTTGTTAGTAATTTGTATGCATTTGAGCCTATGTTGATAGTTCATTAGCATAGAAGGTATAAGCCAACCTTGGGGAAGGGCCCATTCAAGGTACAATCTTGTGTTACTCATTCATCCTTTGTTTTTGCAAGTAGAACAATAGTTGTTTTCACATTATTTGTTTTGTAAGTTTATTTTGTATATCTTCAAATGGAAAAGTACATCATTGATATGTCATGATAGACTAAAAAATAGCAAAGTAGGAATTTGGTCTCAAGCCATTACAAAATTTGGCCAGTACCTAGGTAGACATAGTAACATTAACAATAATAGAAACTAGACATAATAAAAAACTACTTCAAACCATCGGTTGGAAATGAACATAGGCTAGGAGAAGAAAAAGAAAGCCCTAAGAAGACTTCTAAATCCAAAGGAAAAGATAAGAAAGGACATCAAACAAGTCTTTCTCCAGGGAATTCAGAGAAATAAGTGACTGCCACATTGGCCACATTGAGCACTCTTAACAAGCTGAAAAGGAGGCAACTGAGGCAAGGTCCCCTATATTTCAAAACAAGGAAAAGCACCAGGATCAAGTAGGGAGAACCACAACCTCCTTCAAAGGTCCCTATCATTATTGAGGAGTCACCCAGTAAAAAGCGAGAAGTGGGGCCTAGTGAAGGAAAAATTGAGGAGATTACCTTTCCTAAGGTAAAATCAAACCACCTGTGACATATGAGAGAAGGCCCACCACCAGGGAAGTGACATTTAAGAAACGCAAGACACAAGTTTCCCTTGAGCAAGAAGAAAAAGAGTAGCTACATGAGAAACAGGGACAGCTATAGGAGAAATAAATAATGTTATAGGAGCATAAAAAGAAGCTACATGAAGGATAATACCTGAAAAGTTTGCAGCCCCACTCTTTTATGAGTTGGAAATAGAGAGAGGTTGAACACATAGGTGGATGAAAATTGCCAAATCTAAGAATGTAGAAGATGTGGTGTTAGGTCCCTATTCTACTAGTGTAACCCCTTATTGTTATTAGTGCAACACCCTTATTGTATTATTGTGCCCATATAGTCCCCATGTTGTTATTAGTATGCCCCATAGAAGCCCACTATTGTTATTGTTGTGCCCCTACAATATTATTGTTATGTAGGCTCGGATTGTATTGGGACCCCTTAAACTCCTATATATAGAAAGGAGGCCTTGTCATTTGTATCATCCAAGAATTGTTCATTTATGTAATGTAAAGGAGGTTTCCCCCTCGAAGAGTCTGATTTTGAAGTCGTTGATCTATATTTTCTATCTTTTTGTGAGCTGGTTTCATAACATTTGGTATCAAATCTTTGGATTCTAGAGTTTCGATGCTCCAAACAGGTCATCGTGGCATTTTTACTATAAATTTTTTGCTACGAAGTTTCAAAAGCTAAAAAAAAAACTCATTTGACCCGAAATCGTTCTGAACCTTAGGTACGAATTTCAGATCTTGTTTCTCTATATTTTCGGAGATATGGTCAAAGACATTTAGGGTTTTGGCAGGCTCCCGAATTACATCCCAAATGGGTGACCTTAGGAAAATCATCATAACTTTCTCTCTGAGCATCAGATTGAAATTTAATAAGAAGTTATAGAAATAGGACAGACTGTACTTCTTTGTGTATCGTGAAGGTCAAAACGGTGACACGTGGCACTTCGTACAATTTCACTTTACTGAAAAAGTATATAATCAGGTCATCTTGGGAGATTGAGCATAAATCTTTCTTGGAGAATCCAATTTTGATCAGACTTATGGCATTGGAAGGAGGACACAGAGGGCTACTGCAGGTTTCAGTTCTAGACCTTGGAGATCCGAACTTTCATAGATACAACAAATTCAAGATCGAGATCCTAAAAGAAAGAAAAAGAATGACTCGAATCAAGAAAATAGAAACACCTAGTAATCAAAATTGGATGGATGATTTGAAGAATGTGATCGAAGCTAAGATAAATAGATGGTATGGAAGCATATTGGAAGAAAGGCATGCAATATTTGAAGAAAGACATGGAAGGTTTGAAGGAAGGTGGGACAAAGCTGCTACAAGAAAGGCCTCCTAATGGCGAAAAGGTAATAGAGGAAACTCATGATGAGAAAAAAAAAAATGTTAATCATGATTTCATAGAATCTAACGTTGGATTAAAGACCCTACATATTCCAAAGATAGATATGAGGAATTTTGATGGCAAGGATCTCGTAACATGGATAGTATAGATGGAGCAATATTTTCATCTATATAATGTGCAAAACACACAAAAGGTACATATTGCATCTTTATATTTAGAACCGAACCAGTTTGTATGGTATAGAGGGATTTGTTCTCGTAAATAACTTGTCACCTGGTCAATTTTCACGGAGGAAATGATAGCACATTATAAGGATTCAAAGAGAAACACCTTCTTTAGCCAATTCATAAATCTCAAACAGAAGGGTTCAATGGAAGAGCACATTGAGGACTTCCAAAAATTGAATATAAGGGTAAATGATATTCCAGAGAAGCATAGGATTGAAGTCTTCATAGGGACTTTAAATGATAACATCCAACATGAGGTTTTCCTTTGGGAACCTGATTCATTGGAGAAGGCATACAAGTTGGCAAGAAAAATTGAAGCAAAATAATGGCAACAAGGAATCCCACCACTCATAAATATAAAGATGGAACCCTTGTTGCTCCTAGCCTTTCACCACCTACAAGGTTGACACCAAAATAATTGGAAGAAAAAAGAGAAAAAGGGCTTTGTTACAATTGTGATAGAAAATACACTAAAGGTCATAAGTTTGTTGAGAAGAAATTAATTTACATAGATGAGGAAGAGGAGCAAGAAAAGGAAAAAGAAACATCAAAAGAAGAGGATATACACCAAGAACCAATCCCAAAGAAATAAAAAATGAATCTGACCATATCTTGTAATGCATTAATAGTAATTACCACTCCTCAAAATCTTAAGATAGAAGGGCATATCAAGAAGAAAAAGGTCATAGTGTTGATTGATTCGGGTAGTACCCATAATTTTATTCATTGTAAGATAGCCAAGGAATTGAATTTATTCCTATATCCATCACCAGAGTGCCAAGTAATAGTTGCAAATGGAGGAACCATAAATTTCTTTGGAAAGTTCCATAATATCAAGCTATCCATGGGAGAATATGTCTTGAATAGTCCAATGGGTGGTGCAGATTTTGTACTAGGAGTCCAATGGCTACAATCATTGTGTGCAATAGCTTTTAATTTTCAAGAACTTTTCTTGAAATTTTTTTGGGAAGGAAAGGAAGTTGAATTAAGGGGTATCGCAAGGAAACTGGGAAAGATAATCAGCTCTAACAACATGAAAAAGCTTCTAAAGAAAGAACAACGGGGCGTAATTGCACAATTATGTTCACTAGAAGTTCCCACATCGAAATCATCTATTTCTCTAGATCTCCAAAACGTTTTGGACAATCATTCCAAGGTATTTGAGACTCCAAAAGGCCTCACACCTATTTGTGATCATGATCATGCTATTCATTTGATTCCAGGAAGTGTTCCCCCAAACATCAGGCCTTACAGATATCCATATGTCCAAAAGAGTGAAATTGAACGTATTGTTGCAGAAATGATAGAGTTTGGTATAATTCAACCTAGTCAAAGTTCTTTCTCTGCTCCAGTGGTATTGGTACACAAGAAGGAAGGATCATGGTGCATGTGTCCACATTATAGGGAGCTCAACAAGCTTACTATTAAAGAAAAATTTCCCATTCCTGTCATTGATGAATTATTTGATGAATCACATGGAGCAGTTTACTTTACCAAGTCGGATCTTCGTTCAGGATATCATCAAATCAGAATAAAGACTGAAGACATTCCAAAAACAACATTTAGAACTCATGAGGGTCATTATGAATTTTTGGTCATGCCTTTTGGCCTTACCAATGCACCTTCTACATTTCAAGGTTTGATGAATTCCATTTTCAAAACCTTCCCTAAAAAATTTTGTTAGTATTTTTTGATGATATACTAATCTACAACAAGTCTCGGAAGGATCATGTTCAACATGTTGACAAGGTGCTAAAACTATTGGAGGAGAAACAATTATATGCAAAAAGCTCCAAATGTTTCTTTGGAGTAGAAGAGGTGGAATATTTGGGTACTCAGTTAGCTCATAACTCATCTTATCATCCTCAATCTGATGGGCAAACTGAGATAGTGAAAAAAAGTTTGGAACGATGTCTTTTTTGCTTTATATATGATCAACAGACACAATGGTTCAAGTGGTTGCCTCTGGCTGAATGGTGGTGTAACACTTCCTTCCATACTACTGCAAAAATGACCCCATTTATGGCACTTTATGGATATCATCCATCATCCATCACATCATCTTTAAAATAAAATTCTAAGGTTCAAGTAGTGGAAGATCACATCGAGCATCAACAACAAGTTCTCAAACTCTTAAAGGATAACCTCACTTCAGCGCAAAATAGAATGAAACAATAGCCAGATCAACATCGCAGTGAAAGAAGTTTTGATGTAATTGACTGGGTATTTCTACGACTACAACCATACAAACAAATGTCCCTCAAGCAGGATAAGAAGGATAATAAATTATCACCAAAGTATTATGGTCCATACAAGGTGTTACAAAAGATTGGTACTATGGCATACAAATTGGAGCTTCCTGCATCTTCCTGAGTGCGCCCAGTTTTCCATGTTTCATGCTTAAAGTAGGTTCTAGGTGAGAAGATCCTAGTTCAAACAATATTTCCAGAACTTGAAAAGGAAGGAAAAATCATATTAGAATAGGAAGCAGTCACAAAAACAAGAAATCGACAGCTACGAAATCAACCAATTTTAGAGTATCTCATCAAGTGGAAGAACGTACCCGCTGAAGATTCCACATGGGAGGATGAGAATTTTATACAGAAGCATCCAAAACTACTCAAGCGTTGAGGACAACACTTTTTAAAGGAGAGGGGAATATTAGGTCCCTATACTACTAGTGTAACCCCTTATTGTTATTATTGCAACCCCTTTATTGTATTATTGCACCCATATAGTCCCTGTGTTGTTATTATTATGCCCCATGGAAGCCCACTATTGTTATTGTTGTGCCCTTACAATATTATTGTTATGTAGGCTTTGATTGTATTGGGACCCCTTAAACTCCTATATATAGAAAGGAGGCCTTATCATTTGTATCATCCAAGAATTGTTCATGTGTGCAATGTAAAGGAGGTTGCCCCCTCGAAGAGGCTGATTTTGAAGTCATTGATCTATATTTTCTATCTTTTTGTGAGTTGGTTCAATAACATGTGGGCCTCATGAAGGAGAAAGTCACTGAAATGGGCAAGGAGTTGAGTGATTTGAAACTAAGAGAGTTAATTATGAGGGAGCAGCTACAGAAAGAAAACACAAAGCTGAGAGAGCAACTACAAGAGAAAGATACACAACTTGCCACTATGGCAAGTCTCTCTATGGAAGAAATACATTGCATACAACCATCAAAATCTTATGCCCTTATCCTCAAGGAACAGTGGTTGCAATTCCAAATTAAGATACTAGCACATTATTGATATTTTCCTTTTCATGACTATAGGCAGTTTATTGATTTTTATAAAACAAACTAGTATGGGAGATAGAGCAAAGGTAGTTGAATTCTATATGCACAATTTCATTCTAACAAATCTAAACTTCTAGGATCCCAATTCAAGATCGGGAGACATGCAACTAATGGCATTAGCATCTTGGTTGACTTGTGAAGAGGAAAGGGCTAAGGAAGTGAAAAAGGTAATGACAAAAGAAGAGAAGGAACCCTCGTATATCAAAGAAGAGCTAGTAATGATCTGATATTCACCCTATGAGTGACATCAGTTAAAGATTTATTGAATAAAGGTATTACAAACTCATGTGCTGGTGTGTGTTCTGTGTTATTGAAACAACGGATCGATCAGATTGCCAATACACAGGCAATAAAATGGGAAGACAGCAGAGAAATATAGTAAGCAAACACAAAGACACAAGAAATTTAATAAGGAGTTCACCCTATTCTCCAGGGCTACATCTCCGGTCTAGCTTTAAGTGGTGGCCTTGTTTTATTGTGCCTTTAAGCAAAGAATTACAATACAGGGACTCAATGTGAGTTCTCCTGAAGCAGGTTTTGCTTGGCAAGGTGGTTCTTGGATTCCCTAAGCCACTGGAGTGCACAGACTCTTCTTCTTCCTACCAGCTCTGTGACCTTTTGGTCTATAATGGCAAGGGCCCAATGTGGTGTTCAGCCCGAACAGACCCTCTATGGGATGGCTCGAATCTTCAAGCTCTCTGGTGCTGGATGCTACCTCTGGTCAGCTCATCCCTCTGTCTCTTCTACTTTGCTTTACTATTCTCTATGTTCTGTCCTCCTCTTGGGATTTTTGTCTCTCTATATTCCTCTCTCGGACTGACTCTCTTAGTAAATGTCTTCTTTTGTCTCTGTTCATGGCTTTAGCCATTCGTTCCAATGCCTTTTCGGTTCCTCTTCTGCCTTTGTCGATTCACCTTCTGCAGTTGCACTTGGAGTTCCCTGTTCGGCGTCATCATCAGCGCTCAGGGAGTGGCCACATGTCCTCCTCTAAACGGTGCCAACCTGCTTCGTCGGTTTGTTTCTTCAGTTACGTCGTGGATGAAGTCTTTCCTTCACTGTGGCAGTCAAACAGACTCCAAATCTTTCTAAAAAGCAGTGCATTCCCTTGTCGATTCTGTTTCCTCCATCGGGTGCGATCTCAGCCGTCTGATCTGGGGCCTCCAGATCTGATGCCATACGCACATTTCATGCAGTTGACTTGATAGACCGTTAGCGCATGATCAACAAAGGTTTTCTCTCACCTCCGCTTTCCACGCGTCGATCGATGAATGGAATCGCTCCGCTCTCATCCAAAACCTCTTACCATTTGAGGGTGCCCTGATCAATACCACTGGTTTCCAGAGCATGGGTCCTGCATTTGTACGTTTAGCACTTTTTGCCTTTTCCACCCATGGTTCTCCAACTCACCGTGCGTCCATGTGCTCGGGCTTCCTCCTTCATGGCCCTGTTTTCCTAGCGATGCATGATTAGCACTAAGCGCTAATCGTGCATCAAAAACCACCTTCTTTTCCTGATTCGGGGCTCCTAGGGGCTACTTTGACCTCTTGCGCAGTCTCCATGGGCCTCGGTCAGCACACTTTGACCGAGGTCCTCGTCATTCCACACTGGCTTCCGTTGCCACTGGTTCAGGGTGTTTTTGATCGCTGTTTTGGATTCTTGAGAGATGTGTTTCGACCTGATACAGTAATGGTTCTTTGACAGTCTTCTATGGATCCAATTCAGACCAAGTAAACCCTAAAGTTTTCATTGGTAATCACAACATTATTACCTCTGATATTATTTTAGCACTTAGATACATAGCAACACAATAGCAAGACATTCTTCATTTTGAGGACACTTTTAGGATGTCAGGAATAAAGAGTCTATAATCTTGTCAAAGAAGGTGGCATGCCTTACCCCACAGTCTACAAGTTAGAGAATATCACTCTCCTTAAAGGCTAAGGAATGCCTTGGAAAGAACCCCATTGTATAAAAGAATCATGAAAAGACTGAAAATCAAATGGATAGGACTCAAACTCTGTCCACCTTTGTTGTGGGGCTTATAAGAATAAGGGAACCATGCAAAGGAACAAAAGGTATGGACAGAGATAGAGACAAATGTGGGTTTTTATCCATAGGAGGGCACACCAACTGAGATGCCTTCGTATGTTAGAGAGGCCACCAAGGCCATGAATGAGCTTCATGTGGATGACTCATTTGCTCATAGGATGAGAAACACCTTCAGCAGGGGGTGATGATGAGTCCCATAAATAGGCATATCATGAAGTTCATTATGTTATCCTTCAACCTTAAAACTATCCTTTTCTCACATTTATTAACAATTGTGTTTATAATATGCTTAGTAAGAAGAGTAAAAGGTGTTTGTCATATTATATGGCCTAATGTGATTAAATTGTAGGAAAAGAAGAATTTTTTAGGCATTTACTATGCAGGGGCTTGATGAAGACAATTAGGAGGGAATCTACGGAGGCTTTTCCACCTCATTAACTCTCTAACTCAGCTTGAGATCACCATATCCTCACTCACAAGCTCGAACCCACTGACAGTCGAGTAACTCAAAGTGCATGAGAAGCTCAAGGAGGAAAATATCCATAATTTTTGAGATCGAGGAAATCACTTCTATTTTCAAGGGAGTTATTATCAACTACCCTTTTTTATAAATAAATGAGCTAAAAGGCTCATTAGGATTCAAATTTTTTATTCAACTAGGATCAGCTATTGAGCCCAGGGCTTTACATTGTCATTATTAACTTTAATATGATGTATGAGACTACTATTTTCTGATAATGAGCAATTGGTTGTTAAGTTGCATTTAAGCTAATATCAGAGGGTTGAAACCCTTGGGTTTGGGCCCAACCCAAAGGCTTTGGTCCCTCTTTTGTAGTTTTGTTTTGTTCTTAGTTTAAATAATTTCATGTCTTTCTTTCATTGCAGTAGATGTTAAGCTATGAAACTTGTTATTGCAAGCTTCTCTATCACCTCTGTTTTGGGAGAATGGTTGGAAAGACTCACAATCTCAATCCCAAAACATTTTGTTTATGATTTCTTGGAAACAAACATATGTTATTTTTCCTTCTTCATATTTACCATCTACAACTTAAGAGTTATTTCAGTGATCAGAATAGTGTTGTGGCATAGAATATATGTTATTCAAATTCAACTCATCTTTTCCATCATAGTTTATATCATTGTGTTAATGATCAATTGATACATGCATGTGTCTAGTTGTAGGGTTGTGTTGATCTACATGGGAGAGCATCTCTTTCATCTCCACTTAGAATTCTCCATCTTCTCCTTCCACCCTTCACCCAAAACTTTGTTTTCATAGTCACTTTGTTTAGACAATTAAGGACATAGTGGGCATTCATATTAGTGCAAGACAGACCTCCGAGAGGTCCTGGGGTTCGCTAGGACGCTTCCCCCGCCTTCCTTCACTCCCTCTTACCTTCATCCACCTCTTCATGCCTTCAAGACACCATATCCACCATAAAAAGTCTCTCGGAACCCCTCTTGTAGCAATATAGGACCTCCTGTAGCAGCACCTGTAGCCAACGTTTAGCACCACTTTCCTCCACCTGTTGTTCTCCCCACTTCAATATTAGCTCAGTAAAGATGAATAATGACCCCAACTTTTTATTTGATGATCAAGAGAATCTTTGCAAGAAACATTACATACCCCTCATGGTTTAATTTTCGTTGCAAGAAACGTTACAGACCCCTCATGGTTCAAGTTATGTTGCAAGAAATGTTACAAACCTAGCTTAACTCAATGTGCACTTCTTCATAATTAAAACATATGAAAAGCTTGTATCACTATCTTTGTATTAACTTGTGGAAATAGAGTAGAAAGTATATCCAACAATGACTCCTTCTATAAATTAATTGCCTTTCTCCATGCTTAATACTATTGTTTATATAACAATGAATTCCTATTAAAGAAATGTATGAATATTGTTGTCATCCCTAAGCCTACAAATTTATAAATTATGGAATTGTGGAATAGAGTATTTCTACAAATAGAGAAATATTATTCCTATTTTTCCTTAATAGTTGTAGATAATAATTTCTTTCGTTACGATTTTAATGATTAGTTGCATATAATCCGTATAATATTTTGTCAGGTTAGGTTACAAGTTACCTTGTAATTATTTCTTGTTAGGTTATCATGTAGATGATAGGAATTATGAAAAAAAATGGATGGAAAATGTGGTATGAAACATTGTAGTTTATAGGCTTAGAAGACAAACTCATAGGAAAAGATAAAATCATTAAAAATGAGAACTTGATATTAATCAATATTAGTATGCTACATTGTGAATATTTTTCCTATCATTATTGTGTGCAAGCTTGTATTTCTTTCCTCAATGCTCATGTATGAATAATATTGACTCATCAGTGACCTTCCATGGAGAATTGTATCAACATGCAAGAATATACCTCTTTTTGGATGAGCAAGAATCTACACAACACTTTGTATGTCTTTGAACATGATTAGACAAATTCTAATAATCTTTATAAATATTGCAAGAAAAATGTGTGGTGTTCAAAAGGTAAGGATCATCATTTAGGCTTTGAGGAACCATTATATTTCATTGATGGATGTCATGTGGATCCATATTGTTACATATCTATCAAAGAATGTCTTCACAGCATGCATGATGAGCTTCCAAATTGACATCATTTTTTCCTATCAAACCATTTATTGTTTACTTTAGTTCATTCCTCTTTCCCTATTTTTGTATCATTAAACATGTTATTTTTAGTTTTCAACTCAAAGGTATATATGCTTATTATGTTTATTTGATTTCTTGTTTAAAATTTGAATTAAATAATGGTTTGAAGAGTTATCAAGTGTGTTTATATATATATATATATATATATATATATATATATATATATATATATATATATATATAGAGAGAGATGTGTGTGTATAAAAAGTGGACTAACTATGGTTCTGAAGGACTCTTAAGCTACATGTGGACAACCATTGGAAGTGTATAATCCCAAGTTAATTATTAAAACTACAAGTATAATGTTGTTTGGGTGCAGAGCCATTTTTGTGAATTAAACCTTTGAATTCCATGAGGATCATTCTGCCCAATGATGAAATATATTGACCCCGCATTTCAAGGGCCAATAAGCCAACTTGCTAAGCGAATATCCACCATAGTTATGATAAACCATTTAAGAAGTTTATACAGCATGCATATGGTGTTATCCAATGCCCAACAAAACATAGGTATCATAGAATTGAACAGGGCTCGAGTTACTTCATTGTGCATCATTGGTCGCTACGTCATCGGCTTGTATGGCCAGCCTAAAATAATGAGGGGCATTAATCCTCATGAATGCTTGAACTATTGTATTTGTTTTTGTCCCTGTTGTAACAAAAATATTTATTTTCTTATTATGTCCATAGTTCAACAAAATCATTTTTGTTATGCATCGAAATATAAATTCCCTTTAAATTATATATATGTGCGATTTTATGAAGCGAGGGGATCCCGGGAAATCAACATTATGTAATTAGTCTTATTGTCAATTTTAATATGAATAAAAAAGTTGTGTGTTGTGAAATCAATTCAAGCACTAAGATTATGTTCTAATTTCTTGTTGTTAGTAATTTGTATGCATTTGAGCCTATGTTGATAGTTCATTAGCATTGAAGGCATAAGCTAACCTTGGGGAAGGGCCCACTCAAGGTACGATGTTGTGTTAATAATTCATCCTTTGTTTATGCAAGTAGAACAATAGTTGTTTTCACAGTATTTATTTTTTAAGTTGATTTTGTATTATATTCAAATGGAAAAGTACATCATTGATATGTCATGATAGACTAAAAACTAGCAAATTAGGAATTTGGTCTCAATCCATTACAAAATTTGGTTAGTAGCCAAGTAGACATAATAACATTAACAATAATAGAAACTAGACATAACAAAAAGTTACTTCATACCATCGGCTAGAAATCAACATAGGCTAGGAGAAGAGCTTGTGAGACCAACGAAGTCACAAAATCTGGGTCCCAGGCACTTGTTCATGTTGGACTTAGATACTTAGAGTCACATTGGAGATGACTCTCCAAGTGAGAAATGTGAGCCTCCAGTATCTCTAGGTATCATTGTTAACATTGAATCCTCTGAATATCGTTCAGGAATGAGATGATATCATTCGTGTCTTCTCGCTTCTCATTCAGAACAAAACCAAGTAGAGTCTTTAGTTGCCAATGTAGAGTTACATAGTGTGGGTATTGGATCCTTTGTCCCTGGTATGACCAGGTATGGGTAACCAAGTAGAGACCTTTGTATTTAATTATGTGTCTAAGAACACTTGTCAGTCTTGAGCCACTTTCTCCTCTAACTAATTAATTTCTTCCCAAGTACTAGGGGGGTTGTTGAATGGTAATGTGTTGCAACTACTTGAGCTTGAGACTAAGCTTACATCCAGCCATGCTAGCCATGACACCCTCATCCTCAAACCCTATCTTGCATCTGATTATCTATTTAGGCATGATTAACAATAGTAATAGTCCCAAAAAACAAGTCCTAGTGTTACCCTAGATGACCCTATGAGCCACGACATCGTCTCCACTAGGGGTCCACCACACAACCCATCAACGAAACATTATCAATGACATAGACATAACAACAATTACAGACACCCAAATTGACAAAGAAAACAAAATAATAGAACACCAATTAACCCTTGCACGGATACAATGCAGGTCCAAACAGGGATGAAGTGGAGGTGACTTGCTTAATTCGAAGTGAGACAATAAGTAAATGTTACATCTAGGCTGAAGGTTACATACTAGAATATAAAAAAAAAAAAGACATGCAAACCCATGTTAAAGATAAGGAATCAGAGCTATTAACAGCAAACACAGACCTCCCCTCGTCAAACCACAGTAGTAAAACAATAATTAATAGGAAAAGAATGTTTTCTGAACCAAGGAAGTGTCAAAAATCCAATTTTGATTGAAGGAAAATCCAAAAGAGATGGAATGAATCAACTGCATAGACTTCGTCAGCATACTGCAGACCTCATGAAGGAAACCTCCACTTGAACCTCAACACCCCCTAAACAAAAATCTTCCATGCAGCTATGTTCCCATCATGCCACAGAATAGACACCCATTTCTGCAATGGAATGCAACTATATAAAATGAGAAATTCATCATCACACCCTCTATAAAATAACAATGCTTCATTCGAGAAGAATCATACATCATCCTATACATCTATTGACCCTGACTTGGTTGCTTGAATTACAGAGTTGGGTCAAGGAAATTTTACTCATACTTGCAAATGGGTAGCATAATCACTACCCCTTAAATGGAAATCCAAACCTATCATTGTTGCACTCAAGAGCTTGTATATGACCCTCGCTAGAGACTTGTGTGAATTTAGATGTTTCATGCAATCTACTTAAGAGGGGTAGGCGATGCCACACACCCACCCCTCCCCCAAAAAAAATTAACTGCATCAGGAGGCAGTGGGGTGCCCCTCCCAATATCTTTTATCATTTTTATAATCACCCCAACCAAGGATTATTGTCTACATTCACAATGGATAATAAATATTCTTTCCAGTTATATCATTTCCCATTAACCCAAGAAATATTAAGGTTTGTATTGTTATCCTAACAACCCAAGTTGGCTAGCAAGTCCATCGCTTTGTTTCCAGATATCCTAGAATGAGAAGAAAAAACAAAAGGGACCCTACTGAGGAGCATTTGGATACAAAAAATGACTATTTCTAGCCTCCATATTTTATAGAGTTTCTCCACCGGGGATCCATTCAAAAGCTTCTTAGTTGTCATAATCACCAATTGGGAGTCTTTGTCTATCTAAAGCCTTGAAACCCAATCTCAGTAGCCACCAACAAGCCTCTCAAGGCCAATAAATTATACCATATTATTACTAGTGTACCCATAATGTATCGCATAAACTCTCAGGATTATACCCTCATAGTCATGGAAAATGCCCCCATAATCAGCTTGGTCAGGATTCCTTTCGAGGTCCCACCAAAATTCAAATTAACAAAACCCACAAGGAAAGGAATGCATAATGAAGGGGTAGAACCACCTAAAGGGGGAGGCTTATAAGTCCAAGAGAAGATCATAGATGGGGAGAGATCAAGAATAGAGAGAATCATGGCCTCTTGGGGATCCACCTTCCAGTCATCTTAGGACCAAGGTTCACTAAGGATAGTTGCCCTTATGTTTTGTCGAACACAAATCCAAAGAGATATTTCGACTGAGGGATACTACTTGAAAATTCTCCTATTTCTTTCTTTCCAAAGGGCCCATATGAGAAATCCTAGAGCCAGATTCCAAGCTCTGGTTACCATGGGGTTGGTAGCCAAACTAGGTATCCATGTAACACACCCTCCCACCACCTTAGGTTATTCTCAAGTTGTGGAAGGGGTTACATTAAAACTAACCTAAACTCCATAGTCTCATTATGAAGATGGGGTTATAAAAATCTGTATTTTCCAACTTTGTTAACATCTAGAATAAATACCACCATCACATTTGTAACGCCCTCCTCCCACATTTACCCAAGTTACCGGCCTATCAGGGTAAACATGTGATAAAGAGTTACTATGATATGATTCAACCTCCTAGATCACCTTAAGGAAGTGGAATCGATAAACCAAAACTCTTAATGACTTCCCTATTAGGTGTTATAGGACCCCCAAGGGCTAAACCACCCTTCCAGGTGCCCAGACCCTGAATTAAACCTTTTTTTCAGTGCCCTGATCTCCCAGATGTTGGCACAGCACTACCTAATTTCAACTGAAACCCTCCAGTCGCACGCATGATGCCTACAAGGGAGCGACTGCAATCTTTTTCACCCAGTTCTGTGCTTGTGACCATGGGATTTAAGCCACTTTTTTAGGCTAGGATCCAGACCTCTGCCCAGAACTTAATGACACTTTCAGAAATGATAAATAACAATGGAATAAGGCTATTAATGTAATCATTGGTACAATTACTTGATCTTACCCCATGTCACAAATATGTAATCTACAAGTCATAACAATAGATCTAAGCATAAGGTCTCACACATATCTGAGATTTGTAACAAAGCATAGATGTCTTATCACAATAGCTGCAATAACATCTATTAGGTCATACATTCATCATTCATTCATTCATTAATCAAAACATGATAAGAGCGATGACTAAGATCTATCATAAGTCATACTCATAACCTGAGCAAATAACCAACAGAAATAACAAGGATATAACAGCCATAAACTCCACATATAATCCATTACATTTACACATGAAATACCAACGAGAAAGACCTCTTATTAATGAATTCATAAGCCAACTAGGTTTGGGACTTCCATGAACCACCAGACCATATATTTTTTGAACCAAAACTTTCTTTCAGCCAATCACCCCTATGCCATATTCCAAGCATGAATGTGGGACTAAAAATAAAACCAAACCAGGTTTCCTCAGGATTTAACGCAATCCCCACTGGATCACTAGGCCCTAAACAAGCATTAATGCCACCATATTTCTCCACCTTTCATGTCTCCTAGTCTTTATTTTTTATCGTATATCCCGCCATACAACATCGAGGATTCCTAGGCCTAATCAAGGCTCCACCCTCCAGGATTTACCGTTTATCCCTTCATTCATCAGTCAAGGATTCCTACACATGATCGAGGGCACACACCTCTAGGATTTACCATATATCCTGCCACTCACCATCTGAGGATTCCTAGGCCCACTGAGGCACAAAAAATTTCGCTTTACCACAATCCCAGTTCAGTCCAGGGATTCCTAGGCCATGTGTTCTTTCTTTCATAGACCACCTCACTCAATCTCGAAAACATCCGGTAATCCAACTAAACCAAATATAAGAGAACCCATCATAACATGGCTCTCTGAAAATGGAAAGGCAAGGCTAAAGAAAACTATCACACCTGACAAAACCCATGCCAATGATAGCAAGAGAACAAAATACACACATGCATGCACCGTGCATGCCAAATCTAGCAACGAAATCACACATGTGAATCGATACCTGAAAATAATCTCGTTGTAGTTGCTAAATGTTGCTCTCCCTTGCTTTTTCTTTAATTCCCTTTTTCTTCTTTTTCCTTCCTTTTCTTTTCTTGATCCAATGCTAGAGTGCTCCAAGAATTCTCTAAGTGTCCAAGAGTGTGATAGAGAGATGATAGAGGTAGCTCCAAAACTGAAGTGACAAAAGGCTACAAACTGATCCTCAAAAGCCTTTTTTATTAATGAAGCCTCTAATTTCTTCAATTTTCAATTATTTTCCTTCAATTTCCTCCTCACATGCAACCTGTGACCTTTCACCTTCCTTTTCTCCTAATTTCCTTTATTTTAATAAATAAAATGCTAATTGATGCCACATGAATTTCCAAAGCCTTTTCCTTTGCCAATTTCCTTAGCCATAATAAACCGAAATGAACACCTACTAAGATGTTTTTCCCAACATTTAGCTTTCAATATGTGTCCCATGACCTTCGTCTTATTTTGCCTTTATTAACTTTATTACATGGATTTTTACCATGGTTGTTATAGAACCCTCCCCCTTGGGGAACACCATCCTCAGTGTTCAATGACATTATAAACTAGCAAGACCGCTAAAAAGCAAAACATACTGCCCATGGAGCTTTATAATTTAATTCGTTGCAGTATTTACAATGACCTCTGCTAAAATCATGACAATCATACCATGTATTGGAGCTTCATAACATAGCTCATTACAGTATTTACAATAAAAACCACATATAATTAAGCATATTTGCTTGAACCATCAAATAACCATAATGTCTATGGAGATTTATAAATCCAACTCAATACAATATTTACAATGATATACACATGTACATATATGTACATTTTCTCTAACCAACAAATAAAAAGATACAATGCATGCATCTGCAACAAGGGAATCTAAAGGCTCACACCTCCACCCTCAAAGTAATACCAGGATTCACTTCCTTCTCAGGAAGTCTAGAATCCACTATCAAAGTCAAAGTTACACCCAATGTCCAGCACTACAATCCTATGCCACTTGTTCTCTTAGTGAACAATTACCGACTCATTGTTCCAGGGCACACTCCCACTGTGCATTTGATTCCTTCTAGAAATGCTAATGACCAAAAAAATCCATCCCCGACCTTCCCTCCTCTGTTACACAGTCCCTCGGGAAATTTGGTCACCCCCTTCCATGTAGTCACACACCTTCCAAGTTTTGTGGTCATCCCCTTCTTTGCTACACAATCCCTCAAGCAACCCATCCATTGGCAAGGTTTCCTTGTATCGGGATGTCTAAAACCCAAGGCATATACTTACCTCAAAACCATCATATCGGTCATAGCATGCTCATGGAAATCAATGGAAACCATTGGTTACCAATGTCCCACAATGGCCCTACTCTTGAAGTGCTTTACCAGCATATTGTTGCATGTTTCAATTCCTTTTGCTGACGTTGCTAATTCTTGTACTCAGTTTCAACCACCCATCCCAGGAATTTCCATGTTTTCATGTACCAAGCACATAATTTCCATTAGACTCAAAATGAATTGAAACAAATTCACACCATACCTCATCAGTGGCCCGTCAATAAGGTACACCTGCAATTTTGTCTACTTCTTGTCACAACAAGTCAAACTAGTTGTTTAATCAAATCATCATGTATAAACATATCGCATTCGGTTAGCTCAAAACACGACCATCATAAATCAAAATCATGAATTGCATACAATCATCATAAAACATAATCATAGATCACGGGTAACCATCATAAATCAGATTCATAGATCACATGCATAATAAAACTGAAATAAATTATAGATACTTATCCTTTAATTATCCCTTTGCTTCTACCTTTGTCCTTGCCCTTTCTGTACACACATCAAATTGGTTACCATACCCGACAAGAACCTAGTGCCTTCTCTCCTCTTCAATCACATATGCATACTCACAGTATACATCACAACACATGCACCTACACCTAGTGTACAACACAACACAATACATACACCTACACCCTATGTACAACACAACACAATACATACACCTACACCCTATGTACAACACAACACAATACATATACGTACACAGATTTCAACACAATGAATACACATGTCACGATACCATGACTACACAATGCACATACATAGTACCACATGTACAACATGTACACAGTACCACATGTACACATCGCCACCTTCACAACGTGTACACAACATCACATGTACATGGCACCATCTGCACAACATGTACACAACACCACATGTACACTACACCACCTGTACAACGTGTACATAATACCACATGTACACGGTACCACATGCACGACATGTACGCAACACCACATATGCACAAAGTGCCACATGCACAGCATGTACATAACACCACCTACACACAGCACCACATGTACAACATGTACACAGCACTACATGCACACAACACCACAAGTACAATCATACACAACACCATATGTACATAGCATCACATGTAAAACATGCACACAACACCATATGTACATAGCACTACATATACAACATGTACATAGCACCATATGCACACAACACCGCATATCCAACATGTGCACAGCACCATATGCACACAACACCGCATATCCATCATGCGCACAGTACAATATGTACATAACATAAAATATACAACATATACATAGTACCATATGCACTATTCCCCTGGGTCAGTTTTGGGGTTAAAAACCCAAGTTTTGATGTAATTTTTGTGAAAATATGTAAAGCTTCCACGATTTGTGGATGTAGAGTGCATAGATAATTAGGACTAAAAGGGGTTTTAGCCCCTTGTCTATGTAAAGTTGAGTCGGTTTTGAGATCCAACCATGGTCCGCGGACCATGGGACTGTATAAGTAGGTGTGTCTTAGAGAGTCTAAGGCATGATGATTGAATGATGATGGATGTAATGGGTTAATAGAATATAGCGTAGAGAAGTGAGTCAGAGAGGAGGGAAAGGCTCTGCAGCTGAGTGTGCAGGGGCCTAGAATAACGTCCGTAGCTGAGTGCCCGAACCCCTGCAATTGAGTGCGCCAGGTAGTCTTGAGTCTGTAACACCATACTGAAGATCAATAAAGGAGATTGTTGAAGAATTCATGTGTTTATTTGTTTTCTTCTGTTTAATTATGATTGCGATATATATTTAATAATGTCTTTATGTAATATTGATCTATTGATGCGCGACTCTATGGGATATGTCTTAATAACTTTAAGAAATGCATGTTAACTACTTTCGCGAAGATTATAGTACATTATGTTATGTCTATTAAATGCTTAAGTATATTTTCACAAGCTCGGATTTAGGGTTATTTTCTAATGCACGTAAGTGGATGATTCAACTATTAAAGGTTTGCAAAGACCTGTCGTAGACCTTCGCGAAGGTCCAGAGGTTGTTTAAAAGAAGTTGCAGTACTAAGCCCTAGGGGCTTATAGATCTGCATGAAGGAGATCTAGGGCATAAAAGGACATCACACTGATCTCTAGATGCAGAAACTTCATTCTAGCATCCCCCCATACTGCTTTGGGTGAAACTGCAACCTACACTATGCGGGTTGTTGCCGAAAGGGCCAGTAGTGTAGGGTTTTGTTTTGCGCAATTAACTTTGAACCTGGGTCAGGACCCACTAAGCCAACAAATGGTTTTATTGCTGAGACCAAGATCTTCTTAAGGAGATGTGCGATGTCACATCATTGGAATCTGACCAAGAAGGAAATTGAGAAGTGGTTGGATAGAAAAATTCACAAATTCACAGTGCAGGAGCACAGGAATCTGCGCCTGTCAAAGGAGCAGTGCTTGGACAAATATTTGTATACAAAAATACACGAAATTTTCTTTTTCACCTTCCCAGTCGAACTATATGAATGGATAGCTAAGTTGGTAGATGTCCAAAGAAGGTGGAAGCTTGACGGTCCAATTGTGTGGACTCCAAAGTTGGTACAATGATTAGAAGCCTCTGAAGACAAGATCACGCGAGCTGTCGACCATTGGATCAATTAGATAATTGGAGGATTTGCTACAGAGTTCGTGGTTGATACCTCAGTAAGCTACAGTGAAGTAGAGCGACGCTTCTTCAAGGGACCGCAAGGTAAGTATCTGAGATCTCTGAATACTTGGATTAAGATGCTCTTATGTGAAAAATGGGTTATACCATTGCCTTGATGTTTGGAGCTACGTGAAGTGGAAAACTATTTAGAGAATGAGAGAAATCAAGTCTTGAGTATAGCTCGTTGATTGGACCTCCTTCGAGCGATGATGGGGGAACGAGACAAGCCTCACCGCGGAGTGATGTCCAGATGATAAGATAGGGTTTTTCGCGAATACATCATCCATCCACTCCACCTACACCACATACACCTTCGCCCACACCTCCGCCACCACCACCATCATTCAACATGTCAAGCACAATGAAGCTACCAATTTTCAAAGGTATAGGGAGCGAAGATACATATCAGTTCTAGTTTGTTGTGAATGTTATGTGGACCACGCAGCAGATCAGAGATGACAATTGTTGGCTTTTTGGGGTCTGAGCCAGGTTCGGCGTTAATTAGCCAAACAAATCCATGTACTATTGGCCCTTTCGGCAACAGTCTGTGGAGCACGGACTGAGGACTCACCCGAAGTAGTATGGGAGGGTGCTAGAACCAGGTTTCTGCACCCTTGAGATGTCTGAGAGGTTCAACTGGTCCTTTGGTTATTCCTTTGCGCACCTTCCGTTCCTCGCAGCCTGATACCCTGCCTTCGAGCAGCCCTAACCTGGGGCTATGTTGCGCTCTGCACTATTACCTGAGATCTTATTTATCTTCCAATATTATTTAAGTACCTTTGCCTACTTAAATGTATTAAGTTATACTTAACGATACAAAACATTCATACAATTTCACGCAGTAAATAAATAGTATATTTGCAAATTATATCCAATCATGCATTAAACTAGGTGTTACACAGTAATTTGTCATTGTCCTCATCTCATTCCCTCTGTTGTGTCGTGTCAAATAAACATGTTCATATCTTCCCACTCATGTAAGAAGATTAAGCAAATTCTCTCTGATGCTGAAGATTGACCCTTTTTGACTAAGTTCCTGCATCGTTGCTAGTAAACCCTTAAAATTCATGACGGTTCTCTGTCATGCACTGTATCATTGTGACGTCGTCGCTAGTCCCCAGTTCATGACCCGCGACGATCCAGATTTGGCGAATTAGTTCAAACAGTCAGCCTTCTGGATGTTTCTAGAGCTGGTTGTTGGGTTAGTTTGGGTCGCCTTTCCACCTCTGGGATGGTGGTTCTGCCTCTTGTGCAACCTCCCTTAAGGATAAGCTCCCTCTCCCTCATTTCATGGAGGCTCCTCCTCCTATAAAATCACTCACCATTGCTATGATCTGCTAGTTCCTTAGTTGCTAGTATTTTTGGTTGTATAGTGCTGCTAGTGCATTTTAGTTTGGTAGATAGCTTTGGTGTGAGTGTGACAAGTGTGGGATTGCTAAATAGTTTGCAAGAGGTTGTGGAATGCCCTTAACCTTGTATTAAAGCTTGTGAGTGAGAGAGAGGGATATTGTTGTTTGGGAGACCCATCCTTGAGAGTGAATGCTTGAAGAAACATACTAGCTGGACCCTCCAAGAAGGCTTGCAACATCAAGACTTGGTTGTAAGCTTTGCTCTTGATTCATTATTAATACAATCAATGATGATTTCCTATGTCTTGTATGCAATTTACTTGATAGCTCATGATTTCTTGACTTTATGAGTAAATAGGTCATTGTTGTTTCTCGGTTACGTGCTCTGTTGTTTTCTTGTGGTGTTTTAGGTTGAATACTCATTAAGGATAAGGAAACAGAAGCTGGAGCAGCGCAACAGAACTTCATAAACCACCGGTTTGAGGTAGGCCTCCAACGATGACTATTTAAGGGAATTAATTGTTGTTTTGTCCTTGCTGTGACTAGACCCACTCTAGGGCTAGGGGGGTTGCCTCTATCTGCAGAGGGAACAATTTCCTACTTCGCAAGTTGGCGACTCCACTGGGGAGTCCTTTGTATGTTTCTCTCTTGATTGCTTTTGTTTGGTTTTGATTTAGTGTCTCTTGAATTTTGGGGTTAAACCATCAGTCTTTTAGGTTACCTGGGTCAATCTGGGAAGTCCCCTTACTGTCTGGAAGAATAACCTAGTGTGATTTAGGTGATTTTACTTTGTCTTTTGCTTAAGTAAGATCATCGTTGAAGATAGCCTAACAATCGCGACGATGTCGCTGATGTTATAGCTTTGTACCCGCGACTATTTGGCTTTCGTCTCGGGTTGCTAGTTTAATTCCCGCGACGACTCCTGAAATCGGACTGTCGCTAAAAACAGGTGTACTTTAGAAACTAGTCTCTAGTTGTCAATGTAACACCAGCAACTAGTCTCTAGTTGTCAGTGTAACACCAGCGACTAGTCTCTAGTTGTCAATGTAACACCCGCGACGATTCCTGTAAAGTTGTTTTTACAACTTTACCTCCTGAATCCATCAATCTTGTTTATCCCCTGTTGTTTCTTGTCTCTCATTAGCTTGTTTTGATTGCTTTTGGTTAAGGTACTGTCTCTTTGTTTTCATTTGAGTGAATCTTGTGTTTTTAGACCCTGTGACCTAGATCTCTTAAGAATTTCAAACCGTTTTCTTGGTTTGTTTGTCTATCCAAGGTTCATCCACAACCATCTTATCGATTTGTTTGAGGCTTTTTCATTGCTTGTCTCTTGCTGGTTGATTTTTAGTGTCGATTATTGAACCAATTTTTTTATATTGATTCAATTTCTTCACTACCAAGCATAAATCACAATTGTTTGGATTAATCAGTTCACGCTTGCTTGTTTATCTCTTTAAATTCAAGACAATCAAAATTAAGGGATTGCATTCGTTTAGTATACAAAAGGGAAAGTATATGTGCATTTCAATTTTTCATGTTTGAGAAATTGAAAAGAGAACTCTAAATATTTCATTAGTAGTATCGATGCATCGTGAGATTAGTGTATTGATGCATTGTGTTTCTTAGTGTTTGCATTCACTTTTGTTTGTTTGGGGACAAACTTTCCACCCTCTTTTAAGTAGATGTTCATCGAAATGAAAGATGTTTTACTCATTCTAGCTGCATCCTAGAGTTTTTGATATACATACGGTAGGGCCTGGAAATTGAAACCTAATTCAAGATCAACTCTAAAATGAACTAAATGAACTTAACAATTCATTGGAATGTAACGTACATTATTTAAAGGTCTAGGCTAGAGACGTGCTCCGGCGTCGTTAAACCTAGTCACTATTGCTTTCACTTAAGGTTGGGTGTTTCCTCCTTTTATGACTCAATAGCTGCTAGTTGAAGAATTATTGTGTTTATCTATTTACTTTGTTTAATTATGATTGTGATATATGTTGTGATTTAATAATGTCTTTATGAAATATTTATCTATTGATGCGCGACTCTATGGGATACGTCTTAATAACTGTACGCAATGCATGTTAGGTACTTTCGTGAAGATTATAATATATTTTTTATGTTTATTAAATACTTAATTAGATCTGTGTGAGATCAGATCTAGGGTTGTTTTCTTATGTGCGTAAGTGGATGATCAACTATTAAAGGTCTGCAAAAACTTATCGTAGACCTTTGCGAAGCTCTAGAGGTCGTTTAAAGGAAGATGCATTATCGAGCCCTAAGGGCTTATAGATCTGTGTGAAGGCAAATCTAGGGAATAAAATGACATCACACTGATCTCTGGATGTGGAAACTTGGCTCCAGCATCCCCGCATACTGCTTCGGGTGAGACTACAACCTGTGCTACGTGGGTTGTTGCTGAAAGGGCCAGTAGTGTAGGGTTTTGTTTAGCGCAATTAACTTTGAACCTGGTTCAGGACACACTAAGCCAACATGCACACAACACCGCATATACATCATGTGCACAATACAATATGTACACAACACCACATATCCAACGTGTACATAACACCATCTATACCCATCACTGCATATGCAATAGGCACACAACATATATATACAACAAACACACAACACCATAGGTACAATCATTGAATATACAATATGCTCAAAAAATACACAATAGTAGCACTACACATCCAAAACCACACTGTCTCTACCAAGAAAAGTTGCTTCTAGTGTCTCTTCATCATCTATGCTTATCTTATCATGTCGAGGATCACATTGCTTTCATTCTGGTGATGTATCTCTTAGCATTACCTACCCATAACATAAACATAGACATATTATGAACACATAATATCAACTCATATCCACATGATACTGACCTCATAAATTTTTCGAGGCTATTCTTCCCACTTAATTCCCCATAAGACCAGGAATATCTTCATGCCATTCACCTACATAAACAATCATTCCTCCACAAGAATAATCCCTGACAACCCTGTCAGATAGTGACATACATACATACATACATAAAAAAAATCACGATCCATGACAACCCTGTCAGACATGACATTCATACATACATACATACATGTATACATATAGAGACATCAGCACAATCATGATCATGACATAATTACCAGATACCATCAGGTCAAGGTTAAGAGAACTCCCTTTATCCATGCATCATGTGCACAACATTGAAAACAATAGTTCCCAATGTAGTTAAGGCATCTGATGCCTCAAATCCATTTACTTTACCTTTCCTTATTACTTTTCTCATGATTGTTTGTTGTAGAGGCTGCAACGCCCTCCAAAATTTTGGCCTGCATCTAATTTTAGAGCCTCCCTTAGGTTTTTCCTTTATGTTTGCAAGCACTTAGGCTCATCACGTGAGCTCACGTGGAGTCTTTGCACCCTCCTTTCTTAACCTTTCACCGGACATATTTTAGGATGTTAGTCATAATGTCATGCTTCCATCCATGTTTTGGCTATGCACAAAGTCTGTCTTCATGTGTACAAGTTATATTCGCTATGTAAGCATTTGTCGCACTCACACACGAAGTTGTATCCAATGTCGTGCAAGTGTTGTCGCAGTCATTCAACGATCTATCACAAGTGTCGCGCTTGTCGCTCGAACCCATCAATCAATCACACTAAGTGTATGTTGTCTTGATGGTTTGAGGTGTCTGGTCGTCAATTCATGTTGAGTGTGTGTTCACAAGTTCATGCATGCACAAGTTCACTCATTCAGACACTTGGCCATTTTACTGAAACTCTATCGACTGGACCAACCCCAACAGTTGGACCTCCGTTGATCTGCATTGTATAATCTCAGCTCTTGGTGATCATGTATTACTACCCAGAATTGCACAGAGCTTGAGGCTGCCTCCTAGCAGTGTGCACTACGCAATCTTGGAGTCAACCTGACTAACTGTCACCCAGAATAGTGCAGAAGTTTCTCAGCAAACCATCTTAGTCTGCATTTCCCGCAAGCAAAGCCATCAACCCTCCAGCTAGTCAACCGGAGAGTTTGACTGGGAAGTGACCCTAGGCCTCACTTCTCCAAAAAAATTCACAGAAATTGTCAGGCATGCCTGCTCCACTGACTGAAGAAATTGCGCAGGAATGCCATACAGACACCCGCTACCTGTCACTGCATTGTCCTAAAAAATTGCGTAGTTCTTTCATCCTGTCACCCTTTAGGTAGCCTGTTTCTCATCCTGAAAATTGTGCAGTTTTCATGGGTTTTCTCCCAGCTTCCCAGCATTCTGCTCAGCCCAAAAACTATGCAGGGATGTCCTGCAAGCCAACCTCCCAGCACTGCACAACTTTGACCAACAAGGTCTCACATCCCGCTTCGAGCCTCCCCCAAGAATCTACGTGGTTTTCACTGCTAGTGTCCCCCCACTGCCTACATTGTCTCCCTAGAAAAATTGCATAGATATGCCCTCTAGCTGAGCCAGATCCTGCGGATAGTCACTGCTGATCCGTACTGCCCATCTTAGCCTCCCAATGACCTCTGCGCAATTTTCATTGACAGTGCTCGGAGCCTGCATCCCTGTCTCAAATGTGCTCTACACAGTTTCAAAGCCTTGTACTCTCTCCCAGTCACGTGTACCTGAAAGTGAAAGATAATGCATCATGGTAGACTAGAAGATTACTAGATTTGATGTTGTCTCATCATAAGTGATTGCAGATACAGGTACATGGATGATACATGGTGCGACGATGAACGAGATGAACAAGGAGAGCATGCAAGGAGACTTGTTCGCGAACGGGTGAACACATGGAGCATTCCAAGTACAAGCGAAGGAGAAACATGCACGTACAACTTCAAGAGAACACCAAGACCATCGAAGACTCCGCACACTTTGTCATGTAGAGGTGAAGCTATGGTACAGTAAGAGCACATTCATCACTCAGCAACACTACAGCTCGAAATGGACGCCACCAGCAACATGAACATACCAGCACCATCATGTCGAGTCATGTCATGTGTCATCTCGGCCACATCACTATTATGGGCCATACTGTTGTAATCGATGTAATGTAATGTGGAAGTCCGAGAGACCCACATGTAAAGTTGAAGAGTCATGTAAGCCAAACAGACATGGGGGAAGTTGAATAGTCACAAGGGTCAGTTTCACCCTTGGCTATATACACCCCTCATTTGTACATGAAAAATACTTTTGACCTTGGCTCCTCCCACATAGCCTTGAGAGTCTATATCCTTTTCTTTAAGGAGCGAACAATGGCTCCAATGCCCCACTGTCGGGGTTAGTGATGTAATGGTGTACCGATGTGTCTTGGAACTTTTGCTTAATTCAGAAGCCCGATAACATGCCAGCGTGTTTTCACACATGTATTGTATTTGTTTGTAAGACAATTCTTTAGACACTTATAATGCATGTTTTTTTAACCTGTATTAAGATATTTGAACTATTTCGGTTGTTCTAATACATATGCTTACGAAAATGTGTTGTATAAGTTGTTAACATTATCTCGCCTGTCTGGGCTATCTCGCCAAATAGAACCATTCTCATAAACTTGTTATAACGACCGTCGCACTCGTGTGGACTATTTCACTGGGTGTTGTACGTGTTATCCGTTCACTGTGTTTTTGTGACTACCGCATTTGTGTGGACTACTCTGCCAGAAGTTGCGCATGTCTTGTTGTGTTGTGTGTCTCTGGCAGAGTTGGGACTATTCCCTTTCGACTTAAGACTCACTTCCACCCTATCCCTCCACGGTGAAAGAACCTTGACACAAGTAACACTAAGCACTCACCAGGCATGTAAACCTCATTGTTCGAAGACAAAGCAGACCACTCTCATGTGCTGACAAGCAAGAGCTAAGGCAAATCTTTAAGACAATGGAAATTGTTCCATCCTACCGGATGGGACTCCTACACCAAACGGTGTGAGGTCTAGTTGGGACTTCATACAGGGGAGATCCCCTGACTTTTGGCGGGTCCAGCACCGTCAACACTATCCTACCACCATCCATTTATATCAATGGACCCAACCAATCGAACTAGTTGTCATACTCTTGCCTTCACCTACCCATATACATTCGTTGAGCTTCATCTGGGCCTTACATCACCTATTGGGTTTCATTCAGATCTTCCCGAGCTCCATTAACTTCCTCCTTCCCAACCAATTCCCAATACACTCAAAACATAAAGGCAAGAACAAGAAAAAAACAATAATAAAACCATGAAACACTAATAGAAATACTACATCACAAACAAAGTGGCAAGACCTTGCACCAAACACAATCAAAACCCATATTCAAGCTCAAACAAATCACAAAATACCGAAGGCACAAAACTAGCAACAAACACCATGACTCAATCCCCATGGGTTCCCAATGCCTCTAAAGGAAATCTCAACTTGAGCCTTCTTCAAGATTTCATGGAAAAAGCTTTTCCCAAGCAATCCCTGCATCATACTTCCATATACACATAATTTCCAATGTATGAATAAATATAACAATACATTGGTTATCTTACCTTGTTGCGCCAAGCACATTGCCTTGTAACTGAACTCATACATATATCATCTCTCAAGGGACTCCATTCCCTTGACGAATCCATCCATAGCTGAAAACCGGCTTAATAAATCTTTCAAATACATGTTTAGGAATATAACATATATCCACATAGTATCATACAAAATCTAGGTTAAGAAGACTTCTCATATTCAAAGCATTCATTCATTTGGAATTCCGGTTTCCAAACATATCCAAATGAATTCTCACATAATTCCTTTCTTTTACCTTTTCCTTGTTGCAATTGAGTCTTACTATGTATTTTCACATCACCCAACGGATAGTTGTATAAACAAATCAACTATTATCTTGTCATGCTAATACCAAGCATGTTTCCCTGCAACTGTTTACACATGCCAGCCACATGTTCCAAGGATCAAAACATTATGTCCGTTAATTGAAATCAACCTTTGTTAAGACTAACAACCATGTCATAATCAACTAACAGTCATTACTGATACTACTACAACTAGCACCTACTTACACTCAAGCACATATCAGTTGTCTCAGGACATATGTGTTAGTACAATCGTATTAAAACAAGATCATTATTTAATGTAATATTATATACACATACTCATATCATGCAAGTAATCAAACATTCAGACAACATATAGATGACATAATAGACACCAAACACTCAAACACCAAATAAATGACATAATAAAACATTCAAGCACCAAGTAGACGACATAAGCAAACTCATACCTTGACGTATCTGAGGGGAGGTTATCTTGTCTGCACAATCAATCTAGATTATCACGATATAACTTCACAACACATCAACTCAAACATAAATAAGGTCATTATATACATGACAGTAACTAGCTAACATGTTCACATCATAAGTTCATAAACAATTGGCATTCATGCATAACAATCACATATGCATAGTCAGTCTAGATTAGTACAACACAATGTCACAAATATTTCGGCTCATACCTGAATATCATAACCATAACCATCTGCATAGGCCAATCCAAATTAACGAAAAACATAATAACATCAAGGCCTTGGCTGCAATGATCATAATCATCATGTATATGACCACGATGCATACAACAATAAGTTAATATCATTCATGGCTATCCAACGCATATGCATATAACCGCATTGATTTACTAACATCTATCATACATGTAACCACGACAACCATAGATCGGCATACATGTACATGACCTAATGCTTATAAAAACCATTAAACAACATACCTGCATACCCACCATACAAACTTGTATAATGGTCTGCTCTTACCCCGAGGTCCATTGTTGCAACCTCGCTTTGATGATCTGCATCTCCTGCTTTACCTCAGCCAACACATTAGCATCATAACATACCAACAACATCATGATGACATAACTACATAGAATGACTTCACGATGCATATCTAACCTACTATGCATGCATAACTATAACCATGACAATGCATGCATAACAACATATAGACATTGACATGCATAAAAAATGCATATACAACTGACATGCATTCATGACTAAAGCATCTCAACATCAACATCATCAACTCCTACATGGAAACGCAATTGTAACAATGACCACTACCATGCATACATAACAAGCAAATATACAACCTACATGCGTGCATGACAAACACATTTCGCTCATCCAATCCAAGTTTTGCACCATGCTCTGATACCATACTGTAACGCCCTCCTCCCACATTTACCCAAGTTACCGGCCTATTGGGGTAAGCATGTGACGAAGAGTTACTATGATATGATTCAACCCCCTAGATCACCTTAATTAAGTGGAATTAACAAACCAAAACTCTTAGTGAATTCCCTATTAGGTTCTATAGGACCCCCAAAGGCTAAACCACCCTTCTAGGTGCCTAGACCCTGAAATAAACCTTTTTTTTCAGTGCCCTGATCTCCTAAACATTGGAAAAATACTACCTAATTTTGAATAAAACCCTCCAGTCACATGCATGATGCCTATAAGGGAGCAACTGCAGTCTTTTTCACACAGTTCTGTGTCTGCAACCATGGCATTTAAGCCACTTTTTCAGGCTAGGATCCAGACCTCTACCCATAACTTAAATGACACTTTCAGAAATAATAAATAACAATGAATAAGGCTACTAATGTAATCATTGGTACAAGTACTTGATCTGACCCCTACTAGCCATGACGGGAATTTCATCAAGCATGGTCATAACAACAGATCTGATCATAGGGATCTCATACCTATCTGAGATTCGTAAATCAACATTGATGCGTTATCAAAATAGCTGCAATAAAATCTATTAGGTCATACATTCATCATTCATTCATTTATTGATCAAAACATGATAAGATCCATGAATAAGATTTGTCATAAGACATACTCATAACCAGCATATAACTAATAGAAAGAACAAGGATATAACAACCTTAAAATCCACATATAAGTAAATACATTTACACATGAAAGACTAAGGAGAAAGAGCTCTTATTAATGAATGCATAAGGCAACCAAGTTTGGGACTTCCATGGACCACCCGACAATAGATTTGTTGAACAAAATCTTTCTTTTAGCCAATCACCCCCATGCCATATTCCAAGCATGAATATGGGACTCAAAACCAAACCAAACTAGGTTTCCTCAAGCTTTACCGCAATCCCCACTGGATCACTAGGCCTTAAACAAGCATGGATGCCACCGAATTTCTCCACCTAGACCGTGAGGAATTTTCCTATCTCCTAGTCTCTAGGCTTTACCATATATCCTGCCATAGAATGGTCGAGGATTCTTAGGCCTAATCATGACTCCACCCTCCATGATTTATCGTATATCCTGCCATTCACTAGCCAAGGATTCCTAGGCATGATTGAGGGCACACACCTCTATGCTTTACCATATATCCCTCCATTCACCATTAGAGGATTCCTAGGCCCACTAAGACACACAAAATATGGCTTTACCGCAATCCCAGTCTAGTCCAGGGATTCTTAGGCCATGTGTTCTTTCTTTTAGAGACCACCTCACTTAGTTTCGAAACCCTCCAGCAGTCCAGCTCTACCAAATACAAGAGAACCCATCACACCATGGTTATCCGAAAAAGGAAAAGCAAGGCTAAAGAACATTGTCACACCTGGAAAAACCCATGCCAATGATAGCAAGAGGACCAAATACACACCATGCATGCCAAATCTAGCAAGGAAATCACACATGCAAATTGATACCTGCAAATAATCTCGTTGTAGCTGCTAGATGTTTCCCTTCATTGCTTATTCTTTACTTCCATTTGAAATCTTCGTCCTTCCTTTACTTTCCTTGATCCAATGCTAAAGTGCTTCAAGAATTCTCGAAGTGTCCAAGAGTGAAAGAGAAAGAGAATAAAGAGGTAGCTCCAAAACTGAATTGACAAAAGGTTACCAACTGATCCTCAAAAGCCTTTTTATTAATGAGACCTCTAATTTCTTCAATTTTCCATTATTTTCCTTCAATTTCCTCCTCACGTGCAACCTATGTCCTTTAACCTTCCTTTTCTCCTAATTTCCTTTATTTTCATAAATAAAATTCCAATTAATGCCACATGCATTTCCAAAGCCTTTTCCTTTGCCAATTTTCTTAAACATAATAAACCGAAATGAACACCCACTAGGATTGTTTTCCCAAAATTCATCTTGGAATATGTGTCCCATGACCTTGGTCTTATTTTGCCTTTATTAACTTTATTACATGGAATTTTTACCAGTGTTGTCACAGCATTTAGCTTATCGATAGCTTTCCATCGATATAAATTTTATCTCAATCTAATTCACGAATAAAAAGCTATACCCATTAGAAAAATTAGGCCCCCTCAACCCTACCTTATGAGCATGTACCACCACATGGCATCGCCCACGTACATGACTTTGCTACATCACCCATAAACCAGCATGGCTCCTGCCACATCTTAGCACCATAGTTCCTTCGCGCCACCATGCCATTTCTTAGGAAACAACACTCTTCTGAGCCTCCATGACATGTTGGGACGTAGACTTTCATAATAATTACCACAAAAAATTTCTTGTTCCATAGCTTTTGTATACCACATCCTTTACATGTAATAACTACAAATCATAATTGGGGTCCATGGTCCATGATGATATGGTCCCGGGTCACATTAACTCCATGTTGGCACCACATATCAAATTCAGACCATGTAGCATCACATCATAAGAGAAATTTTAAGGTATAAATGGGCCTCCTAAGTAATATTATAAAATAATAGTGGAAATAATAAATAAAATTAGATTAGATCATCATTTTTTAGAGGGAAAAAAAAAACTACTTTTTCAACTTATCTCCCTACTATTTTACTCAAATTTCTAATGGGATCACTTGTTGGATGTGAAATTTAATTTCCCATCTAAGGAGTACTCATGTTGCATACTTTTGATGGACCTTGCTACATGAAAACTTAGAAATACATGAAAAATGTGGTTGCAATCATGTTTTTCATGTATTTCTCATTTTTTGTGTAGCAGGATCCATTGAAAGTATGCAACATGGGTACTCCTTGGATGAGGAATTAAATTTTGCATCCAATGAGTGATCCCGCTCAAAATTTGAGTAAAACCATAGGGAGATAAGTTGAAAATAATATTTGAAAAAGTAGTTTTCTTATTTTATTTTATTTTGATCTTTTTACTTTTTTACTCCAAAAATGGTGAATCATCCCCCATCGTTGACATCATCATCTTGAATCTTATTGTTTCTTATAAATATTTTGGTTGTATATTTTTGTTTTGAGGCCCATTTTTCACCTCGAAGTTTCTATAATGTGTCACCTATAGCATCATCAAACTATCCACATCATTTGTCTTCTTGCTCCATGTTGACATCATGACAACATAAGGGTGATATCACTTTGCCACGTGGGATCTTATGATGTTGCCACATGTCACCCAAAAATGGACCCTTTGGTCATCCATTAGGGTTAAACATACTTGCTACACGTCACAGTACGTGGGTGCAATGTCCACATATGTCCACATCAACATCCACGTGATGTGCACCTAATTGTGCTTGGTCTATGTGGCACCCGCCACCTCATCCTTCACCAAGGGGTCACATATGGCTAGACCCTTCATGCAAGTTATTAGTTTACATTATAATAGATTTAATGTTAATAACATGATTTCTCCATTAACTGCCTTATCCATTTCTTCGTTCCCTATGATGGAGATATTATTGTCCCACCACGGCATTGCAATTCCATAGCACCATGGCAAGGTCATATGTCGACCAGGTGTAGTGCGGCAGCAATGTTTCACGGTAATTGATGGAGGGGTGATCACGTCCCATGCCTTTTGTCAAAATTCCCTTGATTCATCATATGGTACTTGTTAAAGGTGGAAAGATGCAACACGACATTAAATTCTATTGTCCAATGATGAACGAAATTCCATCCCACTCTCAGTCTATAGTGCCTAGCCTAGACTACCATTACATACAACTCAACGACGCAAGGCACGGTTCGTCATGAAATCTCAAATCGAGTAATGAGGATATTCCTATATCAATTCCCATATCTTCACTAAAGTTTTATTTGGAGAGAATACATGCATGTGTAATCCATGCATAGACTTAGGACTCCAAGTGTTTTCTAATGATTTATTGAGCCTTCCTTGGGTCTAATTGTAGCCCGATGGATTCTCAAAACAATAAAGAAAACATTACACATTTGCCTAAGTATAGATAAACATTCATACTCAGCACACACATGTTTACCTCCTTCTTTTCATAATAGAATACATTTCCACATTTTAACAAGATAGGGAGCACTTCAGCTTATAAGCACTCCAACCAGTAGGCTCTATAGTTTAGACTAGCATTGCTCAGCAATTTCACTCCCAATCAACAATATACATTTATATCATAAAATAGACTCCAAACACACACAAGACTATTGGATTCACTTATAAACATACATCACATTATGGGGACAATCAATAGTCTCAAGTAGTTAATAGCCATGGCCAAGCCAAGCAATGGAGATCATATGTTATTCTAGTTAATTTAGCATATTAAACATACATGATGCACTATGTAACATTGCTCTAAATTTCCTTAAAGTATTAGCAACCCAAGGATCTAGAAATCCCTCCAACCATGAGAACATTCACATAGTCATCCAAATGTAATTAGCCAATAATATCACATTCGTCTATTAACAATATTAATACATTCATTGCCTTCATACAAGGTAAAATCATTTACTACAATGCAAGACATGAGCAAGTGAGTATACTTATCTAAGTATCTTAAAGATTGGAAACTAAGGGAGGGACTTCAACTCTCCACCCAACCATAAGCCATTTTCACTGTAGCCTTTATTGCATTTAGCCACCCCCAAGCCAAATCCACTATCCAAGGGAGTGATTTCTCAAAGATTCCAATTCAATTTTGGGTTGATTATTGCACTCGACACCCAGATTTTTCCTTTGAGCCTCCCACTCATCTATCAATCATGGACACTATAGCTCAATTTCTCAAGTGCATAAATATTGTGGATCACACCCCAAATATCTCTGAGTTGAAATTCTCAGCTATGATTCTCCAATGATTTCCTATGCTCCTCCTTTCCCCAAAGTTCTTCTCTCTCCCTCTTTTTTTTCCTTTTTGCTTGTTTTCCTTTTTTCTTATTTCCTCTAGACTTGCTTGTTATTTTTTTCACATCATGGGATGAACATGAAGGATCATGGATGGACCATGTTGGCATGTCACATTCATCATTTATCTTTACAAAAATGGGAGTCAACATAAGGGGTGTTACAAACCCCACCCCCTTAAAGGAACATTGTCCTCAATGTTTTATACACAAAGAACAAAATTCCAACAACAAGCTTCATATGTACATAGATCCTTTACATTTACTTATATATTAAACAAAAAAGCGTGAGAGAACCCCATAGGATCATCCATTTCCCAAGTGGATTCATTTATTCCAATGTGCTTCTATTGCACTTTGGATTACTTTATTACTTTCTAATTCACTTTTCGATTATGGCATCCCCTTCTCTGCTTCACCAGTCCCTCGAAAATCTGCTTCCTCTTCTATGCATTCATATACCTTCCAAGTTCAAGTATCCCCTTCTATGCTTCCTCAATCCCTCGAGTGATACATCCCTTGGCAAGGCTTCCTTGTATAAGAAGAGTCTTCTTAGCCAAGGCATACTTTTTTCCTTTCTTTAATAACACATGTATCATGGCAATCAATGCATGTCATAGGGGTCTAATATCACCACAATGGCCCAATTCCTGAAGTATTAAGCTCCATTATGATGTTGTAGCACATTTTGATATTGTTGGGTTGATGTCGTTTGTCTTGCAGTAAACCTCATATACTTGTGCTAGAAAGTTCAATAGTTCTCGTACATTATAAGCACATAAGTTTTATGATATTAAACTTTAAAACATATGAAGTCATAATTTAAACAAAAATACACTTATATTGATAATTAATACTTATCTTTGTGGCTTCCTCTTTGCTTTTGCACTAAGTGGTTTATTAGTCAAAGAAAGCACTCAGTATTGTGTATGGTCCATGTAGCCTTCAACCAACTGCATCTTCAAATCCATCTCACTGAGTAGTTTATCATCCAAAGGAAATGTAATAGATCTGACCTGGAAATATATAACAATGGAAAATATTCCCCCAAGAAATAAGACAATAGATTATAGAACTTCATATATTTATTAATATCAAACCCTTGAGGTAGGGAAACACCATACAACTACTCCTTAAGGAAGGAGAACACTCCACAAGCCATATGCTTGTCAATACCATAATACTTGACATTTCTCAATGGAGAGTCTCTAGACTATATAGGCTTTGTTATGGCTTAAATCTACCTCAGGCTGAAGAAAGGCAGGTCTAGGGTAACATCAAACCACGCTTAACTGGTAGCTAGCCCTACCAGGTCGAGAGAGGGCTCTCTCCTTGTCAATCTCAGGAAAATATGGCAAATAAAGCTTTAGATGACTGATGTAAAGACTAATTTTAGGCTAGGTATATGCTCAGAGGAGTTTGATTGAATTTAATGTTGGTTTGCTGGCTCAAATGTGAAAGGCAGATTTGGGTCCGGGGAATGGACACAATCTTGCAGAGATTTCTATGGGGCGAGGTAGGAAAATGGTTTAGCACTTTGAATTAAGTGAGGTGGAGAGTCTTAATACTGGTGAGGAGTTGGAGAGGGCATGAAAGTCTTAGGAATCCTCTTCAAATAGTTGAAAACATGAAAAACTAAACAAACCCTAGGTAGAGCACTGCAACATCAATGATTTCTACCTTTATTCTTGATTCATTTAGTTCAGCTAAAAAGAGAAAGATTATGGCATACATAAACAAATGTAAAATTGAATTATAGAAGGAAAAACAATACCAAATCAACTTGCCACAAGAATCCCACAAAATGCTACAAACCCTGGTCTATTCCTTTGCCAAACTGTAGAGATGAATGTACAATAATGCTCAAAGCATTCACAAGAGTCCAACCTTTACAAATGACTGAAAAAGTACTAGATATAGGCAACAAACAACTCATGCTAGGCTTTAGGGGTCGAATTCATGAGTTTAGGAGCTGTTTCAACAAGATCTAAACTAAGAACTGAAAAGTAGGCAGTGGAACAACTTGCCTCTAAAACCTAGGAAACTGATTCATTCAGTTCAAAACTACCTTTTCATGATGTATCTACCTCCATGAGTGAATTTTCAACATTTTTACATCAAATTCCATCCATTTACATCAAATTACAACATGAGTTTGACCATGAGAGAGAGAAAAGTCAAACTGAGAAAAAACTAGGCAAAAAACAGAGTTTTTTTGGGCAAAAATAGCAATTTTCCATCCTGTGCGCTGCGCCATTGTCCCTGTGCATAGCACCTTTTTGCAGATTATTTTGGAAGCCTTCCCATGCACTAAATTTTCTCCAAGTGGGCTTGTGGGAAAGGTATGTCTATATACTTTCCAGAACAGGTGGAATTTATGAATTTGGTGTCTATTTCCCCCTCCAAAAGTGAGTTCTCCCAACACTGCTTCCTATGTGGCCAAAAAGGGGCAGAAAGGGCATTTTTGAGGTGTTTTTGACCCTTTTGGAAGCTCAAAACTTGACAAAACTTTCTAGTAATTTCTGGGTATTCATAATTTTGCATGAGGAATCCAAAAATGTATATTTTTCCTCCAAAGGAGGTCCCTAGCAAAAGCGAGCGTCGAGTGGCGCTATCCACCAAGCAGAAAAATCTGTTTTTTCCTCCAAAAATTCAAAATTGACAAAAAGTGTGCCAAATTTCTTGAAATTTGGGCTGAGTGACCTGCATCAAGTACTATGTTGGGCTAAGGAAGCCTTAGCCAAGATCTTGAGCTTATCTTGCTCTTTCTTCCTCCTCAAAGTTTTCCTCAACTTGGCCTTTAAGGTCCTTATCCTCGCTTTGCAAACCTTGTTTCTTGCCAAATAGTGATAGACCATGTACCTCAACATCTTTTTCTCTTTGTTGGCCTTCTCCAGCATCTTCTCTAAGTGCATGTTTGCCCTCTCTAGCCAAGATTCACGATCAACTTCAATCTCTTGCTCTAGCAGTGTCAACTTGACTTTCCTCCTCTTGGCTGCTTGCTAGTTTTCTCTTATGTTTTGCATCTCCATGATAGTTTGCTGGTCTTCCAACTATTTTTTCCTTTGCTCAAGATATTTTATAATCCACTTAGCACTTTCCTAGATTATCTCCTTGAGCTTTGAGCTTTAGGAGACCAAATCAGAGTCATCATCCTGAATGAGAATGAAATCTCTCTCTTGACCTTTAGAAGGCCCCTCATCATGCACTGGTTGTTTCCCTTTGTCCTGCTTTACTGAAGAAGAAGGAAAAGCCCTTTTCATCTTGTTCCTAGATGATCTCCTTGAGCTTTGAGCTTTGGGAGGCCAAATCAGAGTCATCATCCTGAATGAGAATGAAATCTCTCTCTTGACCTTCAGAAGGCCCCTCATCATGCACTGGTTGTTTCCCTTTGTCCTGCTTTGCTGAAGAAGAAGGCAAAGCCCCTTTCACCCCGGGTGAAGATAACATTTGCCTTTGATCTGATGAAGGAAACGAGACCCCTTCCACCCCAGGTGGAGATAGTACTTGTTTATCTGCTGCAAATAACCTCCTTGTGCCCTTTTTATAAGTGATAAACACTCGCACACTGGTGGTTTGAGTCTCATGCACCTCTTGCTGATGTGAAGGCCCTCCTGCCTCATGAAAAACTGATGGGGTCACTTGAGGGCTTATGAAGACCTCATGTGAAATGAAATCATCCCATGAAACATTCAGTAAACTCAGCTGATTCAAAACCACAATCTTGATCAATGCAAAGTGATAGATATTGTTGTACTGCTAATGAGGAGGTTTCCTTTGCACCAATGTGGTCATTTTCTCAATATTTCGACACATGAAATAGGGGATGTTCATCATCCTCACTCTAGTGAAATGCATCAATAATCTGACATGATAGGTGTATAGGCGAGAAAATCTGCCTTCACAGTTGAAGTATTTGATTATGAGTTTCATAAGTAGAGCATATGTCTTGTAGGTATCTGAAAGGGAAGACCCTACTGATTTGCTTCTGATAGCCAGCCTTGATATAAGGCTCATAATGCTCTTTTTCCACCAGTTGTCCCTTGTTCCATTGTTCACCCACATTCAAAATACCTGTTGCTTCAGCTATAGTTTCAGGTGTCAAAGTGAATGTCACACCAGCCAAATTGACCTAGCCATTGTGAAGATGGAGCACAAATAATCTAGCAAGCTCATGATGGTATTTGACTCTTTCCACCATCTCACAAAAGTGGTAGCAAGACTGATGTTTGAAACAAGCTACTGCAAGAGGGCAAGCCAATAGCTCAGTAAGTGTAGTGGGCTCCTCCCGGATGTGTTTTCCTCCCTTGTGAGGTTTTCTTGGTGCATGAATTTCTTGGGAGGAATCACTTACTGTTTCTTCATCCCTTTCATAAGGTGAATCTATCTCCATGTTTTCCACTGTTTGATGTTCTATGATGAGTATGAAGAGATTTTATATCAACAATAGGTGTTTGTTGTTCAATGAATGGGATTGATGATGGGGACAATGAATGAGGGATTTTGACGCTGCTTGTATGGTTTTTGGGAAGTGATAGGGTTTGTCTATATAGATTAGGGTTTGGGGATATTGGGAATTAGTTACGGTTTTAGGGTTTTGGGAAGAGGGGAGTAGGATGAGTGGAAATGAGAGGGGGAATGGGAAATGAAATTAGGGAAGTGTACTAGAGGGAAATGAAAATGATTGCAAGGGAGCAACAGCAAAAATTACAACTTTGAAAACCCTAGACAGTTTTTCAATGGATTGTGCAACAAACTAGGGTTTTATCTTTCACCTATTGAAATACCATGAAAGCTGATAAAATCTCTTGCAATGGCACAATGGAGTGTTTGACTTACTTGTTGAATGAAGTTTGCAGGATTTTTGAGCTTGGCAAAGTCAATTTGGTGAAATTCGGGCTTGGAAGGCAGGTGCGCTGCGCCCACTAACAAGTGCACCGCACCCAACTGGTGTGTCACGCCCGTGCAGATTTGTATGTGAGTTCTACGCTCTGTGCGTCGTGCCGACCAGGTGCGCTGCGCCTCAACCCAGGTGTGCCGCACCTAGTGTAACTGCTAGGTTTTGCTGCGATTTGCCTTCTTTGCCTCAAAAACGCGACTTGCTCTTGTTTCTTTCACTTCTTTGGCACAAATGATGTCTTCAACATGAAAAACACTTTATATACCCTTGGACTTTAATTTTTATTTACAAAAACCCACTTTTCTAAAGTTTTCTTTTCACTTGTTCTTTAAAACTCTGTTTTGGCAGTTTGACTTGCTTTTTGCCTTTTGATGGACTAATACTTTGAATTTTGGACTCTTTTGCAGGAGCTGGAGTGCAAGAGCTTGGCAAGGTGACCAGGGTTGCATCTCGGACTTATTACATATAGGAAAAATGAAATTACATGAATTTTTTATACATAAAACAATAAAACTCTATTTTTGAAAAATCAATCACTGAGCATGTGATTATTGAAATTTTTGTTGTTGAAACTTTATTTATCCTCCTCATGTGCCTGCTGACCATTATTGAGCTTTTACAAGACTTCGATGACAAAACCCTAGACCTAATGAGACCTAAAACCCTAAAAATGACTTTTGCAGATGTAAGGACAAAAAATCATTGTAAATGACCTGAATGTATGAAAATGGGCCAGCAGGTAAAGATCATGAGGGAAAATTTATAATATGCTACTGCCATTAGATGATCCATGATCCTAATGGAATGCAGCTGATCGGATGAGACACCTATAATGCAATGCAACAAGAGAATTTTGATCACTGATGGAGGGATGAAGATACTGACACTAAAAGGCTTCATACATACAAACCACCAATGGATGGAGTTCCTTGAGAGGATTAAAGGATATGATGATGAAATTACCCATGAATTTGCCATGGCCCTTCAACCTCAAGGGGAGGATAGTGCCACCACCATTGTGAGAGGGCTTGTCATCCATTTCAATGCAAAAATCATTAGCAAGGTGACCACATTGGCTTTAGGAGTTAGGTGGGGAAAGGAGGATAGAAAAGAATCTGTCACAACTAAAAATAATTTCTTCCTTCCTAAAGAAAATTCAATTGAGGATAAAAATGGGGTTAGAAGGGAAAATATTTCCTTACCCATGGGTTGAAGTATCCTATAACATATTAAAATACATTTCTTGTAAGGGAAGGCTTATTTTTGTTTATGCCTATCATTTTAGGCTACTTTATGAGCTGAGGTTCTAGGTCGAATTGCCTATCCCAAGCAGACTTAGTATCCCCCATTTCCTTCTTTAGTCCATAGTGGAAATGAGCCAAAGAGTGAGAGAAGGGAAGCATCAATTCATTGCTCATCATGGACTCATAAGGCTCATTGTCATGGATTCTTTGAGTCATGTCAAGAACCCTGTTTCATGGGAAGAATTTGTAGACATGGACAGGGAGGCCTTCATTGAAACTCAAGCCCAAGCTTTGCTAGAACATGAAGAGGCCACAAAACATAGCTCTGTTGAAGAAGAGGCTAGAGAAGAGAAGAAGGAAGAAAAGGGAGAAGGGGGTGAAGAAGAAAAGGAAGAAGAAAAACTAGAGGCAACAAAAGAGACCCTTGGGGATCCTTCTAGGCCTCAAAAGAAGAGGAAACAAGAACAACAAGTAAGCCTTTCAAAAGGAAACACTGAACAAGAGGTGGTTTCCACCTTGGCAGCCCTTAGCACACCTGTCAAAATCAAAAAGGGGAGCCCAAGCAAGGTCCCTTGTATTTCAAAAGGAGGATTACTAGGATCAAGTAAGGGAAACCCCAGTCTCCCACTGCTACCCCCATCACCATTGAAGGATCAGCCAGTCACAAAGAGGGGAAGCTTGAGAAAGATAAAAAGAAAATGAGGAAGTGACTCCCTCAAAATTAAAGGGAAACAACCCCAAACCTCACCAGGAAGGTCAAACACCAAGGGGAGCTAAAATGAGGTAGATACAAGAAGAATCTTCCCTACTACCAAGAAGTAAAAGCAACGTTATAGGAAGAGAAAGGACTGCTACGTAGCTAGAAGGACAATGCTACAAGACAATATAGTAGCACCTCAGGAGGGAGGAGAAGGACCACAAGAGCTACAAGAGCCTAATCCTCAACCATATCTTGGGTCCTACTATAAATTTTATGAACAAGGACAAATCATCCCCACTAAATTTGCAGTCCTCATCCTACTTGAGCTAGACAAAGAAAGGAGATGAACCCATCGATGGATCCATATTTCTAAGTCCAAGAGAGTTGATTATGTGGGCTTCATGGAAGATAAAATGAATAATATGGGTGAAGAAATGGTTGATTTTAGGTTGAGAGAGGAAACCATGAGGGAATAGTTGCAAATGGAAAATAAGAGATTAAAAGAGTAGCTACAAGAGAAGGAAGGATGAATTTCCACCATGACAAGCTTGGCCATGGAGGCCACCCAATGCAGACATCCCTCAAGAACATATTCCTTGTTCCTCAAACAGTAGTGGCTCCAATTTCAAATCAAACCTCTAGCACAATACGTCTCACTGTCCTTCCAACACTACAAGCAGTTTATTGAATTTTTTCACAAGGCTAGTGTGGAAGACTAAGCTAAGATGGCAGAGTTTTACATGCACAACCTCATATTGACTCACATGAATTTCTGGGATCCAAATTCTAAGATGGGGGATGTGAAGTTAATGGAATTAGCCTCTTGGTTGACCCATGAGGAGGCAAGGGTTGAAGAAGAGGATGATATCCAAGGAGACTAATGAACCCCTATGGATCAGAGTGGAGTTGAGGACTCCCCACCTTATCATGAAAAGCCACAAGCTCATTTCTAAGGATCCAAAACTGGCACCACTTTGCATAGAAAGACTAGAGCAAGTCATTTAGAACTTTGAGGACATGTTTAGGATGCTAAGGACCGAAGGCTTACAGGCCTGTCAAAGGAGATGTCATTCATTACCCCATAACAGGAAAATCAGGGAATATCACTTTCTAGGGAGATTGAGGAATGCCTTCAAGAAGACACCCTTATACAAGAGGGTAGTCCAAAGACTAAAGGCCAACTAGATTGGGATCAAGTTCAACCCTCCTTTGTTGCTAGGGCTATAGGAAAGAAAGGATCATATTGATGAGCAAAAAGTGTGGGCAGAAATAGAATGAAATGCAGGTTTCCATCCTCAAGAAGGCACTTTTTCAAAGATACCTTAGGATGTTAGCATAGCCACTAGGGCTATGCATGAGATGGAACTAAATGGCTATGTTGCTTATAGGGTGAACAACACCTTCAACATGGGGGTGATGATGGGCCTCATTAATAGGTAAATAATAAGGCCCTTCTGCATTTCCTTCAGCCTATATTTATTGCTTTCCTCACATTTAATGACATATTTTTTACTATTATGTGTTTATTAGCAAGAATAAATGATGGTTGTATTATCTTGTGGCAGGATGTGATTAATGTGCAGGAAGAGAGTGCATTTGATTGCATTCACTATGCAGATATATGTTGGAGGCAACTAGAGAATATGTAGGAGTATTTTCCCCTACATTTACTCACCTACAACTCGACTTACTCCCTAAATTTACTCACCCACAGTTCAAAGATCCACTAACAGTTGATGCACTCAAGGATTGTAAGGATATCAAGGAGCTAGATCCATCTTTCTAGGTATTTTTGGAGGGAAGCAACCCTCTTTTCAAAGAGGTTGGCTCTCAATCATTTTTTTATAAATAAGGAAGCCCAAGGGCTCAATAAGATTCGAAATTTTGGAGCAAATAGGGACTACTAAGAGCTAGGAGCTCGAGCTTGTCATTTTCATTTCTTTTCATCATGTACTTGAACACTATTTCCTATTAATGAGAATTTTGTTGTTATTTTCCATCTGATCTTGTTCTAGAGGGATGAGTCCCCTTGGGTTAGGGCCCAACCTAGAGGCTCTAGTCTCTCTCATGTGTATTTTACTTATGCATTTTCTTTCCTAGCAACATTTTCTTCCTTTCTTAGTAGCATTTGTTTATGAAAATTTCTTGTGCAGGTCTATCTACCACCTCTCTTGTGGGAAGTGTGGTTGAGGATAATGTATTGGCAAGACAAAAATATATAGTCACTTTCCTTTGCAGTAGTTAGACCTTAGATTAGTCCTTTTTCTTGCATCTTTGTTTTCTACAACCTAGTGATTGGTTTAGTAGTTTTCTTTGAGCACATGAAGTATAACCTCTAGTGGATGTAGGCCTTGTGAAAATTTCTATATAGGTTTTCTTTCAATGCAATAATTAGATTCCCAATAAAATTCAACTCATCCTTTCTCTGCTATTTCAATTTTCTGCAATTTACATTGTTAACATGCTTTAGTTGTTTGGAAAAATTGTGTAACTTTTTGTGGTGTGTAGGCACTACTGTTGATCTATAGGGCTAGCATTATCATTCACACTCCTTATCCCATCACCATCTTCCTTTATTCAACCTCAATAAATCCAACCAACTAGACCTTCAGCTATGATACCAGTTGTTAGAAAATTATATATTACAGAGCAATGGAACATATAAAAATGTTGCAGAAATATAAACACAGAAAACGCATAAAACAAGAGAGACACAGATATACGTGGTTCACCCAATTTGGGCTACATCCATGGAGAAACAGCCATTCCTTCCTTTTATATTATCCATCAAATGAAGAGATACAACCTACAACAGATCAGTTGTAATTGACTCTTTGCTCTCACACAATCTCCTCTCTCTTTCTCGCTCAGAATACACATCTACATAGCCGCAATACAATTCCCTCATATATAGTGAGGGGTTGCCTTCTAGGGGAAAAAACCTAAATTAAACATAACTTCTACTGTCAGATTTCTGCCTAATGAACGCCCAAATTGACTACGAAATTACAACATTTTACAAGGCAATTTTACATCTATTTTTAGCTTCGGGGGCGCTACCCCCGAACCCCCGTCAAGGGGGGGGACCTAGACCCCCATGGCGGCGCACAAAAATGGTCGGCATTGCCACCCCATTACAGATTGGGGTCCAATGCGGCGATACCTTTGAATAAAGAAGATAATCAGGCTCCACACACAACAATCTCCCACTTGGAGACTGATTATAGCAACTCCACCACTGCTTCATTTGTTGGAAAATGACTTCACTTTGGAATTGGATATTTCATCATCATACTTGAAGACCAATTGAAATCGAGTAGAATCTCAGTTTCTCCCTGGTTACAATTTTTTTTAACATATCTGCAGGATTATGTCTAGTGTGTATATTTTCCAGCTTCAAATGTCCATCTTCCAACACTGACCATATGAAATGGTACTTTAGCTGTATATTTTTAGTCTTGGAATGAAATGCATAGTTCTTTGAAATATTTATGGCACTCTGGCTGTCACTATATAACCTTCCCAACCCCTGCTTCTTACCCAATTCATCTAGAAACCTTTGTAACCAAATCATTTATTTACTAGCCTCTGTAGCAGCAACATACTCTACTTCCATTGTTGAGAGTGCAACAACACTTTGCAGTTTTAAAACCCAACTGACAGTTGTTCCACCTACAGTAAACACATACCTTGTGGTGCTCCTCGTGTTATCACTATCACCCGCCATATCTGCATCAACATATCCCTGTAGAACAATGTTTGAACCACCAAAGCATAATTCTTGATTTGTGGTACCTCTCAAATACTTGAGAATCTACTTCACCACCATCAATTTTCTTCTCCTAGATTGTTCATGTACCTGCTTACAATTCCCACTACATGTGAAATATCAGGCCTTGTGCAGACCATTGCATACATTAAGCTTCCAACTGTTGATGCATATGGAACTTTAGACATATAAGCCATTTCTTCCTGAGTCTTGGGACACACCTCCTTACTTAGTTTGAAATGGCTAGCTAAAGGTATACTAATTGGTTTTGAATTCTGCATATTAAATATTTTCAACACCTTTTGTATGTACTCACTCTGAGACAATGTTAATTTGTGATTCTTCTTATCTCTAGTTATTCTCATACCAAGCATTTGTTTTGCAGCACCCAAATCCTTCATTGCAAATGAGTTTGCCAATTTTCTTTTTATCACATTTATTTCCTGCATGTTAGAACCTGCAACAAGCATGTCATCTACATACAATAATATTATAATATAGCTTCCATCATTTTTCCTTTTGAGATAAACACAATGATCAGAGTGACATCTAGTATAACCTTGTTCAGACATAAACCTGTCAAATTTTAGATACCACTGCCTTGGAGCCTATATTAAGACATACAAGCTCTTCTTCAGCTTGCACACTAGTTTCTCCTTCCCTTTTATCTCATATCCTTGTGGTTGCTGCATATATATTTATTCCTCCAAATCCCCGTGGAGAAAAGTTTTCTTTACATCTAACTGCTCAAGATGCAAATCTTCAGTTGCTACAAGACTTAAAATAGTTATGATTGAAGTCATTTTAACAATGGGATAAAATATATCATCAAATTCTATACCCTTTTTCTGTGCAAATCCCTTCACCACAAGTCTAGCTTCATACCATTTTCTACCTCCATCTTCTTCCTTCAACCTATAAACCCATTTATTTTGCAATGTTGTTTTACCTACAGGCAACCTGACTAAGTCCCAAGTCTGGTTATGTACTAAGGAGTCCATCTCTTCTTTAATGGCTTGCTCCCACCTCTTCCTCTTTTCTACCTGAACTGCTTCTTCATAACATTCTGGTTCACCAGAATCAATCAACCAATACATAATATAATGAAGGAGAGTATTGTTCAAGGGGTGTATTTATCCTAGTAGATCTTCTAACACCACTTTCAGGTGTTTGAGGTGATTTTTGTTGTTGTGGTTACTATTGTTGTTCTGGTTGTTGATCGTTATGATTTTCAGGCACCTTCACCTTTTATGTGTTCTCATCAAGCATTGTGTATTCTCTGTTTTCTTTTTCCTATTTCTTTTCCTGCATCTGATCCTTATACAAAACCTTTTCATTGAATATGACATCTCTACTTCTAATGATTTTGTGTTTTTCATAATCATAAAAGCGATAACCAAAATCATTAACACCATATCCAATAAAGTTACATTTCTTTGATTTTGCCTCAATCTTTGTTCTATTTTCTTTATTAATATGGACAAACGCTTCACAACCAAAAGTTTTTAAAAATGAGTAGTTTACCTTTCTACCTGTCCATGCCTCCTCTGGAATACCACCATCCAAGGAACTTGAAGGCCCTCTATTTATTAGATAAATAGTAGTATATACAGCATCTATCCAAAATTTTAAAGGCAATCATGCATGCAATCTCATGCACCTTGCACGCTCCATGATTGTCCTGTTCATCCTTTCTGACACACCATTTTCTTGTGGTGTTCCTGGAATTGTCTTCTCTCTACAAATTCCATTCTCTGAACAATACCTATCAAACTATTTGCTGCAATATTCACCTCCATTGTCTAATCTGAGACACTTCAACCTTTTTCTTGTCTCATTTTAAACCAAATCTTTCCATTTCTTGAAAGTATCAAATACATCAGATTTATTCTAAATACAATAAATCCAGGTTTTTTCTGGTTGCATCATCAATAAAAGTAACATAATACTGAGAGCCACCAAGAGATGATACATGAGCAGGTCCCCATACATCTGTATGCACAAGCTCTAATTTTTCTCCATTCTTTTCTTTCCCAACTCTAAGGAATCTTACTCTCTTTTGTTTTGCATAAACACAATTCTCACAGAATTCCAAATCAACATGCTTCAAACCTGGCAACAAATTTCTTGAGTGAAGAATTTGCATCCCTTTCTCACTCATGTGCCTGAGCCTATGATGCCACAATGTCGTATCTTCTCCTCTAGAGTTTAAAGCATTAACAGAATTAGAAATACCATTTCATAAATACAATGTACCAACCTTTTCTCCTTTTTATATTACCACGGCTCCTTTAGTGACCTTCCAGGTTTTATCTGTAAAATTAGTTACACAACCTTCACCTCCCAACTACCCTGTTGAAATTAAATTTTCTTCAGATCTAAAACATGCCTTACCTCCTTCAACAACCATTTATTTCCATTCTGTTGTTTTACGAAAATTGTACCCATTCCAATTCTTTTACAGGGTTTATCATCACCCAATAGAACATGTCCAAAACCTCCTTGAAAATAATCATGAAAATGTTTCCTATCATGCTTGGCATGGAATGAGGCCCCTGAATCTACCACCCAAGCATCAATAATATTTTCTAATGAAATAATCAAAGCATCTTTCAACACATCACCTGTCACATTCACTTCATGATTGTTTTCTTGTTGCGCGTCTCTTTCTTTTCCCTTCTCAGACTTGCAATCTTTCTTTAGGTGTCCTTTCTTCCCTCATTTCCAGCACACTATCCCCGATCTAGACTTGGATATGCCTTTCCTTGACTTACTTCGATATCCTGGGCTCTTTCCTCTTTCCATTTTTCTTCCCCTTGTCTCTGCAGTCAAAGCATTACCTGATGTCTCACCGGAGCTTTTCCATCGCATTTCCTCGCTAAGGATTGCACCGGCAACATCATCAAACTTTAAAGTACTAGATCCAAAGACAGAGTTACCAATGGCCATAACTAAACCATTCCAACTTTTTGGCAATGAGCATAGAAATAATAGAGCCCTAACTTCATCATCAAAAGTTACCCCTACAGTACTTGACTGATTGGTAACTATATAAAATTCATTTAAATGATCAGCAACAGATCCACCTTCTGGCCTCTTCATATTAAATAAACGCTTCATAATAAATACCTTATTTGAGGCTGGGGGTTTTTCATATAGTTTGGCCAATGCCAAAATTAACCCCTCTATTGTCGTTTCCTTTGAAATATTAAAGTCTACCGACGCCACTAGGCACAGCCGTATTGTTCCAAGTGCCTTTCTATAGAGAACATCTCATTCTGTGTCTATCATACTCATTGGCTTCTTTGTCTTTCCACTCATGGTAGGTACAGATCTTTTTGATACAAGTAATCTTCCATCTGCATCTTCCACAACTGGTAGTTTTGCCCATTAAATTTTTTGACCCTAAGCCTACCATCTTCCGCCATTTCTCCCACTCGAACCAGGAACCCTTCTCTCCTGCGAGTTTATCAGCCAACTAGACCTTCGGCTCTGATACCATTTGTTAGAAAATTATATATTACAAAACAATGGAACACATAAAAATGTTGTAGAAATATAAACACAGAAAACTCATAAAACAAGAGAGACACAAATATACGTCGTTCACCCAACTTGGGCTACGTCCATGGAGAAACAACCAATCCTTTTTTTTATATTATCCAACAAAATGAAGAGATACAACCTACAACATATCTGTTGTAATTCTCTCTTCGCTCTCACACAATCTCCTCTCTCTTTCTCGCTCAGAATACACATCTACATAGCCATAATAAAATTCCCTCATATATAGTGAGGGGTTTCCTTCTAGGGAAAAAAACCATAAATTAAACATAACTTCTACCGTCAAATTTCTGCCTAATGAACGACCCAAATTGACTACGAAATTACAACATTTTACAAGGCAATTTTACATCTATTTTTAGCTTTGGGGGTGTTTCCCCTGATCACTTGCCTGGGGGGGAGCCTGGACCCACCTGGTGATGCGCAAAAACAGGCGGTGTTGCTCCCCCATTACGAACTATGGTCCAATGTGGCGTTACCTTTGAATAAAGAAGATAATCAGGCTCCACACCCATCAAATTAAAGGTGCACCAAAACCAAGCACCTGACATTCTCTCTCACTCAAAATTATTCTCATCTCAGGAATAATCTAGTTACATTTGCATCCCATGCTTGAGATATCTCTCTTTAGAACTTTTGTTTGAGGTTGACCAATACTTGCTACATACATATTTATCTTGTTTGAAAGGACTTTTCCTCTCACACCATATGCTTCAAGGCGATACTTCAAAATGCATCCTTTGACATTTTTCTACCTCTTCTCACACTTCTTATAATTTTTAGTGGACTAAGCATCGATATGTGCAATGCCTCCTCTATCTCTGACCTTGGGGGAGGCATCACATGCCCTTGTCCTTTTCAACTAGTTAGGGCTCAAAATGATCCTATGAGGCTACAAGCTACCACAGTATCATAACAATGCTCTATGTCTAGATAAATATTGATTGCTTCATCTTCTCTATGAGTGCATCCCATGCCTTTCAATATTTCTAGAGTCAACTTAAAATCATATATTCTTATAGCGCACTTGTAATAGTCTATAATAGTGGAAGAATCCCTATCATTTTTCTCCTCCTTTTTACTTGTTGTGTCATTCTTTTGGTCACTATGACATCCTACTTTTATTTATGTTGGTTGTTGATCCTTACTGGTAATGTATAAGGAATAGAGTCTACAAGGGCTCTCACTTCTCTCTTTGTACCCTAGCCTCCTACAAAGGTTGGTTGTGTCGGTTATCACTCGACTCTCTTGCTTATGTAAGTGTCGATCTGGTTCCTGCTATAATTATATTATATGTAGTTCATCACCACATATCTTAATGGATATGAACCCGAATTGGTATCCCAATCTTCTTTTCCTTGTTAGTGGAACATGGATGGTTGTCTCTCCTTTTAGAAACACCAACACCCCTCTAGCAAGTTTTGCCTTGGCTATTTAAAAGAAGCATTGTCCCAATAGCTATTGATAGGTGGAAATATTCCACGTACAGCTAGTGAGTATTGGCCCAATCAGGGTCCCAATTAGACCCCTATTCGTTTGGTTTGGTTGTATACACTTCGGAGATTGAATAATCCATTCCTTAATTTGAGTATAATTCGAACCCCTTTCATCTAATGATGCCCACGTTAGTTTTTTATTATTCCCAGACAGCTTCTAAATATTTTTGGGAGTGAATTATTTCTCCCAATCAGCAATCGAACCAAACATGTGCTTTATCAACTTTTCATCTTCAATTAATAAATCTATTTTATCTGTAAGAGATATTAACTCTTAAAGAATTTATAATCTTACCCATCTGTTAAAGAAACTTAATTTTTATCCATTTAAGTTGTTCATTTACCTTCAAAGCGTGTTCTCCAAGAGCACCAATACTTACAAAAACCTCTTTCATTTGATTCAGTTGTTGTTACTTACCCTAAATCTATTCCTTTTTATTAGAGGAGATTGTTTGAAGTTTGATATTTGTTTCGTGTTTGAGAACTCAGATTTCATTATCCTGGAGTTCTTTCAAAGTTGCAATTTGTTGAGCATGGAGATCACTTGATTTTTTCAACTTTGACCGCCATTGTTGTTCTAAATTAGAATTCTCCAAATTGTATTTTGTCTCCATATGTTGCATCACCAAACTAAATCCTTCTTTGAGTTTTGAGGAATGAATCTTCCATTGTTCATTGCCAATTAATTTACTATTTTCTAACTTTTCTTCAAGCTCCTTGATCATGTCGAGCTTTTTATTAAATTCTTCAGTTAACTCTTTGACTTGGCTTTGAGTATAAGTCACAAAAGCTCCAAGTGTTGATGTTGACTCATTTTCTCTTTCTTAAATGTTTCATGTAGCTTTCCAACTCAATTCATAAATTGTTTCAATAGAGTTACGTTTTCTTTTCCCAAATCTTTTCACAACTGACTTGGTTTGGGATTTGAAATAATAATCACTCAAAGAAGGTATAGTTTCAGTCACCGGTTCAACTTTTGAGATAGGCTTGAAAATCAAAGAAGTAAAAGGTATGTTGGTGGATGAGGGAGTAATTGATGTTTGTGGAGAAACATCCTTTGCAGCCTACATTAATGAAATTGGAGTTCGAACAATATCCTTGTAAACACAACCCCTTACCCTTAGGAGTGTATTTATTATGTTAACCCAACTTCCATAGTACAATTAGGGAAATGGGGTAAAAACAAAATTGACTTTTTTCCAAGTTCACAAAACTCAAATTGGATGTCATCATCTTGTTTGTCTTGGCAAGACTTTTCCAGTGATATAAATTTTGTCCAATTTGGATTCCATGATTACAAGTTAGTGTCTTCTAAAGTCTTATTAATTCAAATGTGCCACCTACCTTTTCCTACCATGTGGCACCCACGTGGCATGTCTTGATACCTCATCCTTTGTTTTACTTCCCATCGACACGTGGTCATATCATTCGTTCATATATATATATATGTCAATGGGGGGTGGTCACACTTTTTTTTGTTAGTCATTGATTAGGTCAATGGATTAGATCCACCAAATGATGAAGTATTGCAAGGGGGAGGGTCATATATATATATATATACACACACACACACACACATATATACTTACACACACACGTGTGTGTGTATGTGTATATGTATATATATGTGTGTGTGCGTGTGTGTGTATATACACATATATGTGTATATGTATATATATGTGTGTGTGTGTGTGTATATATATATACATATGTGTGTGTATATATATATATATATATATATATATATATATATGTATATATATATATATATGTGTGTGTGTGTGTGTGTGTACATATATATATATACATGTATATGTATGTATATAGACATCTATATACATACATATACATGTATATATATATATATATACACACACACACATTATATATATATGTGTGTCTGTGTGGGTGTATATATATATATATATATATATATATATATATATATATGTATATGTATGTATGTATATGTATATACATGTATATGTATATGTATATACATGTATATGTATATATAGGACCCTCCCCCTTGCGCTTTGTCATTCTATGGACCTAATCCATTGACTTAATCAATGACTAACAATAAAAATCGTGACCACCCCCCGCCACACCGATGTCACAGGAGGGGGTGCTATCATAATTTCACTACATAGTTTTGGGGTGAAAATCCAACTATCCATCGAATCATCCAACGATCCTTTCCCAATAGCGTCACCCCCTCCCTTTTTGATGTCACAAAGAGGGGGTCACATTATCCTAGGTACATTCATGAATCTAGGGTGGAGATCCAATGATCCTTTGCCACTCGATTCATCCAATGGTCACCATCAATAGCGCCAACCACCCCTCCCCCCCTCCCCTTCCTAATGTCATAGTGGGGGTCACGCTATTAGTCACGACTATTGATTATGTGAATTGATCATTGTCATCCATTGTGAGCCCATCCCTCCACCCCAATTGATATACGTAGGTTGTTAGAAATATGTTGTCAATGATGGAAAATGAAAAGAAGATAATGGTAAAGGTAGAGATGGTTGCAATAAAATGATCAAAGAACAGTATTAACTCAAGTATGGAAAAGGCAAAGGTGGTCAAGGTGCAGAGATTTTGAAGCCAACTTCAGTTTAGTAGATCATCTCAAGTAAACTTGGGACCCACTTACATGGACAAAGCTCTGAAAGAGCTTTCAATTAGAATATAGAAGTTTGCAAATAGCCTCTTGGATATGGTGATGGTCTTAGTTGGAGTTAGTTTTGGAATTTAGCCAAACTTGACAGAGTAGTTGGTGAAGGTAAAGAGTTCAAGCTAGTTGGATCTCAGGCCAGTTGGAGGAAAATGCAAGTACGCAGCAGTGAAATTACTCTGACCCCTTACTTTGTGGGACCCATTTGGGCTTCCATCCGAGTCAGAGGTCAAGAACAGGAGCAAGTGCACAAAAGTTAATATTCGTCGGACTCTCCAACCCTCGACCATGTAATTCTTGTTTTCGGTATTTTATTTTTATAAATAAAATCAACGAAAAAATCAGGCCTGATGACCCTCTTTCTGCCATATTGATGACTTGGAGACTTGATGGCATGGACCTATACAAATGAGACACATGGCACAATTTGATTGGTTGAAGGAGACACGGTGGTAATATGACATATGAATGACGTGGCCCAATCTGAGTGGGGCACGTGGCATGAAGATTCAACATTTTTGGGTGGCTAAGTGGGCCAAAAATGAATGACATGTGACACAACTTAGCGAGTGACACACCGCATCCTTGTATAGGTGGAAATAGCTGGTAGATACAGGTGGCATCATTGTGGTAGTGACACATAACCTAAGAGGAAACAGTCCTCTGAAGAAACTCCTCAAAAAATTTTCCGAGAATGCACAGGTGGAAAGGTCTGAGAAGTAAAGTTTGAGAAATTAGTTCTAGGACATGCTGGCGTTGAGGGGGTTGGATGCATCATCTCGAAAATTTGGTGATTAGTCCTAAAAGAACCCTATTCTCGGAAGAAACTATCTAGGAAGTTTTCATGAGTCTCCAGTGGAAAGTTTCGAGAAGACAGAAGTCACAAAATGCGAATTTTAATGGCAAGTGACGACAATATGTTCCCTTGTGAAAGGATGTGGCAGACAAGTCGTCTCGGTGGAAATATGATTAGTCCAAGTGTCAATGGTGTGGTCCCATGGGACATGAAACCACGGAATAAATAAGACCTCGAAGGTTATCGAAGTCGCTCCGCTGAGTATTTTTAAAGAAATTTTTTGACAAAAAATAAATGTCGGGAGCTAAAGTTATAACTAGTCTGTGATTTGGTGCAGTTGAATAGACCAAGGGTGTGGAAGGCTGAATAGATTGTGGATAAGACTTTTGGGGCTAGAACAAAGCACTCAGGCCTATATGGTGTGTGAACGAGTCAACAACGTGTAAAATTTGGCATTTTACACTAAACATGCAGTGCATAAAGTTTGGAAATCAAACATGAATGAGTTGGTAGTAAAAATGGCAGAATGAATAGTTTGGAGGCGGGTTTAGAAAAATTAGCTAAATTTGGAGACAGCCAAATTTAGAACAAACACTTCTAAAATCTATAAAATTTCATAATCATGGAAAACAAAAATTCAATTCATTTTTTCTTGTAGAGACATGGGAGAGGAGTTAGAATACTTATTATGCACATCAAGAGGACATTCCAGAAGTAGAAAAACAAGAAGTTAATGAGATCAAAACCTTTGATAAGTGAAATTTAAGGTGCAAGATAACTAAAGCTCAAGAACTAAAACTATCAGTCCTAATTCTATATAAGTAGAATCAAATTTGCAAGAGGATAGAGATATTGGTTGTGTTGATTGTTCAAAGGTGGATGGTGGTGGATTGATTAGTGATCAGATATTGCTAAAGGTGATTTTGTGGTGTTTGTGGTGATTTTTTGAAGTGAGAAATTTAATTTTTTTTATCGAAAGGAAGTGGCCTTCATGATTTGAGTTTTAAAATGGTATGAAATATGAGTCATTGAGGTAAAGCAAGTGGTGGCTTGCAGATCATGGGTTGTAGCTCTTTCTAGTAGTAGATGGTAAATTGTTAGTGGTTGGAGATCTTTCAATGGTAGCTGATAAATTAGGGGTTGTAGCTCCTTTTAGTGGTAGCTGATAAACTAGGGGTGGTAGCTCCTTCCAATTGTAGTTGATAAACTAGGGAGTAGTAGTTTCCTTCTGGTTGCAGCTAGAGAACTTTGTAACAACAAGTAGAAGCTTGCCTTGGTGAAGTAAATTGAAGAGAAGTTTGAAGAATTGATGTGTTCTATTTTTTGCTTCTTGTGCTTACTCTTGTCATTCTCATATGGTTTGTTGCTGAAATATGTATTGGTGTTCTAGTATCTTTACTAAGTGAAAGAAAAGTTTAAAATTCTTGTTAGAGCGATTCACCCTCCCCTCTCATTATTGTCCTGGTTTCTAATAATTGGTATATGAGAAAAACCAGGTTACTTCAATTAAGTTTAACAGCTGGAAGAAAGATCAATAACCATGGCAAACTAGGAAGGAATATATACCAATAGGGCACATATGTTTGATGGAACAAACTATGTGTTTTGGAAAATAAGGATGAAAACCTATAGTCAATCACTTGGAGCTTATGTATGAGATGTCATGGAATAAGAATATTAAAAGCATCCAACCTTAATTACTAGAGATCAGAAGATGGAGTTTACATGCAATAATAAAGCTATGAATACCCTAATTACTAGCCTACCTGAATCAGAACTAGTCACGGTCATGGATTGCTCTATTGCAAAACTTATTTGGGACAAGATGAGCAGTTGCTATGAAGGTGCATTAGGGGAATTTTTGAGGTATAAAATGGGCCTCCTAAGAAAAATGTACAACCAAAAGCAACTATATAAGAACCAATATGATTCAAGATGATGATGTCAACCATGGGGGATGATTCACCATTTTTGGAGTAAAAAATGTAAAAAGATTAAAATATAATAAAATAATAAAACTACTTTTTCAACTCGTATTTTCAACTTATCTCCTTAAGATTTTACTCAAATTTCGAGCGGGACTACTCGTTGGATGCAAAATTAAATTCCTCATCCAAGGAGTATTCATGTTGCATACTTTCGATGGAACCTACTACATGAAAAATGAGAAATACATGAAAAAACGTTATTGCAATCACGTTTTTCATGTATTTCTCATTTATCGTGTAGCAGGGTCCATCAAAAGTATGCAATATGGGTACTCCTTAGATGAGGAATCAAATTTTTCATCCAACGAGTGCTTCCGCTCAAAATTTGAGTAAACCCATAGGGAGATAAGTTGAAAATACGAGTTGAAAAAAATAAAAACAAAAACAAAAAACAAACAAAACAAAACAAAACTTTTTTCCCTTTAAAATTTGATGATGTAATCTAATATTATTTTATTATTTCCACTATTATTTCATAATTTCCTTAGGAGGCCCATTTTAGACCTCAAAATTCCCCTAATGACAGTAAGGTAAATCAAGCCAAAACTCAAGGTTTTAGAATGTAATTTGTGTGTGAAGATGCGTGATGATGAAGATATTGCTCGTTGGCTTATTGGGGCCTGACCCAGGTTCAGAGTTGATTTATCCAAACAAATCTCGGTACTACTGGCCCTTTCAGCAACAGTCCATGGAGCGCGGACTAAGGTCTCACCTAAAGTAGTATGGGAGGGTGCTAGAACCAGGTTTTTTCACCCTGGAGATGTCTGATGAGTTCAAGTGGTCTGCGGTTTGACCCTGCGCGGAAGTCGCTTCGCGCACTTTCCGTACCTCGAAACCTGAGATACTGCCTTTGCATAGCCCTACTCAAGGGTTGAATGCTGCGCTTCTGCGTTATTATCCAAGACTTTACTGATATTCCAATGTTAGTTAATTATCTTTGCCTACTTGAGTGCTTTAACAATATAAACCATTCATACAAGTGCGCGCAATAAATAAATAGCGTATGTGCAAATCATATCAAACATGCATTAACCCAAGGACAGATACATAGAATTATGATAAAACTTCTCTTTATTAATTTCTTCCCTGGTTACAAACTCGACTCCACCCTGCGCACTCAGCTGCAGGGGTCCACGCACTCAACTGCGGACTACTAGACCTTTGTGCACTCAGCTGCAGAGCCTTTTCCTACTCTACGACCCAAAGACACACTTTACACTTCGTCACTTAGACTCTCGCTTCTTACTCTTACCTCTTCGCTCTTTTACACTTAGAGCCTTGCTCTATTTATACAATCCCCTGGTCCACAAACCATGGGTAGGCCGACATTTCATTACAAAACTAGGCCCCAAAACATGCCTTGGGGGGATTCCATGCCCAACAGGCCCCCAACACAAACATCGTGACTCACCCTCGAGTCACTCTGTCGGCATGGTGATCTTGGCGCAGTGTCCCTCCAACTATTCTCGAACTGCGCGGAGGTCAGCAGCGCACTGAGTTGTTGCTTGCTGGATCTGCTGCATATGTTGTCCCAAAACCTCTGTGTCCAAATTTCTTCCATACATCTATACCGGTATCTGTTGCATATGTTTATAGTCCTGCGCCTTTGTCCGGATCCTTGGAGCGTGAAGACTGTGCTTCTGTCGGCTAGTCAGATAGTCGACCCACCCATGTAGGGCTTCAAGCGGCTGCCATTCACTTTGCCTGGGAAGGGTTCTCCATTTAGTTTGACTAGCTAGACTGTGCCTCCATTTGTGACCTCCTTAACCACATATGGTCCCAGCCAATGCATTCTGAATTTTCCCAAAAAAATTTCAAACTTATTGTCATACAACAGCACTAAGTCATTTACCTTGAAGGTGTGCAACTTAATATGGCGATCATGCCAGGCCTTTTCACGCTACTTTTGTACCTGCTGATGAAAACCAGCCAAGAACCGTTCCTCCTCAAGTTCTTCCAATTGCACAAGCCTTTCCTCCAGAGCTTCGCAGTCCGTCATCCCTGTGAGCGCTACTATGCGTAGACTAGGTATGATATATTCCATCAGCATGACAGCTTCCACGCCATAAACTAACCGGAAAGGTGTTTGTCCCATCAGTTTCTTGCATGTTGTCCTATAAGCCCATAGCATTGCAGGTATGCGCAGGTCCCAATCACTTCGCTACGCATTGCACACTTTGGTCACCGCAGTCTCCAATATTTTGTTGAATGCTTCTACTGTCCCATTGGCTTGTGGGTAATACGGTGTGCTTTTCTGATGACACACTTGGAACTCTTCTATGAGCACGCTAATGGTTTCATTCAGGAAATGTATATCGCTATCACTCATTAAGATTTTTGGACAGCCAAATCGGGTCAACACATTTTCAAACAAAAACTTTGCAACCGTAGCAGCTATGCAGTTTTTGACCGGCTGCACTTCCGGCCAACGTGTCAAGTACTCCATCGCAGTGATGATGTAGCACACACCCATTTTTCCCTGAGGTTTGATAGGTCCCACAAAATCGATTTCCCATTTCTCGAATGGTTGTAGCATCATTTGTGGATTCAACGGCATCTTGTCCCTCCTCGATGGTTACCCGATCTTTTGACATATATCGTAGGCCTTACAGTGTGCTCTTGAATCCTAGTGAAGGGTTGGTCACCACAACCCTGTGGAAGAACCTTTTGTGCAGTTGCTCATCCTACATAGTTTCCTCCTGCAGCGCCCCCATGTGCTTCCGAGAGGATCTGACTTCGTTCAAATTCAAGTACGTACCTTTGCAATATCTCATCATTTCCCATTTTGTATAGGTGCCCTGCGATGACAGAAAAATCCGCCGCACGCACCACTAATTCCTTCTTTTGTTGGACAAAGTATTCCTTTGGCATGGTCTCTGTTGTCAGAAAGTGGATTATATCTTTGAAGTGTCCATCCACGACGTGCACAGTAAAGAGTTGTGCGGCACGTAATCCTTCCTCCAAACTAGTAGCTTCCTCGCCCGTCTCAATACGCAACAAGTGATCTGGTCCTGTGTTCAGGCCCCCCAGGTTTTACCACGACCTCAAAGTCATATCCTTAGAACAATAAGAGCCACCTACATATGCGCCCTCACAACATAGGCTTATTAACCAAGTATTTTAGCGCAGAATGGTCTGTGTACATCTTGAAATGTCCTCCTAACAAATAATGCTGATATTTTTGGAGCACGTACACCATGTCCAATCCCTCACGCTTGGTTGTGGAATAGTTCTTTTCGGCTTTGGACAATCTACGAATTGCAAACGCGATGGGGTGATCCAAGCCCTCTCCACCCTCCTGTGTGAGCACCATTCCCAGCGCGATACACGACGCATCAACATGGACATGAAACTCCACATCCCATTTTGGGAAGACCAAGATTGGAGCGAAGGCCAATTTCCCTTTTAGGACATCCAAGCTCTTCATGCATTCATCATTCCAGCAAAATGTGACATCCTTTTTCAATAGTTTCTCCATCAATGCGGTGATTTGGTCATAGCTTTTGATCAACTTCCGATAGTACCTTGTGTGTACCAAGGTAGCGCGCAACTGTTTAACACTTCGCAGTGCTTCCAAATTCAGAATTACTGCAATATTCGTGGGGTCAACCATTAGTCCCTATTTGAAGAACACATGTCCCAGTAGGTTCCCAAAGGGAACGAGAAATGTACACTTCTTAAGGTTTAGCACAATCTGGTGTCGTCGGCAAGTATCCAGTATCAAGCGTAAGCTTGCTACGTGGTGCTTAACCAATCAAAAGATAGTTCAATCATCCAGATATACCTCCACGAATTTGTGGATATATTCTTTGAAGGCAATAACAACTATGCGTGAAAAGATGGCTAGCGCGTTCTTTAACCCAAACGGCATGACAGTGTACTGAAAACAGCCCCATTCAGTGGCAAAGGTGGTCTTGCTCCTGTCTTCCAGTGCAATTTTGATCTGGTGGTACCCTGAGAACCCATCGGTGAAAGAATATGCTTCTTGCCTGCCAACATTTTCTAATACTTCATCTGTGAATGGTGTCAGGAATGGGTCGTGTACACAAGCGTCATTCAATTTCCTAAGGTCCACACATATACTTATCTTGCCCTTCTACTTTTTCTCTTGTACTACCATAGGGCTCACCCAATCGGATTCTTCCACCGGCTCAATAATTCCAGCTGCGAGCATTTTTTCTAGTTCTACGTGGAGCTTTTCCTTGTACTTCGGATTCAAGCGGTAAGGCCTCTGCTTAACCGGTTTCGCGTCAGGTTTTAGGGTGATCTTCATCATCCCTAAGTCACCAACGATCCCTTTTAAGTCCATAATCTTGGTCGGGAATAAGTCTTGGTACTCGCGGAGTAACTTAGTGACCTTATCCACCATGGCATCATCCCAATAATCACCGAGCGTTGCATACTTTGGTTCAGCCTCCGTCCCAATGTTTACCTGCTTCGTTTTTAGCAGCGCGGTGATGTCAGGATATTCAATCAATGGTCCTCGAACCTCGCGACAGCCTTCAGTTTCTGGAATGTTAATTTTCTGCGAGTCCTCATCATCCTCCTCAATATTTACATTATAACACTTCAACGCGCAGCTCAGCTGGGTCGCCCATTCTGGCTGAAGTACTTCCATTGGCTCCTGGGGTATTTTGAAGATAGTTGCTTTTACTGCTTGTAGCGCATCATCAACAGTATCCCACCAACGATCCTTAAACATGAAGGTTAACAGGAATCCTTCACGCAAGATATCCCATTCGCTCGTGCCATGGTGGAGCTCTGTCTCAGTATACCAATTCATGGGTATGATATCCAGGGTATGACAAAACAGATGCACCCACTCAAGTTGTGGCTCTTCCCCGTAGACCTTGGTCCATTTTGTGAGGTATGCACATGGATCATCTCATCTGTCATATTTGTCTTTTAGCCGCATATGAGGCTTCCCAAATCGTATGCGCATCATCCTTCTACATTCCTGCCAGTCCTCAAAATTCTGTTGGTGCGCACCCCACCTGTTAGTGTCAGTCTTTCCAACCTTCCTCCAGTGATCAAATATGCTCTTACAAAGTGGTCTCAGAGTGTCAAGGTCAAATTTTGTCATTTCAAAGAGTCTTCATGCAAAATTTGGTCACTAGGCATTAGGTCTAGGGTTTGCTTTCACTACTTCTAAAGTTGTCCAAATTTCGGTCCATGTCATCATTCAGCTGAGTGTACCATCATTCAAAGGGTTGTCATCATCATGTCAAGTTCCATTGGGTCATTTTACACCTTGTTCATGCTTTAGTTGTGCCTAGGCAAGGTTCATTTCCCTCTCCAAGGGTTTTGGAGGTAATTTCTCTTGGATGGTCAAATCATTAGAAAAACTTATATCCTGATGTTCATACACCTTCCCCTATCCTTAAAGTACCTTATAAAACACTTTCCATCACTGAGATCCCCCAAATTCCTCATTTTTGCACAAACCCTAGTTTCTTGCTACAACCTGGCAATTTTCTAGGTTGGGCCTATGTTTTGCCCTTTTGGACCCCTTCCCCTCACTCGATCTCTGAGATTCCACTTTCCCCTGCTTCCTAACATCCCTCCCTACTTCCAAAAATTTCCCCAAGAATTTAGAAGCCTCTTATCCCCTTCATTTCGCTTCATTTCGACAAAATTCCTTGTTTCACACATCGGGACAAGTTTCACTCAAAAGATGTTTCAGAGCAATAAAAGATGAATTTTGGAAAAATGAGAGATTTTTTTGTCCAAAACATGCCAAAGAAGAAAAACCTCCCTCAATTTTTACACAGGTGTCATGGTTTTAGAGAAATGTCAAAAATACAATCGCCTCGGGAGAATTGATGCACCTCTGAAGTGACCTTGGGAAAATCAAGTTTTCTCCTAGCTTGGTTGGCCAAATGACTTTCTTGATGAGTCAAATGATAACTAGACACAAAGATATTTCCAATGAGCTATCATGAGCTCAATTTTGAGTTGAGGAAGGCATTCAAAAGTTGACTGCAACAGCACTCTGCCTTGAGGCAGCCTCATTTGGCACATTTTGACCAGTCTTGGGAGATTTGATTTTTGACAGGAAAAATGAACTCCAAATTGAAAACTTCCAGTTGGGTTGGAAATTAGACTCAAATAACTTTCCAACGAGCTATCTTTCACCCAATTTGGACACCGGGAAGGCCTCCAAAAAGCATCGGAACGTCGCGCTACGCGTTGGGCTCAGGCGCGCTACGCATCAGGGTTTTGGCTCAACGCGTAGCGCGCCGCGCGCTACCCTTAATTTGGGGAGGTCCATTTCACAAAAACTCAGCATTTTTGGATTTTTCATGACAAATTACACTTTCTCAGCCACTTCCAAGACATTTCATGGAGATTTGAGCCCCCAAAAGGTCAAAAAACAAGCAAAAAATGACCTTCTGCCACTTTTTGGACACACAGGAAGCAGTCTTGGGAGATTGCAATTTTGGAGGGGAAAATGGCCACCAAATTAAGAAATTCTACTTGGGATAGAGATTAGACATCCATACCTTTCCAACAAGCCCACTTTTGCCTTATTTGGATGCCGGGAAGTGCCTCAAAAGTGGCCTGAAAGGCGTGCTACGTGTTGAGAAATGGCGCGCTACGCGTTGGAAAAATTTGCCAGTTTTGCACCTTCAGCTCAGGAAAACGCAGCATTAACTAGTTTTGACTTTTTGGTGGGAATTTTCATCCTCTTTGATGTAATTGATGTAATTTTATGTTGACATGACACTTTTTTACCTATTCTAGAAGATTCATTCATAAAATGGCAAAAAATTAATGAATGAATTGGTTTCCTAACTTATAGAGGCAAGTTGTTTTGATTGCCTAGATTGTAGTGCTCAGTTTAGAATTGGTTGAAATAGCTCCGAGGATGATGAGCACGACCCCTAGAGGCTAGGGAATGGGTTGGCATGGTCTATATTATGTATTTTCTAAATCATTTTCATGGTTGGAGAGGTTGGACTCTTGAGGGATAAGCTTAGACTGTATTACTCTTTGTATCTCTGCAATTTTGGCAAAGGAAAGACCAGGGTTTTGCAGCACTATTTTGGATTCCTGTGGTGTTTTGTGTTGATGGTGTGCTTCTCTCATGTACTTTTAAGTTTGTTATGTGTATCATTTTCCTACTCCTCTTTTCTGCACATTAAGTAAATGAAGTGTTAAGGTAGAATTCATGGTTTCTATGCTCTGCCTTTAAGTTTGCTTAATATCTATGTTTTCATCTGTCTAAGGAGAACTCTCGAAGGTTTCTTGCTCTCTTTAGCTCCTCACCGGTCATTTCTATCCATTCACTTAATTCAAAGGCATCAAGACAATCTCCTACCTTGCCCCAAAAAGACCTCTGCAAAAACTGTGTCTCATCCCCGCACCCAAAATTGTTGTGCTCAGTTTTCCAACAAAACTCTAAAAATTTAAAATCAAACTTTCCCTATCAGTTTACTAGCCTAAAATCAGTGTTCCTTATTGGTCATCTCAGCCCTTTGAAGACCTTTTGCTGAGACAGACCCGGAGAGAACCCTCTCCTGTCCTCGTAGGGCTAGCTACGAGGCTAAGTGGTTTGATGTTGCCTTGGATTTTGCCTTCTTCAGCCTGAGGCCAAATTCGAGCGCTAACATATTGGCGACCATACTAGGGAAGAAAAAACTTGTTTGTGGGATGATGTGTTTGTTTCATAAGTCTTAGACGGAGCCTGAAGTTATGCCAGGTAGCCTTCGAAACGCTTTTGCTTTGCATAAGCGGAAGTAGATAAACGTTGCTTCAGTCCATCTCCGTGAGCTTGTGAATACAGCACTTCATTTGCATTTTACCCCAGTACATGTATCAATTTCAGATCTGATTGTTGATCGTGGACAATGATCAGACACTGACAAGGCTGAAATCATTCGCTGGCGACTCCTTCACTGAAAAATCCAGAGATCAATGCTTCATGGTGACTTCACTGCAGGAAGATTAGTAGCTTTGAGCTTTTCAAAATGGATCGGGTTGCAAGAAGATATGCTCCCATGAGCCGAGATCACATTCCAAGTTTTCCGAATAAGATGCCCAAGGTAGATTGGTCAAGGAATTTGCCTACATTTAAAGATGATGGTAGGAAGGACGCTGCTCTACATCTGGTTAGATTTCACATGCATATTCGCAAGTTGAAGGTTGATTTTCCTGAAGATTGCTTGATGAAGATATTCTTGGCCACTCTGGAAGGTAAAGCACAATCTTGGTATGAAAATTTGCCGCTGGCCTGTATTTACTGTTTAAAGGATTTTCATGCCTTGTTTATTGAAAGATATCAAGCATCTTATCCATCATTAAATTTAGTTCATGACTATTGCAAACATGCTTCAACTTTTATTGAAAGCCTTGAGAAATATTATGAAGATGATAATTTTATGGATGATGAGATCATGGAGGCTCTGAATGAAAATCCATTTCAGCATACTTGTCAAAATGATCAGGACATTTTGCAGCAGAATCAAGATCAGCAGGTTGAAGATAATATGGCTGAAAATGATGAAAGGGAGAATGACATTTCAGATCTGCCCACAGAAGACAGCAGCATGCAAGTAAGTCCAGTGTTGATTGTAGATTGTGGTAATGTCCAGTCAGCTACTCCAGGTTCTGTTGAAATCATTTGGAATGCAGAAGACACAGTAATTCATACTGTTAGTCCATCATTAGAACACATCCTTCATGAAGAAGCAATCCAGTCAGTTCATGAACAGCAAGGTGAGATCTTTGTGCAGGTAAGTGATGAATCTCCTTTCAATAACTCAGTAATAAATGATAGTCTGAGTGCCTTGTCATATGAAGATAATTATTGTTTAAGCAGAAGAAAACAAAAGGCATTGTCTCCTTTGTCTGAAGAGGAGATAGATCAGCTCTTGAAAGGTCTTGTTACAGCCCAAGCTACAGCAGATTTGCAGTGCACACATAGTCAGGAAAGTGTTGGGAAAACTTCTTCCTCTGTTGAAAAAGATGATTGTCTTGTAGATCAGCAAACAGATAACGTTTTCCTTCACAAAGATGATAATCCGGCTGTCATATCATTTGAAGATGACCTACCATATTGTCAGACTACAGAAGATCAGAGCATACAGGATTACCTTTCAGATTCTTCATATGTTTCATGTGCTGAAATGTTTTTCCAAGAAGAGATCTGCTCATCCATTTGTTCGGAGTTTTTTGAAACCCATGAGCATACTTTTATCGAAGCACATGATGAAGGCAGATCAGAATTTGAAACAAAGGACACCTTGATCTTTCAGCAGGAGGTGGCAATGGCAAATCTTCATGTTTTTTATGATCCTCTAGCAAGTTTGTTGCAGCCAGCAGTGAAAATGTTTATTACAGTGTTTTGTTGCAGCCATGGTCAACTATGTTTTTGGATGCCCAATTACCAGTATTCATTGTTGACCAGAAGATCTGATCAGGAGAATCAGTCAAGAAGCCATCTTCTTGATTGGTTGCATTGGCATTTTGATATAGTTTGATGGTATATTGTCTAGTAAGAAACACAGGTGGTTGTCATCATGATTTCAAATCTTGATGGACTGCTGCCCTTCAATAAGCTTTGTAAGTTCTTGTTTTAGTTAATTCAGTCATGAGTCATTTGTGAGTCAGTTTTCAGTCATGTTGGTTTCATAATTGTGTCGGCTTGAGTCAGGTTTCAGTCAATAAATGAGTCAAAGTCTTGTGTCGTTTGCCGAAATAATGGACTCCATAGCCCAATGGATAAGGCGCTGGTCTGCTCTCCCAAAGATTTGTCGTTCTTGGCACCTCCAAGGAGCTACCATCCCCATTGGATCCAATGTTAGTGTCAGTCTTTCCAGCCTTCCTCCAGTGATCAAATATGCTCTTACAAAGTGGTCTCAGAGTGTCAAGGTCAAATTTTGTCATTTCAAAGAGTCTTCATGCAAAATTTGGTCACTAGGCATTAGGTCTAGGGTTTGCTTTCACTACTTCTAAAGTTGTCCAAATGTCGGTCCATGTCATCATTCAGCTGAGTGTACCATCATTCAAAGGGTTTTCATCATCATGTCAAGTTCCATTGGGTCATTTTACACCTTGTTCATGCTTTAGTTGTGCCTAGGCAAGGTTCATTTCCCTCTCCTAGGGTTTTGGAGGTAATTTCTCTTGGATGGTCAAATCATTAGAAAAACTTATATCTTGATATTCATACACCTTCCCCTATCCTTAAAGTACCTTATAAAACACTTTCCATCACTGAGATCCCCCAAATTCCTCATTTTTGCACAAACTCTAGTTTCTTGCTACAACCTGGCAATTTTCTAGGTTGGGCCTGTGTTTTGCCCTTTTGGACCCCTTCCCCTCGCTCGATCTCTGAGATTCCACTTTCCCATGCTTCCTAACATCCCTCCCTACTTCCAAAAATTTCCCCAAGAATTTAGAAGCCTCTTATCCCATTCATTTCGCTTCATTTCGACAAAATTCCTTGTTTCACACATCGGGACAAGTTTCACTCAAAAGATGTTTTAGAGCAATCAAAGATGAATTTTGGAAAACTGAGAGAGGTTTTTGTCCAAAACATGCCAAAGAAGAAAAACCTCCCTCCCTTTTTATACAGGTGTCATGGTTTTAGAGAAATGTCAAAAATACAATCGCCTCGGGAGAATTGATGCACCTCGGAAGTGACCTTGGGAAAATCACGTTTTCTCCTAGCTTGGTTGGCCAAATGACTTTCTTGATGAGTCAAATGATAACTAGACACAAATATCTTTCCAATGAGCTATCATGAGCTCAATTTGGAGTTGAGGAAGGCATTCAAAAGTTGACTGCAACAGCACTCTGCCTTGAGGCAGCCTCATTTGGCACATTTTTACCAGTCTTGGACACCAGGAATGCCTCCAAAAAGCATCTGAAAGTCGTGCTACGCATCAGGGTTTTGGCTCAACGCGTAGCGCGCTGCGTGTTACCCTTAAGTTGGGGAGGTCCATTTCACAAAAACTCAGAATTTTTGGATTTTTCATGACAAATTACACTTTCTCAGCCACTTCCAAGACATTTCATGGAGATTTGAGCCCCCAAAAGGTCAAAAAACAAGCAAAAAATGACCTTCTGCCACTTTTTGGACACACAGGAAGCAGTCTTGGGAGATTGCAATTTTGGAGGGGAAAATGGCCACCAAATTGAGAAATTCCACTTGGGCTGGAGAGTAGACATCCAGACCTTTCCAACAAGCCCACTTGTGCCTCATTTGGATGCCGGGAAGTGCCTCAAAAGTGGCCTGAAAGGCGCGCTACGCGTTGAGAAATGGCGCGCTACGCGTTGGGAAAATTTGCCAGTTTTGCACCTTCAGCTCAGGAAAACGCAACATTGACTAGTTTTGACTTTTTGGTGGGATTTTTCATCCTCTTTGATGTAATTGATGTAATTTCATGTTGACATGACACTTTTTTACCTATTCTAGAAGATTCATTCATAAAATGGCAAAAAATTAATGAATGAATTGGTTTCCTAACTTATAGAGGCAAGTTGTTTTGATTGCCTAGATTGTAGTGCTCAGTTTAGAATTGGTTGAAACAGCTCCTAGGATGATGAGCTCGACCCCTAGAGGCTAGGGAATGGGTTGGCATGGTCTATATTATGTATTTTCTAAATCATTTTCATGGTTGGAGAGGTTGGACTCTTGAGGGATAAGCTTAGACTGTATTACTCTTTGTATCTCTGCAATTTTGGCAAAGGAAAGACCAGGGTTTTGCAGCACTATTTGGGATTCCTGTGGTGTTTTGTGTTGATGGTGTGCTTCTCTCATGTACTTGTAAGTTTGTTATGTGTATCATTTTCCTACTCCTCTTTTCTGCACATTAAGTAAATGAAGTGTTAAGGTAGAATTCATGGTTTTTATGCTCTGCCTTTAAGTTTTCTTAATATCTATGTTTTCATCTGTCTAAGGAGAACTCTCGAAGGTTTCTTGCTCTCTTTAGCTCCTCACCGGTCATTTCTATCCATTCACTTAATTCAAAGGCATCAAGACAATCTCCTACCTTGCCCCAAAAAGACCTCTGCAAAAACTGTGTCTCATCCCCGCACCCAAAATTGTTGTGCTCAGTTTTCCAACAAAACTCTTAAAATTTAAAATCAAACTTTCCCTATCAGTTTACTAGCCTAAAATCAGTGTTCCTTATTGGTCATCTCAGCCCTTTGAAGACCTTTTGCCGAGATAGACCCAGAGAGAGCCCTCTCCTGTCCTCGTAGGGCTAGCTACGAGGCTAAGTGGTTTGATGTTGCCTTGGATTTTGCCTTCTTCAGCCTGAGGCCAAATTGGAGCGCTAACACCACCACCTTGCGGGCATAGCATGTAGTACCCATTTCAAAGCATTGAACGTTGTTGTTCCAGCACTTCTTTTTCAAATTTTTTCAGGAAATCATCCACCTCGCTCAACCCGTCATACATAGGTAGATCTCTTACCTCTGTTGCCACGCAGCGCAGTGAATTTTTCATCATGTTGCAGTTGAGCGTGGTTACCTCGTGTAACCAGTTCTGCCATCGTTCTATCTCCTCATCCGAATCTGAGGTGCAGGAGCTTTCGTGCTCCCACGAAATCCTGCCATCCACTGTTGGATTCACCCAGTCCTGCTCCTATGCAGTTATCTTGTAGATATAGTCTAGATCATCGTCGCACATTGGCTTTGTGTAGCATGATCCTTCTGTAGGGTCTAAAGGTACCACTACGCGTAGTGACTTTTTCTCAAAAATCATCTTACGCTTCTTTAGATTTATCACTCCATTCATGTCAGTGGTCCAATCTATTCCCAGTAGTGCGGGATAGGGATTGTTGTCATCAACAATCTCTATCACTTCGAAATCTGCAAGCGCACTCGCACCTTCGATATCTACCATTATTCCTTGAAATCTTCCCATCGGTAGGATCTTTCATTGGTTCGCCATTCGTAACTGAATAGGATACCATTGCAATGTCAGCTTGCCCATGCGCTCCCATGTTTGCTTTGGCAGGACGTTCGCATCCGATCCTAGATCCAAAATCACTTGATCCATTTCATATTCCTCGATCTGCGCAGTCAATCTCATCTCTCTTCATGTTCGCATTATGTGCTTCCCGAGCTTTCGAACTACGCGTGGTTCTCCTGGTGCAGTCCCAGCACATGTAATGATGAGTTCTTGTAGCCCCTTTATAGCCTTGTTGTCGCGCAACAACTTCATTTGTTGGCTTGTTGGGGCCTGACCCAGGTTCAGAGTTGATTTAGCCAAACAAATCCCGGTACTACTGGCCCTTTCAGCAACAGTCTGCGGAGCTGGACTGAGGTCTCACCCGAAGTAGTATGGGAGGGTCCTAGAACCAGGTTTCCACACCCTGGAGATGTCTGATGAGTTCAAGTGGTTCGCGGTTTGACCCTGCGCGGAAGTCGTTTCGCGCACTTTCCGTACTTCGCAGCTTGAGATACTGCCTTCGCGCAGCCCTACTCAAGGGCTGAACGCTACAATTCTGCATTATTATCCAAGAATTTACTGATATTCCAATGTTAGTTAATTATCTTTGCCTAGCTTTAACAATATAAACCATTCATACAGGTGTGCGTAGTAAATAAACATCATATGTGTAAATCATATCAAACATGCATTAACCCAAGAACAGATACACAAAATTATGATAAAACTTCTCTTTATTAATTTCTTCCTTGGTTACAGACTCAACTCTGCCCTGCGCACTCAGCTACAGGTGTTCGCGCACTCAGCTGCGGACTACTAGGCCTCTGCTCACCCAGCTGCAGAGCCTTCTCCTACTCTACGACCCAAATACACACTTTACACTTCGTCACTTAGACTCTCACTTCTCTACTCTTAACTCTTTGCTCTTTTACACTTAGAGCATCACTCTATTTATACAATCCCATGGTCCGTAGACCATGGGTAGGCCGACATTACATTACAAAACTAGGGCGGACAACCCTGTGACTCTAACATACCTCCGCGCAAGCAATTCGCGAAGCTTTACAACACAATTCGGTCAAAACTTGGGCTTTGAGCCCCAAAACATGCCTTGGGGGGATTCCATGCCCAACATTGCTAAATACTTTCTAAGAGTTGATGAGGTTGTAAACACTATAAGAGGACTCGATGAAAAATTAGAAGAGGTTGTAGTAGTTCAAAAGGTGTTGTGATATCTCCCTAAGAGATTTAATCCCGAGGTCTCATCCACTAAGGAGATGACAGAGCTGAAGACTCTCACTTTAGACCCATTACTAGGCACTCTTATTGCTTATGAGATGAGAATTTCTAATGGAAAGACTACATCAAAGGAACCAACCTTCAAATAAGATAAGAAGCCCAAGGAAGAACATGATGACTCATGTTGTGAATCATATGAAGAGGGAGTTAAGGTTGTGGGGAATCTTAGGAGAGGCTTAGGCAAGTACAAAGGCAAGCTACCTTTTAAGTGCTTTAATTGTGGTAAAGTTGGTCACTATGCTTCCAAGTGTCCTGAAAAGAAGAAGAAAGAATATGATCCTAGAGATAAGTTCAGGAAAGTGAAAAATGATAGAAAGAAGGCTAATAATAAGAGCTTCTACACCCAATATTTCAGCTCCTCTGAAAGTGAATAAATCCAATCATTAGATAAGGACAGAACCTATGATAGTGCAAAATAATTTATGCTTATGGCCATAGATTATACGGAAGTAGAAGTTGTTGATTTTGATGGAGAAGAGGTTGAAGTCAACTTAGAAGCAGAGTTAGTCAGCACTCTTAAAGAGATCTAGAGGTTGAGGAAGAAAAATAAAACTCAAAAGGAATTGTTGATTAAGGGCAAAGCTAAATCCATGGAACCTTTGCTACTGCAAATTGAAGAACATAAGGAGATTCAATAAACATTGAATCAACAACTCAGTGAGAAAAATCAAGCATGTGAAAGGTTTGAAGGAGAAATTGTTTGTTAAGGAAAGAGCTAGAAAAGGAAAAAAACCTAGTTGAGCTTCAATGAGAAATTTGGATAGGGAACTCAAAATTTGAATGAGCTCCTTGATCCTCAAAGGGTCTCCAATAATAGAGCAGGTCTTGGATTTGGGGTTGATCCAAGCTTAGCAGTTGGTTCAAAGGGAAAGAAAGTGATTACCTTTGTTAAAGCATAAAAAATGGATACAATGCAACAACCAATGATGTTTCAACGTAGTAGCAGATAAACAAAGAAATCACATAGTCCAATATGTAGCCAAAGATTAATCAGTAGGGAAAAAAAGAAGGAGGAATTTGACTTAGCAAAATTCAAACAATATTGGAGAGGAAAATCAAAATAAGCTCAACAAATCTTCATAAATCAATTTTATCCAAGCTAAGAAGGAATTTTTCCAGACTATTGTTTTACTTATACAAAATATGAGAACAATGCAACAAATTGCAAGGTGAATTTATCATATAAACAACTCAGGCCACGAAGAATAATTTATCATCCAAATAATAAATCTTTCAAGCAAAGGATGAGCAGACCCAGGTACAACAATCCATTCATTCCTCTGAATAAGTTGATTCAATGTTATGTTTGTTAGAATTTTGGGCATAGAGCAGGTGATCGCAGACTTAAAGATAAAAGGCATGATCTAACTATCAAGCAAACAATCCAGGAAGTTGGAACCCAAAGTCTTGAAAGAAAAGGAGAATATAGAGAACTGTAATATTGTCATATATACTCAAAATGGAGGAATTCGTTGGTATGTGGATAGTGGTTGTTCTAAGCACATGTCAAGAGACAAAAGTAAGTTTTTGTCATGGAAACCAATTGAGAAAGGTAATATGACCTTTGTAAATAATTCACCTGGTAATATTGTTAGTAAAGGATTTGTTAGCCTAAGAAAATGGCAGAGGTAAAGTCAAGAATGTGTTGTATATTAATGGGTTGAAGCATACTTTACTATGTGTACCTTAGATGTGTGACCAAGGCTATGATGTGTTTTTCAAAGCTAAAAATTGTCAAATCAATTTTGTATGCACTAGAGAAATAGTAGTTTATGTTGTGAGAACAGACAGTAATGTCTATGTCCAAAAAGAGAAGACAGAGAGATGTTATTTGTCAAATATTGATGAGAGTTGGTTGTGGCATAGAAGACTTGGATGTCTGAATTTTGATCAGATTGTCAAGTTGGGCAACAAGAATATTGTTAGAGATCTGCCAAAACTTTCAAGCCTAAGAATACTATTTGCAAATGTTGTCAGTTGGGTAAGCAAGTTTTAGTACCATTCAAGTCCAAGGAGAACTCATCAACGTGGCCATTGCAATTAGTACATATGGACTTATATGGCCCTTCAAGAATTCGAACACCTTCAGGTAAATTGTATTTCATTCTAACCATTGATGATTTCAGTGGGATGATGTGGGTTGCAATTTTAAGAGAAAAAATAGAGGCATTTGAGAAGTTTAAAGACTTTAAGGGCAAGGAAAAAAATGAGACAAACTATAAAATCAAATGCATAAGGTCTAATAATGGAGGTGAGTTAATTTCAAAAGAGTTTGATGATTTTTGCAAGCAACATGGAATCAAAGGGTAGTTTACCAAAGCAGAGACTCCACACGTAATGGTGTAGCAAAGAGAGACAATAGATCAATTCAGCAGCTAGCCAAAGCCATGATGGGTGAAAGAAATATTCAACAAATATTTTGGGCTGAAGCCATTCACACAACAGTGATGATTCTCAACAAAGATCATTTCATACCAAACAGTGATAAAAATTTATATGAGATTTGGTATGGCAGACCTATGATAGTTAAGCATTTCAGAGTGTTCAGAAGCACATGTTATATCAAAAATAATAATGACAAAGTTGGTCAGTTTGATGCCAGAGATGATGAAGGTATTTTTCTTGGGTATTCTCAGAATAACAAGGGTTATATATGCTACAATAAGAATACAAAAAGGATAGTTGATTGCATTGATGTCAAATTTTATGAGCATGTCGATTTTGAAGACAATCAACTAGTAAATATCAGCTCTAATGATACAGTCAAAAATGATGAGAAGGTTGATGAACCATTTTCAGATGAAGATAAGGAAGAATCCCCCAATCCTTAAACCAAGGATCCTACAAGGGATTTGCAAACACACCACCCAGTTGACCAAATTGTTAGTGACTTAAATACATGTGTACAAACAAAAAGAAGATTGTTAAATGCCCCTACACAAGCACATGTATCCTTGTTATTGATGATGGAACCAAAGGATGTTGCACAAGCCAACCAATATGATAATTGGTTAAAGGTTATGCATGAAGAACTTGACCAACTTGAGAAAAAAAGGACTTGGGAACTTGTTCCAAGGTCAACAAACAAGAATGTGATTAGGACGAAATGGGTCTATAGGAACAAATTGAATGAGCATGGTGAAGTGGTAAGAAAGAAGGCAATATTAGTTTGCAAAGGCTATGCATAAATTGAAGCTTTGGACTTTGATGAAACCTTTGCTCACGTTGCTTGACTAGAGGAAATATGAATGTTTTTGGCTTTTCTTAGTTTTAATAAATTCAAGATATATCATATGAATGTCAAATTTTCTTTCTTAAATGGAGAATTGCACTAAGAAGTTTACATTGAGTAGCCAGATCGTTTTCAGCTATCGGATCATCTTGATTATGTTTGCAAGCTAAAAAAGGCCTTGCATGGTCTCTAGAAATCACCACAGGATTGGTATTCCAAGATGGATATTTATTTGCTCAAATATGGTTTTAAAAGAGGCGCAACTAATAACAATTTGTATGTGAAATCTGATAATGGAAAATTGCTAGTGGTGGTTGTATATGTTGATGATATTAATTTTGCCACTAATTCAAATCAACTAACTTGCCAGTTTGAAGCTGATTTGAAGGCCAAATTTGAGATGTCCATGCTTGGATAAATTTCTTATTTCCTTGGTTTGTAGATTGCACAGTCTTCCAAAGGAATGTTTATCTCACAAAGCAAGTATCTCAATGAAGTTTTGAATAAATTTGACATGGAGGTGGCTGGATGCAAGCTCAAAAAGATTGATGATTCACTAGAGGTGGATCAAACTTTATATAGATCTATTATTGGTAGAATCCTATATTTGAAAGCCTCAAGACCATACATCATGTAGGAATTTGGTATTGTTGGAAGATTTCAAGCAGCCCCTAGACAAAGCCATCTTCTAGCAGCAAAGAGGGTTCTCAGATATCTCAGAGCCACAATGGACTATGGACTTTGGTACCCTCGAGGTAACAAGATTCAATCTCTCTATCTATTGTTGAAGTTGAATACATAGCAACAACTTCTTGTTGCAGTCAACTCTTACGTATGAAGCATACTTTACAAGATGTACAAGTATTCAATGATTAACATATCCCAATCATCTATGATAATACAAGTGCCATCAGCATGTCCAAGAACCCTGTTTTTCATTCAAAGACAAATCATATTCAAATAAAGTACCATTTCTTAAGAGAACAAGTTGCAAATCAGATTTTCAAGTTGGAAAAATGTACCTACAAAAGAACAGGTAGTTGATATATTCACCAAACCTCTCCCAAGAGATCAATTTGAGTATTTAAGGAAAATATTGGTAGTATTTCCTCCTGACTCCCTCCATTAGATCTTCCTTGGGGAGAAGAGAGGAAGTCAACAAGCACTTAGCATATCAAAAGTAAGTTGTCAGGTCCACAGGATCAACAAGACAGGGGGAGCTAGGTTGCAGGGGGAGCATTTTAGTTTCTTTGCCATTGATGTCAAAGGGGGAGAAGTATCCAAAAAAAGGGAGAAGTACCTCAAACAAACAAAAAGGAAGAGGAGAAATGCACCAAAGGAGAAGTGCATCATAGGGGGAGAAGCATCCATAAGGAGAGGGGAAAGAGAAGGAAGAAGAGAGAAGATTAGTAAGTACACTTTCCTTTTTCTTCCATACTCAAGTTTTGTGGTGATGTTTTTTTTTGCTTGTTATGGTGGTTCCACCAATGCCAAAGGGTGAGAATGTTATAAATATATTGTCATTGACAGAAAAGTCAAAGAAGATGATGACAAAGACAGAGATGGTTGCAAGCAAAATGATCAAAGCAAAAGATCATCTCAAGTATGGAAAAGGAAAAGGTGGTCAAGGTATAGAGACTTTGAAGCCATCTTTAGTTTAGTAAATCAACTAAAGTGTACCTAGAACCCACTTAGATGGATAAAGCTCTAAAAGAGATTTACATTGGTATATAGAAGTTTGCAAATATCCTCCTAGATCAGAAGTTATTGGCATTCAAAGTTATGAAGGAAAAAGTCAAGGGTTGCAACTAAAGATATGGTGATGGTCTTAGTTGGTGTTAGTTTTGGCATTTAGCCAAACTCAATAAAATAGTTGGTGAAGGTCGGGACTTCGAGCTACTTAAGTCTCGATCTAGATGAAGGCAAATGCAAGTGCGCATAAGGGAAATCACTCTAACCCCTAACCTTGTAGGACCCGTTTGAGCTTCCAGGTGAGTCAGAGATCAGGAGCAGGAACATGTGTGCAAAAGTTAACATTCACCAAACTCTCTAACCCCTGACCATGTAATTCCTATTTTCAGTATTTTATTTTTATAAATAAAATCAATGAAAAACTAAGGCCCGAGAACCCTCTTTCTGTCATACTCATGACTTAGAGCCTTAAATACATGGACCTATACATACGAGACACATGGCATGATTTGATTGGACGAAAGAGACACAGTGACAGTATGATGTCAACATGATGTGGCCCAATTTGAGCGTGACATGTGGCATGAAGATTTAGCATTTGTGGCTAAGTGGGCCAAATAAGGGTGACATGTGGCACCACTCAGTGAGTGATACATGGCATCATTGCAAAGGTGGTAGGTAGTTGGTAGATACGAGTGACATCATCGTGGCAATGACACATCCCCTTAGAGGAAACAGTGCTCGAAAGAAACTCCTCATAAGTTATTATGAAAATGCACACGTGGAAAGGTCTGAGAAGTAAAATCTGAGAAATTAGTTCCAGGATACGATGGTGTTGAGGTGGCTAGACACATCATCTCAGCAAATTGGTGATTAGTCTAAGAAGACATGTAATCTCAAAAGAAATTATCTTGAAAGTTTTCGCGAGAGTATCCAACGAAAAGTTTCGAGAAGACGGAAGCCGAGAGATGTGAAGTTTGATGGTAGGTGACGGCAAAAAGTTCCATTCCAAAAGGAAGTGATAGACAGGTCATCCTGGTGGAATTATTAATCCAAGTGTTAGTGGCACAGTCCCATGGGACACGAAACACCATAAGAAATAATAACTTGGAGTAAACTCCTCATAAGAAATAACCTCGAAGTTTATCGAAGCTGCTCCAGTGAGAATTTGTCGAGAAAGTTTTCGGAAAAATAAGTGTTGGGAGCTAAATTTCATTCCAGTATGTGGTTCTGTGTAGATGAATATACCAAGGGCAGCGAAGGTTGAATAGATGGTTGATAACCCCTTTGGAGCTAGAACAAAGTGCTCAAGCATAAATGATGTGTGAACAAGTCGACAACGTGTAAAATTTGGCATTTTACGCCAAACAGGAAGCGAATAAAGTTTTGAAATCAAGCATGAATGAGTTGGCAGTAGAAATGGCAGAATGGATAGTTTGGAGGTGGGTTTAACAAAATTCGCTAAATTTGGAGTCAGCCAAATTTAGAAGAAACACTGCTAAAACTTGTAAAATTCCATAATGCTTGAAAACAACAGTTAAATCCAGTTTTTCTTGTAGAGACAGGAAGAAGAGTTAGAATACCTATTGTTCATGTCAACAGGACATTCTAGAAGTAGAAAAACAAGTTAATAAGATCAAAACATTTGAGAAGTGAAATTTAAAGTGCAAGATAACTAAAGATCAAGAACTAATAATATCAGTCCTAATTCTATATAAGCATAATCGACTCTGAAAGAGGATAGAGTTGTTGGTTGTTTTGATTTCTCAAAGGTGGATGATGGTGGATTGATCAGTGATCATATATTGTTGAAGGTGATTTTATGGTGTTTGTGGTGAGTGTTTGAAGTGAGAAATTTATTTGTTTATGAAAGGAAGTGGCGTTCACGAATTGAGTTTGAAAATGGTATGAAAGGTCAATCAATGAGTTCAAGCAAGTGGTGGCTTGCAGATCGGGGGTTATAGATCCTTCCATTAGTGGCTGGTAAATAGCTATGTGTTGGAGCTCCTTTCAGTGGTAGCTAATATATTAGGGGTTGTAGCTCCTTTCACTAGTAGTTGATAAACTACGGGTTGTAACTCCTTTCAATTGTAGTTGATAAACTGGCGAGTAGTAGCTTCCTTCTAGTTGCATCCAGAGAACAAGTATAAGCTTGCCTTTGTGAAGTAATTTGAAGAGAATATTGAAGAATTTATGTGTTTTATTTTGTGTTTCTTGTGTTTACTCTTATCATGCTCATATGATTTGTTGCTGAAATATTTATTGGTATCCTAATATCTTTACTAAATGAAATAAAATTTTAAAATTCCTACAATATTGGTTCATCCCCCTTCTCAGTATTTTCCTAGTTTCTAACAGAGATCCCGCACCTGGTTCTATCACTTGGCCATATGTCATGACATGGATTGTGGCCCCTCTCATAGAGCCTTGATGATTTTCCCCTTTCCAGCACAGTGTTGTTGGGTCCTTGCGCTAGGTTATGTGCCTGGTCATGCATTCACAGGCTAACCCCAAATTTTGGGTCGCCAAGTCACACCATAATAATTTATTACAACAAGTATATGATACATGTTCATGAAGGCCTCACTAAGATCTAACTTGGTGATTATATATAAAAGACACAACTAGTCATTAAGGTCAGTTCCCTATATATACATGGTTATGGAGAGGCACTTAGTACTCACTAACCAATTAAACACAGTCTCGTGATCTAGCTAATAACTTCCACTAGATTCATTCATACCAACAGAAGATATGTATGTTTATATGTCAACAACCATATGCGTGTACATTTATGTTACTTCATCAAGATTTACAATGTCATTGCAATTGCACAACCCTTGTCTAGCAGTTGGTCTTACATGGAAATGGAGCCACTTTCTAGAATTCACACAACTTGTAAAACATGATATCATATGCCTATCACAAATGAAAATTAGGTAGCCTTTATTCATTGACACATTCAATAGCATAGATATGATCATACACTTAAACATGTGTTCATATGCAACTATGTATTACAGGTAATCAAAAATTCAAGGACATTGATCAATTCATGTAGCCACACACATCTACTCAGTAAATGGGAATGATATTTCCTATACTAAACAATATAATAATTTTTCCATATTTCACCTCAGGTGACTCAACATTTAGACTATATTTAAAGTCATATTTATGCCTTCTCATTTTACAAGGAGTACACTAGTGCATAAAATCACATTCCTAATCATTTATCATGCATCTTCCACTGTTTTGGGGACAAGAAGAACATCAGTAATCCATCCTCACATGAAAAACAATGCTTCATGCATTTAGATGGTGTGTGATTAGCTCAACATACATATTAACACCATAGGTTATTCCTTCCCTTAGTGTCCACTCACACCAACAGCACAATGTACTTATCTTGTGCACACAACACTGATATATATATATATATCTATATATCTATATATATATATATATATATATATATATCAGAACCTCATTCTTTAATCATAGGAGAAATATACACCATTCATGCATTCAATACAAAATTGATTTAATAGTCTATCATAAACTTCATGGTGAGTGATACATATGAAGACACTTACCCTGAATTGAAAATTGGGCAACTGAGTCTGGGACAACAACTCTCCACCCAACCATAGAAAAGTTGTAGCCAGTCCTCACTTGCAATTGCCACCCCTGAGGAAGATTCTAGAGACTGAGATGGTTTTTTCTCAAGGGATTAAACTTTTAGGTTTTAACCCCGTACAGAAATTACTTGCATACGAATTCTAAAACACAGAAAATAAACAATGCGAGAGCATAACACATAAAACACATATACACAGAGATTTTCCCCTGGATCCCAAATCTGGGACTACTAGCTTGATTTTTCATTATGTTCCTTTCAATGTTACAATACATATTTATACATGCCGAAGCATCCAATACCATGGACAGAAAACCATCACGTCCAAAACCATGGACCAAAAACCATCCCGCCCAAAACCATGTGTGAAAATCATGCACAAATCCATAGGTAAGTCCGCCCAACCTAATATAGGGTCCAAAAAAAAAAATATCAAACCCCTTGTGAGCCCCCCGTTGCGCAATCGACGCAACGAAGGGGGGGATCCGCCCCCCCTCTAAACCCCCAGTTCACTACATAGGCTAGTCTTGGAAAGAATAACGCAACCCAACATTCTCCCACTTGTTGTTTTCCTTCCACAAGGGGCCACAAGAGAGCTTAGTCATTTATCTAGCCCTGCAATGCCCATCATTTCTCTACACCAAGAGAACTTCTCAGAGCTCACCGATTTTGTCAATGCATCTGCAGTATTCTTCAAAGTGTCCACCTTTACCAACAACACCTTTTTGTCTTCTATCATATCCCTCACAAAGTGATACTGAACATCAATGTGCTTTGTCTTTGAATGGTAAGCAGGGTTCTTTGCCAAGAAAATTTCACTTTGGCTGTCACGGTCTATCCTTATAGCTCCATGTACTAACCCCATACTTGAACACAATCTCTGCAACCAAACTGCTTCCTTGCTTGCATGAGTGACTGCCATGTATTCTGCCTCTATAGTTGATAGTGCCTCTACAGATCGTTTCTTACTCATCCAACTGACTGCACCTCCAAATAGGTTAAACACATACCCACTTGTAGATCTTCTCTGATCCAGATCTCCAGCCCAGTCTGCATAAACAAAGCCACGGATATCCAAAACTCTTTCCAATCCTGGTCTTCCTTGGTAGCACAAACCATAATCACTAGTGCCACGCAAATACCTGAAAACCTGCTTCACTGTTGTCCAATGCTCCTTCCCTGGTTTTGACATAAACCTGCTCAATACTCCCACTGCATGTGCAATGTCTGGTCTAGTACAGACCATTGCATACATCAGGCTACCGACTGCACTTGCATATGGAACACAGGACATATCCTCTTCCTCTTCTTGTGTCCTGGGACACTGTTCAACTGATAACTTTAGACCTACAGGAATAGGAACCTTCACCGGTTTACTATCCTGCATATTAAACCTCTACAATATTGTTTCGACATACTTCCTCTGGTTTAACCAGAGCTTCCTCTTTACCCGATCTCTTTTAATTTCCATGCCCAAAATATAGTTTGCAGCACCAAGATCTTTCATGTCGAATTTGGAGGACAATTGGGTCTTCAAATCCTAGATAATTTCTTTGTCATTTCCAACCAACAACATATCATCCACATACAAGACCAGATAAATAACACGGTCACCAATTAATTTAAAATACACACAGTGATCTACTTTACTTCTGGTGAAGCCAAGTCCTCGTATAAATGTATCAAATTTCTGATACCACATCCTTGGTGACTGTTTTAACCCATACAAAGACTTCTTTAACCTGCATACCAATTCTTTCTTACCCTTCACTGCAAAGCCTTCAGGTTGCTTCATGTATATTTCCTTTTCCAGATCCCCGTGAAGAAATGTTGTCTTCACATCCATCTGTTCTACCTCAAAATCAAAAGCAGCAGCAACAGATAGAAGTAATCTAATAGAAGTTACCTTGGCAACAGGAGAAAAAATATCACCAAAATCAATTCCCGACACCTGGGAATAACCTTTTGCTACCAACCGAGCTTTGTATTTCTCCAACTTTCCTTCTACATTTGTCTTCTTCTTGAACACCCATTTGTTGCCAATGGGTTTCCTTCCAGCCGGCAACTCCACCAGATCCCAAGCCTCATTTTTGTGCAAAGATGCCATTTCATCAACCATGGCCTCTTTCCAGAGTTTGCCATCCTCTGAATCTACTGCTTCCTTCACATTCCTGGGATCGTCATCAGTAATAGATAAAGCAAAATTTGAACAGAACGCAGATGGACTATACCTTTTTGGCTTCCTTCTTTCTCGAACTGATCTTATCACACTCGGATTTTGTGGCTCTTCATCTTCTGATTCCTCCTCTCTTGCAAAGTCTAATTCTTCCTCCTTAAGCTCAAACTCTATCTTCTCAGGTTCCTTTGGTTGGACTTCATGTTTAATAACATCTTTTACCTCTCTGAACACCACATCTCGGTTGTACACAACCTTCCTTGTTACTGGGTTCCAAAGATTATAACCCTTTAAACCATCCTTATACCCAATAAATATGCACTTTTTAGATTTACTATCGAACTTGGTTCTTTTCTCCTTTAGAACATGTACATATGCATCACATCTAAATACCCTCAGATGTGAAAGAGAAGGTTTCTTACTAGTCCATACCTCTTGTGGAGTCTTATCTTCCAATGTTGATGAAGGTGATCTGTTGACCAAGTAACATGCAGTCTCCATCGCCTCTGCCCAGAATTCTTGTCCTAACCCAGCACCATTGAGCATGCTTCTTGCCCTTTCCATCAACGTCTTGTTCATTCTTTCTGCAACTCCATTTTGCTGAGGTGTATATGGAGTAGTATTTTGTCATGATATACCACACTTCTTACAGAATTCTTCAAATTCCTTACTGCAAAATTCTCCACCGTTATCTGTCCTCAGCACCTTTATCTTCTTCTCTGTCTGGTTTTCCACCGGAGCCTTAAATTCTTTAAACCTGTCAAAGACTTCAGATTTCTTCTTAAGGAAATATATCCATGTATTCCTTAAGAAGTCATCTATAAATGATACATAGTACACAGGCTTACCCAGTGATGGAACCTTCACAGGTCCAAACACACCACTGTGCACAAGCTCTAATATCTATTTCGCCCTCTTACCATCAGAGGGGAAACTCACCCGATTCTGCTTCCCATATACACAATTTTCACAGAAATCAAAATCCAGAGAGCTATTACTCATACCTTCTACCATACCTTTACCATGAAGTATTCAAAGGCCCTTCTCTCCAATATGTCCAAGCCTTTGATGCCACAGCATGGTCTTCTCTCCAGAGACCACTAGATTTTCTGCTCCACTTTCAAGAACCACAAAACTATTGCACCCATCAACAACAGTGCTACCTTGCAGCTTGTACAGAGTTCCCATTGGAACTCCCCACATCAATACCAATGTTGTTCGAACCATCTTGCAGGTATCCTTCTTGAACACTGTTTTTACACCTGCATCATCCATCTTGCTTATAGAAATCAGATTTCCGGCCAATGTAGGAATATGCAGAACACCCAGAAGTGTTCTAACCCTTCCACCTTGCAACTTCAACTTTACTTTTCTGCGACCAATGCTTCTAGCCTTCTTATCATCCCCCAAGAAGACATCACCTCCATCATATTTCTAATACTTGCAGAACCACTCTCTATGGGGAGTGAAGTGAAAGGATGCACCTGAGTCAATCAACCATGCCTCATGATCTACATGTGTACTTGAAGAAGCCAGGTACACATTCCCACCTTCATCTGAGGTGGTTTTTGCCTATACAAAAGGAGCATCATCAGATCCCTTTCCTTTATCAAGAGTTTTAGATTTACATTCCCTTTTGTAGTGCCCTTCCTTTCCGCATTTCCAGCACACCACCTTTATAGGTTTTCCTAGATATTTAGATCTCCCTCTAGATTTAGATCTCCCACTCGATGACTTATGTTTGTTTTTGTTCGGGGACCATCCTCGTATAGACAAGGCATCACCATTCTGGCTCTCCATATTTTTCCGTCTCATCTCCTCCGTCAGCAAGGATGAGACTATTTCATCAAACTGCAAGGCAGTTGCATTGCTACCTATTGCAATAACCAGACTATCCCACGAATCTGGTAGAGAACACAACAAACTAATGCACTTATCTTCATCTGAAATTTTGATATCAACAGACGATAACTGACTTACCATAGTATTAAGCGCATTCAGATACTTTGTCACCGAGTCTCCATCTTTCATTCTTAGGTTATACAGCTTTTTTCGTAGGAACAGTTTATTCACTAGAGACTTAGATTGATACAAAGTCCCTAACTTGTCCCACAAAGCTTTCGTCGTAGCTTCCCTAATACATTCATCAATATTGAATCTGAGACACACAATCGTATTGTGCTCTTTGCCTTTTGATCCAACTTCTTCCATTCTTCATCAGACACTCTCGTTGGTTTAGTACCCAGATCTACAACGATCCACTGATCTCTATCCACCAACAGATCCTCCATCTTGAGTTTACACAACTCAAAACTCTGACCATTAAATTTCTCGATCTCTATCTGTCCACTGCTTGCCATCTTCTTTCACCACCAAAATTGATCCCATAGATCTCCCACTGAACAGGGTCTACCACAGGCCCGAGCGAAACCCCTCAGCAACAAAGGCGTCCCCTTGAAGCCAAAACAGTTTTGATACCAAATGTCGATTTTAACCCTGTACAGAAATTACCTGCATACGAATTCTAAAACATAGAAAATAAACAATGCGAGAGCATAACACATAAAACACATATACACAGAGATTTTCCCCTGGATCCCAAAATCGGGACTACCAGCTTGATTTTTCATTATGTTCCTTTCAATGTTACAATACATATTTATACATGTCGAAGCATCCAATAGCATGGACCGAAAACCATCACGTCCAAAACCATGGACCAAAAACCATCGCATCCAAAACCATGTGCGAAAATCATGCACAAAACCATAGGTAGGTCTGCCCAACCTAATATAGGGTCCAAAAAAAAAATCCCGAGGCACTGCCCCGGACCCCCCCGCCTCCCTCAAACCCCCTATGACCCCCCCACTACACAATCGACGCAACGAAGGGGGGGCTCCGCCCCCCCTCTAACCCCCCGGTTCACTACATAGGCTAGTCGTGGAAAGAATAACACAACCCAACAAAACTCCAACTACTAGTCTAAATAGGGATTGCATAGTATCACCCACCTCCACCCTCTAGGTCTTTAAGAAATCAAAAATACACAAGGAATACAGAGACATGTTACCTCCACCCTCCAGGTGTTTAAGCAATCAACAATACACAAGGAATCCAGAGACTTGTTACCTCCACCCTTTAATCACCACACAGTGGTTCCATCCATCCTAGAAATCCAAAACCCACTGTAAAAACAACTACAACAGGAAAGACCTTCAAAAATCCTCCTTTCAAGAATCCAAGGAGAAATCCTCCACCTCAACCATCAAGGAACTATGGAGAAAACCATCTTCACCATCTAGCTAACAGGGAATCGAGAGGTCCTTGTTCCTCACTTGAGAGTAATTTATTCGTGCCTTCTTGCCAACCAAAAGTTGATTCTCCCCCACATCATCATTCTTCTCCCCTTATTCTATCTAGCACTTGACTTCAAAACAAATGTTCTCCCCCTATCCCAAACTATTTTAGTCATATGTTACTCTCTACCCATTGTGCAACCTTCAGACAGTTACCTGTATCTATCAAAATATTGTCAACCTATCAAAATGGTGTCACCTGCATGTATGTCCCCCGGGTTTGTTTATTGTTGGTTAGTTTGTTTCAGTGGGTGACGAGCACACCTTATGAGCTGGCAGTTTGCCCATTTTCTCCTTTTAATTCTCGTCCTTAATTCCTTGCATTTTGTTGCAAAGAAGCACCCTTTTTTAACCTCTATGTCTATCTGATAAGCTCATACAAATTGTCCCTTTTTTGCATGGCTACCATGAACCAGTTTAGATATCCTACTGTAAGGAAACCTTAAAATATCCCAAACAAGTAACCCCATCAACTCTGGAATCGATGTCCCTTGACTTGAACCTTTTTTTTATCAAATATTTACATTTTATACATAAGTGTAAAATAATTAGGGTTGTTAGAATTCTTAATTATCTGTTCTTGTGAACTTTGAGAAGTCGTTATGGCCTTGGTGCTAGTTTGTAGAGAAATATCTTAAATATGTTGAGATGGTGATATTCGGTTCTCTTTAATATCCTTATTTGTTCTTAGATAATTGCTTGGGCAGTGCTTTGGGATTAAATTGTATCTTTATCTTTACTTACTTCAGCATAATCATCCCTCATGTGGTCATCAGTTTTAGTTATCTGCTCTGGAGACTCAACATCTATTATCATCTTTTATTGTAAAGAGATACTTTGTGCTTGTATTATTGTCTACTATGTTTCCTAGGACTGTACTGGTATCCCTATCTGACTAACTCCTTGATCAGACTTGTATGAGACTGAATGAATAGGGTTTTTGTCTATTGGAGTAGACAAAATAGGAAACTCTATTTAACTTAAAATTTGAACATTTCCCTCCTATGTGAATTGAAAATTGACTCTGAAGGGATATCAGTCTAACAAAAACTAATGCCTTAGAAAATTTTAATTTCTCCAATGATAGATCAGAGTGCATACTTCTACGACTAGGGTATACTTCATAAGTATTTTATTTGGACTTTTGTAAGCTATATTTATCATCCATGCTCATGAAATGAGCCTTTGATACAACTTGATCAAAATTATCATGATGAATAAAAACATAATCGAAAGGAGGGTGTTGATTAACATATACTTTGGGTAGATTGATTGAGTTGCAATGATCAAAAATAACATTTGTAGGGTCATATTTATAACATGGCAGTGAATGTAAATAAGCCTCTTGTAGATCACCTGCTTCTTTGGCAGCATGCCCTCTGTCTTTTATTATCATTTGGACAACCATAATAGGGAAATTAGGTCATAATTTTTTTTTCATTTTGTGCAAAAATATGTTTACACCATTCAACATTGTCTGATTAATGATTTCCCTAACTGCCAATTTGTCTGGAATGTAACATGGTAGTACATGAGATCCTATCTCACTTCCATAAACTATGATATAAGAAATTTTTTCCTCAATGATCCAGTCTCCTTTTTCAGATAAGGCAGTCTGAAATTATTTGCTTATCCTTGGTGGGATCTTTCCAAACAAAACTTCATGAAACTAAAGCAAAATATTGTTACAAATGTCATAAAACTGGTCTTTATATATGCTTTCCCATAGGATGGAACATAAATTTTGTATAGTTTCTTCATGATTTAAGGGGTAATTCCATTCCATTAAAGGGAAAGGTATTACTACAATAAGCACATCCATGAGATAGGGAAACATGAAAAATCTATGGTCAAACCCTAGGGCGCATGATAGGGATAATTTGATTACTTTTGATAAATCCTGGGACAAAATGTTTACCCAGTTAAGCCTCTTTGATTGCTTACAAATACTATGAACAAGGGGAACCCATTCTACTTTGTAGTTTAAATAGAATTTTGATGACAAACTTATGAGGCCTTTTGAAAAGAGTTGTTGGGTAATCCTTACCAGTCTTGAGTTTGGAACCCTCAAGGTCATGAAGCCACTTCTTAACAAGTGGGGTGTAATCTTTATTCCTTTCACCAAGGAGATTGTTGTGAAAATGAGTCAAAAAATCTATGTTTAGTGGAATATCAAGAGGACTCGGCTTATAAATTGAACTAAATACTTCAGGTCTTCAGGAAGCAATCACATTCCTATTATGATCAACAATAGAACAAGTTTGAAGATGGGCGTGGGATAAAATCCAACTTACCATATCATAATAAGGAAACATTGTCGCCCTTGTTGCAACCTTATGCAATTCTATCTTTTTTATTGATTTAAACTCCACAAAATTATCAGATGACTCATCATATGAATAATCAGGCCTCTTCCATTCACTATTCTCAAAGAAGTCATAGATTTTTCTTCCCACGTGGTACTGCCTGCATTCTGAGTTCTATAAGTTGTGTTTAAAATAAATTAGGATTGAAGTTGCTTTCTTCAAAGTTAGGAGCTTCCACTGCTTTCATTTTGTGTCGTATTGTTATTGGTTTCATGGTTTTATTCTTTCTATTTCTTAGTCTTGCCTTTTATGTTTTGAAGGTATTTGGAATTAGTTTGGGAAAGACGTAAGTTAATGGATCCCGGGGAGAGCTGTGTGGTACCCAACAGGTAATGTAAGACCCAGATGAAGCTTGGTGCATGAGTAAGGGCAATTGAAGGCAAGAGTATGACAACTAGTTATATTGGTTGGGTCCATTGAGGTAAATGGATGGTGGTAGTTTAGACATGAGAAATTTAATCATAAAGGTAAAGTAAATGGGTTTGAGGCGTCAAATGTCATGGTTATGTTGGGAACTGTTGTTCACAATGTTGTGCATATTTTGCACTGATAAAGGGAGTTCTCTTAACCTAGACCTTATGATATCTGGTAATTATGTTGTGATCATGATTATGATAATGACTATGTATGTATGCCATTTTTTGACAAGGTCGTTAGGGATCATGATTGTTTTATGCTAATGTTTATATGTATGTATGTATGTATGTATGTATGTTGTTGTCTGACAGGGTCATCAAGAATCATCCTTGTGGAGGAATGATTTCTTATGCAGGTGAATGGCATGAAGAGGTTCCTAGTCTTATGAGGAATCAAGCGCGAAGAGTAACCTTGAAAAAATTACAAGGTCAGTATCTTGTGGATATCAATTGATATTATATGCTTGTACTATGCCCATTTTTATGTTGTAAACAGGTAATGTTGAGGGATACATCAGCGGAATGGAAGTAGTGTGACCGGCAGCATGTTGGAACATGCAAGAATAGTGGGAAGAAATTATAAGCAAGGTTGCTTGGTATAATCAATGTGTGGTATATGGATGTGCAGTACTATTGTTGTACATGTTTCCCCTGTGATGTTGTGTGGATGCGGGGTTGTGTATATATGGTATTGTGTACATGTTATTTATGCAATGTTATGTACAGATGGTGTTGTTTACATGTTGTTTATGCAATTCTATGTACAGATGTGTTGTATACATGGTGTTTATGCAATGTTATGTATATATGGTGTTGTGTACATGTTGTTTATGCAATGCTGTGTACATATGGTGCTTTGTGCATGTTGCATATGCAGTGTCGAGTACATGTTGTACACGGGGTGTTGTGTGCAGGTGGTGCTGTGTACATGTCATGCATGTGGTGTTGTGTACATGTCATGCATGTGGTGTTGTGTACACGTTGTGCAAGTGGTGCGGTATACATGTGGTGTTGTGTACACATTGTGCAAGCGATGTTGTGTACACGTTATGCAGTTGGTGTTGTGTACATGTGATGCAGGCGGTGTCGTGTACAGATGGTATTGTGTACATGTTGTACATGTGGTATTGTATGCATGTCATACATGTTGTGTTGTGCATATGTGGCATTATGTGCATGTTATACATGTTATTCTGTGTAAGTGTGGTATTGTGTTATGTGCATTGTGTACTCATGGTATCATGACATGGGTATTTGTTGTGTTGTACTCTGTGTATGTATATGTATTGTGTTGTACACTGGGTGTAGGTGTATGTGTTGCGTTGTGTTGTACACCGAATGTAGGTGTATGTATTGTTTTTTGTTGTACACCTAGTGTGGTTGTATGTATTGTGTTGTTTCATACACTCCATGGAGATGTATGTGTTGTGTTGTGCATCGGGTGTAGGTGTATGTGTTGTATGTCAGGTGTAGGTGCATGTATTGTATGGTGTCGTATGCTGTGTGTGGTTGTATGTGTGTAGCGCACACTATGTGTATGTGTACATGGTTGAAGAGAAGGCACTAGGTGTTTTTCGAGTGTGGCAACCGATCTGGTGTGTGTACGGGAAGGATAAAGGTAGAAGCTAAGGATCGACTAAAGGAAAAGTATTAGTATTTTATTTCAGTTTTAATCATGCATGTGATCTATGATTCTGGTTTATGATGATTACATGTGATCTATGATTCTGGTTTATGATAGTTACATGTGATCTATGATTTTGACTATGATGGTTGCATCTTGAGCTAACCGGATGTGATATGTTTATACATGATGATTTGATCAAACAACTAGTTTGACTTGTTGTGACATGAAGTGAACAAAATTGTGAGTGTACCTTATCGACGAGCCACCGATGATGTATGATGTGAATTTATTTCAATTTATTTTGAATCTAATGGAATTTATGTGCTTGGTATATTAGAGCATGAAGTGCCCGGTTAGGTGGTTGGAACTAATTGCAAGAAAGTTAGTAGCAACAACAAAAGGAATTGGAAAATGCAACAATATGTTGGTAAAGCACTTTAGGAGCAGGGTCATTGTGGGACACTAGTACCCAATAGTGTCCATTGATTTCCATGAGCATGCTTTCACTGTTATGATGGTTTTAAGGCAAGTATATGCCTTGGTTGTTTGACCTTCCGATGCGAGGAAACCTTGCCAAGGGAATGATCCTTGGAAAGAACTTGGAAGGTGAGTGACTGCATGGAAGGGGGTGACCGGATTTCCCGAGGGATTGTGTAGCAGAGAAGGGAAGTTGGGGATGGATTTGTTTGTTCATTAGCATTTCAAAATGGATTCAGATGCACATTGGGAGTATTCCCTGGAACAATGAGTTGGTAATTGTTCACTGAGAGGAGAAGTGGCGCTGGATATTGGATGCAACTTTGATTTTGGCAATGGATTTTGGACTTCCTAGGAAGGAGGTGAATCCTACTATTACTTTGAGGGTGGAGGTGTGAGCCTCTGGATTCCCTTGTTGCAGATGCAAGCATCATATCCTTTTATTTGATGGTTAGAGCAAATGTACATGTGTCTATATCATTGTAAATATTATATTAAACTGGATTGATAGAGCTCCATTGAAAGTATGATTATTTGTTGGTTGAAGCAAATGTGCATAAGTATATGTGGTGGTTATCATAAATATCGTAATGAGTTGTGTTACAAAAATCCAGTAAATGATATGTTTTTCATGTTTCAGTAGGTTGTCATTGTAAAGGTTGCAACCAATTATGTTATAAAGATCCATGGGAAGTATCTTTTGTTTTCAATGGTTTTTTGGTTTATAGGTGTCGTCAAACACTGAGGACGGTGTTCCCCCAAGGGGGAGGGTTCTGTAACAGCCCTGGTAAAAAATTCATGTAAAAAAATATAAGACCAAGGTCATGGGACACGTATTCCAAGCTGAATGTTGGGAAAAACATTATAGCGGGTGTTCATTTGGTTTATTATGGCTAAGGAAATTGGCAAAGGAAAAGGCAAAGGCTTTGGAAAAGCATGAGGCATTAACTGGAATTTTATTTATGGAAATAATGGAAATTGGGAGAAAAGGAAGGTGAAAGGTCACAGATTGCATGTGAGGAGGAAAATGAAGGAAAATAATGGAAAGTTGAAGAAATTAGAGGCCTCATTGATAAAAAGGCTTATGAGGACCAGTTCATAGACTTTTGTCAATTCAGTTTTGGATCTCTCTCTCTATTCTCTTTCACACACTCTTGGACACTTAGAGCATTCTTGGAGCACTCTAGCAATGGATCAAGGAAACTAAAGGAAGGATAAAGAAAGTAAAGGGAAATAAAGATCAAGCAAGGAAGAGAAAAATCAAGCAGCTACAGCACGGTTACTTGTAGGTATCGATTTGCATGTGTGATTTCATTGCTAGATTTGACATGCATGGTACATGCATGTGTGTATCGGGTTCTCTTGTTGTCATTGGCATAGGTTTTTCCAGGTGTGACAGTGATTTTCATCCTTGCCTTCCCATTTCTGGATAGCCATGGTGTGATGGGTTCTCTTTTATTTGGTTAAGATGGATTGTGAGATGGTTTCGAAGCTAAGTGGGGTGGTCTCAGGCTTATTCACAAGGCCTAGAAATACCGAGATGGGATACATGGTAAAGCCTAATTGTGAACCTCCTTGTTAGGCCTAGACATCCCTTAACTAGTTATATTGGCGAGATACACGGTAAATCCTAGAGGATGGAGCCTCGTTAGGCCTAGGAATCCCTTGAGCAGTAATGGAGGGATACACGGTAAATCCCAGAGGGTGGTGACCTCGTAGGCTTAGGAATCCCTTGACCGGTAATGATAGGATACATGGTAAATATGAGAGGTTGAGATGGACAAATTCCTCACACTTTAGGTGGAGAGATTTGGAGGCATCCATTCTTGTTTAGTGCCTAGTGATTCAGTGGGATTGCGATAAAGCCTGGTTGTATTGATGAGGGTTTGGGTCTAGGTCCCTTGGTGTGATATACGGTAAATCCTAAGGAAGCCCTACTCAGTTTTTTTGTGAGTCCCACATTCATGCTTGGAATATGGCACGGGGGTGATTGTCTGAAAGAAAGATTTGGTTCAGCCAATCTATGGTCGGGTGGTTCGTGGAAGTCCTAGACCTAGTTGGATTATGCATTCATTAATAAGAGCTCCTTCTCCTTGGTATTTCATGTGTAAATGTACTGGTTCATATGTGATTTTTATGGTTGTTGTATCCTTGTTATTTATGTTGGTTATATGTTGGTTATGAGTATGTTTTATGATAGACTTGATGTATGGCTCTCATCATGTTTTGATTAGAAAATGAATGTACAATGAATATATGACCTAATAGATGATAATGCAACTATTTTGATAAGGCATCAATGCTTCTTTATGAATCTCAGATAAGTATGAGACCCTTATGCTCAGATATGTTGTTATGACCTGTAGATTACATATTTGTGACATGTTTGATGAAATGTTTGTCATGGCTAGTAGGGGTCAGATCAATTACTTGTACCAATGATTGCATTAGTAACCTTATTCCATTTTTATTTACCATTTCTGAAGGTTTCATGAAGTTTTGGGCAGTGGCCTGAGACCTAGCCCTAAAAAAGTGGCTCAAAATCTGGGGTCGCTGGCTCAGAACTGGCTGAAAAAGTCCACAGTCGTTGGCATGCCTTGTTGTGGGAGTGACTGGAAGGCCTCAGTTGCATGCATGACTTGTCATGGGAGTAGTTGAGGGTTCAGATCAGTAAAATGTCAAGTTGTCTCAGGGGTTAAGCACCTGGAAGGGTTGGTTGTCTCCTGAAGGGTCTGTAGCTCTTGAGGAAGGTCAGATTGGTTTGGTTTTTTTGGTTCCACTTCCTTAACTATACATGGGGAGTTGAATCACATCATAGTAGCCTCTCGTCACATGTTTACCCCAGCGGATCTGTTAACTTAGGTAAATATGGGAGGAGGGTGTTACACCTTTCACCATTGTTAGAACAAATTGAAGGCTTGATCCTCCCTTTATGCTTCCATCATCTTGCATGATTATTAAAAGCATAATATCCATCTTATCCAATTCTTCCTCTATTGTTTCCCTTGGTTCTCTTACCAAAGGTGTTTCAACTTTGTCACTGGTATATACTTCCCCTACATCCTTTTGCATAATGTCAATAACCTAAAACGTGCAATCCAACCTTCCCACAATCGAGTTTTTCGGCTCCCTTCATAAAGGCCTTACTTGCACATCCTCATTTTATTATTTTCGCAGGTGCCCCATCTTGAGGTGTGCTTGCTTTATCCCAAGCTCCTCATGATTAAAAGCTCATTGGCTTGCACGTAGTGAGTTTGTTTGCTTTTGTACTCGATATCCTTCCTTGGTTTGGGTCACTTCCTTATCATTGTAGGACTTCCTTTGTTTTGGGAAAAAAATCTACAAGACGTTCCTCCAAACACTGGCTACATCTCACTTCCATTGATACAATAGGGTGTATATTTAAACTTTCTTGGTTCTTATTTTATTGTAGAGTACATTATTGTCAAATGTTATGTTACTATTTAAATATACACATCACTTACGTTATTACATTGACCATATGTGTAATAAACTAATATATTTACTTAAATGACACAATATATTAATGTAATGATTCTTTTTCCATATAAAATAAATAAATAAAAATAAAATTTATAATTTTATTCACATAGAGCAAAATTCCACGTGTCATATACTCATAGCATTCAAAGAAGTGTTCCTTTTAGAATGACAACATAATGACATAGAATGTCTTATGTATTTGTTCATACAACATCCTTGTATCATAGTACATAAATTTTGGTGATAAATATTCTAGGTATAGTCTTATAGAAGCCCTGTCATAGTCTCCATTGTAATCAACTAGCCAAAAAATTCCTTTTTACAGTCTAATTATAAACCTAAAACGTATCAAAAATTACATGATTATGAAAGAAAACCCCTTTAGGATGTTAAGCATTAAAGAAAAGAGTTATGAAGATATCATGTGAGTTTCGCATCATGATTCCCCAAAAGAATGTAAACACCTCTTTCTAAGTTGAGTCCCTCCTTTGATAGTCCATCAACAAACTAACTACTCTTTATAAATATTGTAAAAGGAAATCTTAGTGAATATTAAGAGTAATCACATTGCCTATTGAAAACTACCTACAAAGTAAAGTTCAGTGTAATATGTTCCTTTATCAATTTTATAACTAGGAGAGAGTCACCCAAAACTTGTAGATACGAGATATCTATTTACAGGGCCAAAGTAAGGAGTAATTATAGTGTTAGTAGTTTAGATAAATTATTAGTGCCAATAATTGCTCCAACCTTGAAATTGAGATAATGAGAATTTGAAAATTCCATTATAATCCTTGCTCCCCCTTGAGGAGGGTTACCTTGATAAACCTCATCAAAGTAAGATCAAGACAACCTTTTATTTATGGCCTCTTAAGCTATATGTTTTTTTTTTTGACAAGATCAGATATTGATTGTATTTCCAAAAGGAGAAAAGCACCATGCTCCTATTACATTTGATGGTGGTTGGAATCAAGCTTTATAAGAAAAGTGGGAATGTAGTCCCTAATATTGTGCTTGAGTCCCAAAATTCTATTGCTACCTATAACTATTCTAGCATACTGCCGTACATATTGGCCTGATAATAAGATAAATTTACAACGCATATTACTTAAAATATATTGTAGTATTTCAAGATGCTTAGTGTTGGTTTACTGAGTGCTCCTGATAGGAATTCTGCTTTTTGCCTTGACAGACTAAATTTTCTCCCTCCTAGCTCAGAGTGGAGTTTTTTATGTAGGCCACAGCTTCTTCCAAGTGCACACATTTGTTTTTTAATGCAATTATTTCCGCTTTCTCACTTTCCATATTCCTTTTTTGGTAGCTGAATTCCATTTTCATCTCTATTCTTAGATCTTGGAGTGCTTCTTGGAACCTGCTAATCATGAATTTGTTGGCCTTACAGGTGGCACAACCATCATTCCTAGTTGCTTTCTCTATTGGGTTAAATTCCATCTTTATACCCTCTTTCTATGTGATTTTGTAGTGTTTCTTGTGTCTCTTGTGTATGCTTTTCCTCTGCTTTCTGCTGCTTGTTTTTTTTTTTTCCTTCCTTTGTGATATTGGAGAACTTTGTAGACTTCCTTGTTGGTGTTGGATGCACTGTTAGTTTTGAAATGGGTTGTTGTAAAGGCTTCAGGGTTGAAATGGGTTGCTAGTTTTGTAATGGACTGCTCTTCATTTATTTCTTTCTCACACAAAGAAACAGAGCAGTTAAAACGGTTGGCTAATGGAGAGCTAATGAGTGAAGATCTCAAATTTATAAAAATTGTGGTTCCAGTGAGGTGGTGGGGCAATTTGGTAGCAGAGGCAACAGTGATATTCTTATTATATACTAGAGGGGGGGAGTAGGGCTCGTCCTTTGGTAAGTGAGGGTGATGGGAGTCACTGGAGAATGGGAACTTCTTGTGATCCTTTGGGTGCAAAGGAGTGAATCGAGCGAATGCACTTATGAAGGGAGACTCAGAGCGATGACGAACAGAGTAAGAAAAAATGGGTGAATGGCTCAGAGGATGGATCAGATGAAGTGAGTGCGTGGAGAGGATTTCCTGAGGTTTGTGAGAGGAATGATACAGAAGTGTTTCTGAATATTCTTTGACAAAGATACAATGAAAAGGATTGAGGGAGTGCTCGCTATTTAAGGAGGGAATTCTTCATCGATGGCTGTTGAGGAGAAGACAGTTTGCATCACCGTTCTGATACACAAGATCTTTATCCACCTTGATCTTCGGGCTGAAGTCGAATGCAGATACTCTCAGGATTTTCTATTGAGATACATGTGATTTTCTCATGAAATGGACTGCTAAAATATCTCTACATTGATTTGTTGATGTCCTCTTTCTGATCTTTTTGTTCGTGTTCTATCTTTTTTTGAGGAAAGCATTTTTTCTCATGGTGACTGATTTGATCTAAGGGATTATCTTGTAATATAGCTCCTCTGAATCAGTGACCGGAGAATCCACAGTATGAACATTTTTATGCCAACGTTTCAAATCCCAAATGGGATCCATCATCAAGACTTATGAATGATGATAAAAGAAGAGCTGCTTAGAAAGAAATAAATAGTAATGAGGATAAATTTAAGAATCAGCACAATGTCGGCTGGGATATTTATTTATTAATTAATTTTATTAATTTAATTTTAATAAAATTTTATTTTTATTTTTATTTTTACTGTTGAGTTTTATATATTAATATTTATTGAAGAGTTAATACATTAATTCATAACCTAATGATTAAATTATTGTATTGTATTAATATTTAAAAATTATTTAAATTTTATTTTATTTAGAAATAAATAATAATGAAAATTTTTATATTAATTAATTTCTATATAAATTAGTTAATATATTAAACTAATTTATATTACTAAATGTTAATAAATCAAATGTTTAATAATGTTAATAGATAATAATAGGGTTAAAATATTAATAATAATTAATTAATAATGTTAATAAATATTAATAATATTTTAATTAATTAATGATTATTTAATAATTAATTAACCGTAATTAATATTAATAACAATTAATATATCAATTAATTGCTAAATGAATTAATTAAGTTAATTAAAATAAATAAATGTTAATAATGTTAGAAAATCAAGCGGGCCGATAAGATCCTCGCTGGCTCCCGCGCGCGCTCGGCAACCCTAGCTGCTGCTACGTGCGTTCCCTCAGCGTGCCTGCGCCTGGCAGCGCTGCTGCTGGGCTGCTTTCCCCCTCTGCTCGTTCCCTTTCCCACCCTGGGGCCTCCTGCCCGTCTCATTGGGGGCCTGCGGCCCTTCCCCTTAGCCTTTTGCTGGAGCGCCCCCTGCGCTTCTGTCCTCTCCTGCAATGGATCCGCCAATCCATGATCAGGAAGATTTGGAGAAGATGTTTGCCTCTCTCACAAAAGAGCACACCTCAGAGAAAATCCGCCCTACAGCCACAAAGTTCATTAAGAAGCTCGATGAAATCCCGGAAGTTTCGCTCCCTCCTGCCCTCCCGAGGAGAGCTGCAGTTGCCCTGGCAGATCGTGGCCTGGTTGGCCAGTTCACCGGACTATGGCCCTCACCCCGCACAGTCCAACGCTGGGTGGAAAGAAACTGGAACTCAATGGTCCAAGGTAAGATAGCAATAAGGTTCTGCGGGAGGGGATTCTTCACCTTCCTCTTCGAAACGGTGGAAGACCGTAATCTCATCTTCAGGAATGGTCCTTACTTCATGGACACAAGAGGCCTGTATCTCAACAGATGGACCCCCGACTTTGATCCCGAGATGGATGTCCCCAGTGCTGTCCCGGTCTGGGTCCGCCTTCCCCATCTGCCTCTCCACTGCTGGGGAGATGAATCGGTGAAAGCTATAGGAAACGCTGTGGGGAAATATATTGATAGATCGGAACCAAGGGAGAACATGCATGCATGTGCCCGGATATGTGTAGAAGTGGATTTGGGGAAAGGATTACCGGAAGCGATCAAACTCAAGGTAGACCAGTGGACGCACATACAGCAAGTGGACTACGAGCAGCTGCCGTTCAAATGCAAGGTATGTCATGAATACGGGCATTTTGCTAATAGATGTAGTAAAAATAAACCAATGGACTCTGATAATGTTGAAGCTCCGGAAGAAACATGGGAAAAAGTCAAGAAGAAGAAGTCAAATCCACCCCCTGGAACTGTCTCAAAACCCCTAAATGAAACCCCAACCCCCCCCTCCCATCCATCCGGACCTGGCCCTTCTATTCCCTCTTCCTCCAACCCTTTCGAATCCCTATCGGCAGAGGACCCTCCATCCCCCCCCCTCTCCGAGAGGCCCTACAGCAACCCCTCCCTCTCCCCCGCCCCCAACGGTTGAGAGAATCCTAACAAGGAACAAGACAAAGGAAAATATCACATCCACCGACCCACCCAGAAAAGTAGGAAGAAAGTCAAACAAAGAGATAAGGGATGAGAACGCAGCAAAGGAAATGGCTACAGGTACCCAGCAGCCAATGGATACATATCTAGACAAGACCAAGGGGAGCGGGGAGAAGACGAAGGAGAAAAGTGGAATACACAATAAACAAAGTAAAGGATGAATCTGGTCTCTTGGAATTGTAGGGGGATGGGCTCCTCCCTAAAAATTAATGCAGTCCGAGACCTTCTCAAATCGGAACACCCAGACTTTCTTCTACTCCAGGAGACCAAAATCAATGATCAGGATTTTCAAAACACTGTTAAGCGAAGCAGAAGCTATGAAGGAATAGGATTGAGTGCAATAGGCGCCTCAGGTGGAATAGGAACAATATGGGACAAAAGTAAATGGAAACTCCAAGATAGCAGACAGAATAAATGGTGGCTAAGAACAGATATGCAAAACATATCAAAGACTGAAGAATACACAATATACAATGTCTACGCACCCCCCCACTATAGAGAAAAAGCCTCTTGCTGGGAGTCAATCATCATGGATTTAATGAATGCTCAGGACAGAAATATCTTCCTGGGAGGAGACCTGAACTTAATAAGAAATGCGGAAGAGAAGATGGGGGGAAACTTTTTTGCAGATCCCTCAAGGGATGCATTAGAAAAAATCATCCAAACTCACAGCCTCGTGGACATTCCCCCTCAGAACGGGCGCTTCACATGGTCAAACAAGAGAACTGGTAAAAACAACATCAAAGAGAGGCTGGACCGTATTTTGGTTCAAGAAAGAATTGTGGCCAACTTTTCTAGGATCCAAAGCACAGTAATACAAGGATATATATCAGATCATAAACCAGTGGCACTGCATCTGGTTAAAGGAGAAAATATGGGACCAATACCCTTTAAATATAACAGAGCGTGGGAAAACAGTGAAGACTTCAGGAACCTGGTAAAGGAGAAATGGGCAACAGAAATTATGGGCTCCCCGCACTATATATGGGAGACAAAGATCAAAATTCTACGGACAGCCATCAAGCAATGGGCCAGAACTTTCGCAACAGAGGAAGGAAACTTGAGGAGTGGAATCAAGAAACAGAAAAGGGCCAAGACACAGAAGAAGACTTAAGGAAAGAAAACGAATTGTACATGGAACTATATAAGCAGAATCGAGCGGAAGAGGAAGAGCAAAGACAAAAATCGAGGTGCCTCTGGCTCAAATCAGGCGATAAGAACACCTCTTTCTTCCATAACAGTATCAAACTGAGGAGAGCAGGGAACAATATTGGGAAAATTGCAATGGAGGGCAGAGTTCTAACAGAGCAAGGGGAGATCAAGGAAGCAGCGTCTCGTCACTTTCAAAATCTTCTATCCGCTGATCCCCATTACAAAGAAAATCCGGATTTTCTAAATATAATAGAGAACAAAATCTCAGAGGAACAAAACACAGAATTAGAAAAGGAGATCACGAAGGAGGAAATAGAAAGGACTATTCACAGCATGCCATCGGATAAGGCTCCAGGCCCTGATGGATTTACAGTGGCCTTTTACAAAACCCATTGGGAAGTTATTAAGAAAGATTATATTAGAATGGCAAAAAACTTCTTTACAAAATGCAAACTGGGCAGCAGCATTAAGTCCTCTCATTTAGCTCTTATCCCCAAAGACCCAAACCCCCAATCTTTTGATAGATTCCGCCCTATTTCCCTGTGTAACGTTTCCTACAAAATCATCACTAAAATCTTGGCGCACAGGCTAAAAAAAATCCTTCCCTCCCTCATATCTGAGAATCAAGGAGGTTTTGTTCCTAGGCGACACATAACGGACAATGTCATTCTCATCCAGGAGGCAATTCACAGCAGTTTATCCAGGAAGGAGAGGGGTATGATCATCAAGCTGGACATGGCGAATGCCTTCGACCGGGTAAACCACTCATTCCTTCAGGCAGTCCTATTGAAATTTGGCATCTCAGAGTCCTTTACAAGCAGGGTCATGGAATGCATTTCCCACAATTGGACAGCTCCACTCATTAATGGAAGGCCCTGCACTGCCTTCAAGAGTACAAGAGGATTGAGGCAGGGATGCCCGTTGTCACCCTTTCTTTACATTATTATGGCTGAAACCCTCAGCTTACATTTGGAGAATAAGCGCAAATTAAAAGAAATTACAGGGGTGGATATAGTTAGAGGATCTAAGGGAATCAATCACTCCCTTTTCGCAGATGACACTCTGCTAATAGGGGGAGCCTCTAGCATCATGGCCCGAAGATTCAAAAAAATTCTGGAACTCTTCCTTCAAGCCTCAGGAGGCAAACTAAACAACAACAAGTGTATGATATACACCTGGAATGTCCCAAGAAACATAACCCAGAGAATCTCCATAATCATGGAAATCCCTGCCCAAGGGAATTGGACCCACTTCATGTACTTAGGGCTTCCCTTAGCCAAGGAAACAATCAAAGCTGAGATCTGGGCAAAACTAATCGAGAAATTGAGAGGGAAACTTCAGAGTTGGGGAGTGTATTGGCTAAACTTGGCAGGTAGAACCATTCTCATAAAGGCCATACTATCAGCCCTCCCAATCTATCAATTTGCTACCACACTCGCCCCGGCAGGCATCCACAAGCACATGGAGTTGATCATCAGAAGTTTCCTGTGGCAAGGAGGAAAGCAAGATACAAAAAAGTTCAGCTTGGTGAAGTGGGACAAGGTCACTCTTCCCCTAGAAAAAGGAGGGCTCGGAATCAGGATACCAAGACTAGCAAACATGGCAATGGGTTATAAATTGGTCTGGAGAATTCTCAATGAGAAAGGGACCTGGTGGACAGAGGTCATCAAGAGGAAGTACTTAAATGGGATCAAAAGCAACATCCTTGCAGGAAACATCATTGAAAGACATTGTACCCCTGTTTGGAAGCTGATCAAAAAGACTCTTCCTCAACTTAATTCATGCATATCAAGAGCTCCGGGTAATGGCAAGGATATCAACATATGGGAGGACAGGATAATGGGCAAGGAGGCAAGGGCAACGATCATTAACTACAGGCCACTGCAAAGATGGATGGCAGAGGCAAAGATCAAAACTCTTTATGACATCTCTCTTTGGGATCAGAACTGCTGGACTGGTTGGAGACCTCTTCCCCTCCCTGATGACCTTAAGAACCTATGGGTTGAGCTCAAGAATTCGCTTATAGGCTCTGCCCCCACAAACAGAAGGGAGGAAGACAAATTTGTTTGGGACCCTAATGGGGGTAACTACACGGTCCAAGAGGGCTACAAAGTTTTGCAAAACGCCTCAGCAATTAACAATTGGCCACTCCAGAAAGCAATATGGAAAACTGAGTGTATACCAAAGGTGAAGCTTTTTAATTGGACCCTTCTGCATGGTAAAATTCTTACTGCTGAAAATCTCCGGAAGAAGGGCATTCAAGGCCCATCAATTTGCTGCATGTGTAAGGATGCAGAGGAAAGTATTAACCACCTCTTTATAGACTGCCACTTTGCAAGAGCATGCTGGAATCTTATCACTAACCCCCTAAGCATCAGCGATCTTCCCAACCAAATCACTATCCTACAGAAACAATGGGGAAATAGCTACCCTCATCCCGGCAAATGCAAGGGTCTAGTCAAAAGGATATGGATCAGCATCCCAGCCAATCTCTGCTGGCAAATATGGATTGCCAGAAACAAGTGTATTTTTAAGAGCAAAAAGCCAAGCATCTCCAGCGTTCTAGCCAAAACGATGGCGCTTATCACCGAGACCATTGAGGCAAATGGCATTAACCAGGCAGAACTGGAACCAACGGATACAAGAGTCAAAGAGTGGATCAGCAAATTCAAATGTGGAAGGAGAACTCAGAAGAAAGAAAATACAGGGAAGAGGAACACGGACTGGAAACTAAGAGGGACTAGGGAAGAAGTTAAAAACTGGATTCATAATCAAAACCGCCCTACCCTCCACTTTGATGGGGCATCAAAGAACAACCCGGGCCAAGCGGGAGCAGGTGGAGTTATCAAGGACTGTCAAGGGAGAAACATAGTCACTTTTGAATGGGGTCTAGGCATCATGACAAACAATAAGGCAGAGGCATACAGCCTCTTTCTTGGGACCTCCATTGCCAGGAAACTTGGCCTGAGAAACCTTTTAATTCTTGGCGATTCTGCTATCATCATAGCAGCATTAACCTCTGGGAAAGACTTCAGACAAACAGCATTAAACAACATCAGAGTAAGGATAATGGAAAATATCAGGTCTCTTGGCGATGTCACCTTCAAACACATCCTCAGAGCAAACAATGTGGAAGCAGATGAACAAGCGAACAAGGCTACAGGAAGGCAAACAGGTAAAGTCAAGGAGAATGACACAGTTTATGAGAAAGATATCCCCTAAGCGGGCCTCTCCCATCGCCTCTCCCAAGAATCTTAGTCACCACAGGAATAATCCCCTCCGTATTTGGCCCTTCCCCAAATCTCTTTTCTGCTCTACCTGGTACCATCGAAATTCGAATCGCCCTCATGACCTGAATCTAATCATAGATTCATATCTCTTTGGGATTCATTATCTGATCCACGCAGCCATTCTCAGGGTATGGGTTAGTGTCTTTTCCCTTCGCACACTCCTTGTCAGCAGCCAAATCAAATCATCTGACCTCTCCTCTCCCAAGAGTAGATCCTTTCGGAATCGACCCAAGCATATGCGGATCCTCCATGATATTATATATTGCAGTCGGGCTCCAAGGAATCGCACTGCTCTGGGGAAAGCTCCGCATCCGCATTTCGACTCCAGCATCAGAAGGCAGCCCGTGGACGGCCTCTTCCTTCATCAGGAGATAGAGCTCTGCAGCGCGCTCTTGGTAACTATAGTTTTATTCTATGTTGGCTTATATTCGCTAACTTCTTTGTTTCTGGACCGCAGCAGTGTCTCAGGCATATCCCCGAAGCTCACTCTCGGCCCTCTGAGCACGTCGCTCTTCTATCTTCTGAGTCAGCATCTCAGTGTCATCCCCTCTCCTCCCTCTATAGCCCCGATCACAGCTCCTCACGGGTCTTCCCAGCCCTCAAGCTCCGATCCTCTGTTTGACAGAATGGCTGAACAGCAGAATCCCCCAGCGGATCAGGCACAACCCGGTAACTTTTTGGACAACATTTTCAACAACAGGGACTGCAACATGTGTAAGGCCCACACGATCATGATCAACAGCCTGACCAAGCAGCTGAAAGAGCTGCAAGAGGATTATCATGCAGACAGGAACTCAAAGCGCAAAAAATTGGACAAAAGCAAGAATGAGATTGAAGCATTGAAAGAGAGATGCAGCCACTTGGAGGCGGCTATGGAGCACATCCGCTCCCTTACCCAGAGTTACCAGGCGGAAGCTTCAACCATGGCAAGTGTCAGGAATCCGGATGATTCAGTCACACAACATTTTCCATAAGGGATGCATTGTAAATTTAGCTGGTTAGGTGGTTCCTATGTTAGGCAATATAGTCGCCTTTGTTTTGCTTTCTGTTTAAATCAAAAGAAGCAACGAGGAATATGGGTCTGCGAACCCACTTTTGATCCTCAGACTTCAGAAACATCTCCCGTATGTAATAGGAACTCTGTAATGCTGGTTTTATAATACATAAGTACCCGACTTTGTTAAAAAAAATATATATATATTAGAAAATCAATATTAATAATGTTAATAGAAATTAAAAGTGTAAAACTATTAATAATACTTAATTAATAATGTTAATAAATATAAATGATATTAAATTAATAATCACCTAATAATTAATTAATAGAAATTAATATTAATAATAATTAATATATTAATTAATTACTATATAGAATTTGTCCAAGCTTAATAATTAATATATTGATTATTATAATAATTAATATAATAATAATGAATAATTATTATAATAATGAATGATTATTATAATAATGAATAATTATTAATATAGTAATGAATGATTATTATAATAATTGTTAATAATGAATAATTAATATAATAATTATTAATAATGAATAATTATAATAATAATGAATAATTAATATAATAATTAATTAAAATAATGAATAATTAATATAATAATTATTAATAAAGAATAATTATTATAATAATGAATAATTATTAATAATGAATAATTAATATAATAGTTAATTAAAATAATGAATAATCAATATAATAATTAATTAAAATAATGAATAATTAATATAATAATTATTAATAAAGAATAATTATTATAATAATGAATAATTATTAATGAAATAATGAATGATTATTAATATTAATTTCTATTAATTAATTATTAGGTGATTATTAATTTAATATCATTTATATTTATTAACATTATTAATTAAGTATTATTAATAGTTTTACACTTTTAATTTCTATTAATAATATTGATTTTCTAACATTATTAACATTTATTTATTTTAATTAACTTGATTTATTAATTAATTCATTTAGCAATTAATTGATATATTAATTGTTATTAATATTAATTACGGTTAATTAATTATTAAATAATCATTAATTAATTAAAATATTATTAATATTTATTAGCATTATTAATTAATTATTATTAATATTTTAACCCTATTATTATCTATTAACATTATTAAATATTTGATTTATTAACATTTAGTAATATGAATTAGTTTACTATATTAACTAATTTATATAGAAATTAATTAATATAAAAATTTTCATTATTATTTATTTCTAAATAAAATAAAATTTAAATAATTTTTAAATATTAATACAATACAATAATTTAATCATTAGGTTATGAATTAATGCATTAACTCTTCAATAAATATTAATATATAAAACTCAACAGTAAAAATAAAAATAAAAATAAAAATTTATTAAAATTAAATTAATAAAATTAATTAATAAATAAATATCCCAGCCGACATTGTGCTGATTCTTAAATTTATCCTCATTACTATTTATTTCTTTCTAAGCAGCTCTTCTTTTATCATCATTCATAAGTCCTGATGATGGATCCCATTTGGGATTTGAAACGTTGGCATAAAAATGTTCATACTGTGGATTCTCCGGTCACTGATTCAAAACATACAAACCACAGATCTCTTAAATCCAATATAGCTCCTCGTTTTCCCTTATGTCTCCTTCACTTCTATCAGTTGCCTTATTTGCATATTTGTCTACTATTTTATTATGCTCTCTCAGAATATGCTTAAATGTAACCTTGCCTGCATTGTCAAGATTATTTCTTATTTGTTTGTATATCCTATTCATGGTTGAATTTCAAGGATTTTTTTTGCTTGTCATTGCCTCTATGATGACCGCTGAGTCTCCCATTATTAATGGATCTTTGATGGCCCTCTTTTTAATTATCCTTGAGCCCATTAACAAGTTGTATGCTTCTGCTTTATTGTTTGTAGTTTCTCCGAATCCCCATTCATGGGAGACCATTACTTTCCCCCATGGGTCAATTATGATATCTCCCGTGCCTACTTTCCCTAGGTTGTTTTTAGATGCCCCATAAAAGAATAGGCAAGAACTTTTTTTATTTTCTCTCCATTTTGTGAGTTCTTCTTCACTTAATCGGATTTTCTAGTTCTGAGCTATAGGAGTATGCATGAGACTTTTTTTCTCGTTGTTTTTTATTGTTGCTTTACTGATCCAGTCTCTTTCTTCTTGCTGTAGGAGATTGTAATCAATTGCAGTAGTGCCTTTATTATTTAGGAATTCAGATATCAAGGCCCGAGTTTTTCATAAAATTCTCCCTATTCTTGGTGTTTGGTCTTTGAAAATACTCTTGTTCCTTGAAAGCAATATTTGCCAACACATAACTGCTGGAAGACATTTCCATAACCTATTTATTGTTGCCTTTTTCTTTGTCGAGTAGGGGTATGCCTTTTCCCAATCTCGAAATAAATCCAAAAAAGTTTTGGAGAAATTTAAATTAATTTCCAGGGGACTTGAAAGTTGTTTCCATCACTATTTAGTTATTGTGCAATCCAAAAAAATATGTTGAATGGTCTCTTCCTCCTTCAGGCACATAGGACACCTAGATGGACCATGAAACCCTTTTTTCTTGAGATTTTCAGAGGTGAGAGTTTTCCCTTTTAATAGGGTCCATATGAAGATTTTGATTTTAGGGAGGCTTTCAATCTTCCATACTGACTTCCATGGAGCCCAGTCGTGTTGGTTCTGTTATTCTTGTAGAGTTGTGTAGCCTGTCTTGACTGTGTAACATCCCCCGCTTGGATCCCAAGAAAAAGTGTCTTCTTCCTCAATGCTTGTTGGTGTTGCTCCTTTGAGGTGCTGCCTAAGATTGTCCCATTGACCTTTCAGATTTGGAGGAATTCCTGTGGTGTGCCATTCTTGCCAATTTCGATCTTCCCATTTGGAGATTGAGTGTAGAGTTTTCAAGCCTCTATCATTCATCCATTTTTGAATGTCTTCATGGCCCGGAAGGAGGTTTAGGGGCTCCTTCCCCATAATTTTGTCCTCCCATATTAAGATTGTTTTCCCATTGCCTGGAATTTTAGAAATATGATTGCTGATTAGAGGTGTTATCTTCTTCACAAGCTTCCAAACTTGTGTGCACGGTCTAATTGGAATATTTTCAGTCAGTAACTTTGTTCTCGATTGGCTCATGTATTTTGTGGCGAGAGTTTTTTTCCACCAGCTCTCCTTGCTTGTTATCATTCTCCATATAATTTTCATTCCTAATGCAGCATTCATTAGGCCAGGAAGTCTTATGGATAATCCTCCTTTTTCATACGGTAATGTGACTTGCTCCCATTTTACTAGACTAAACTTTTTGTTTTCTTGTCTCCCTCCCTGCCAGAGGAAGCCTCTTATTATTTGTTCCATTTGCTTATGAGCACTTTCCGATGCTAAAGTTGTAGCATACTGATAAATTGAGAGTGTCGTGAGTAAGGCTTTAATCAGAATTACCCTGCCTACCATGTTAAGCCACATCATACCCCACTTTTGGATTTTATCTTTCATTTTTTCAACTTGTTTTATCCATAGTTCTGCTTTCAGATTCTCTTTTGAGATGGGTAATCCTAGATAAAAGAAGTGAGTCCATCTTTCTTGAATGGGAATCTCGAGAATTTGTGAGATCCTTTGCATGATTCTGGGGGAGGTGTTCCAGCCATATATTCTGCATTTTGTGTTATTTAAGAGACCACCAGAGACCTGTAAAAAATCGTCCAAAACTTTTTTAAATCTTCTAGCAATTATGCTTGAGGCCCCTCCCAACAAGAGAGTGTCGTCCGCAAACAGAGAATGGTTAATGATTTTGACTCCTCTTGTGATTTGGAGTCCTGTAATGTTTCTTTCTCTCCTTTGTTTTTCTAGTGCTATGCTTAGAGTTTCTGCCATTATAATATAGAGGAAAGGAGATAGAGGGCATCCTTGTCTCAAACCTCTTGTGCTCTGGAAGAAGTCACTTGGTCTTCCGTTTATAAGTGGTGCTATCCATGGGTCCGTGATGCATGCTTGTATTACCTCTATTATTTCTTTTGAGAAACCGAATTTTTTTAGAGCAGCCAATAGATATGGTAGGCTGACCCTGTCAAAAGCATTTGCCATATCTAGTTTTATGATAATTCCTTTTTCTTTTCTTTGTATGCTTGAGTGAATGGCTTCCTGTACAACAATAACATTGTCGATAATCTGCTTATTGGGAACAAAGCCTCCCTGATTTTTGGATATTATTTTCGGGAGCACTTTCTTGATTCTGTTTGCTATGATCTTTGTTACTATCTTGTAGGAGGAGTTGCAAAGGGAGATTGGTCGGAATCTACGAAAGGTGGAGGGATTGGTTTCCTTTGGAATTAATGCTAGATAGAATGATTTCGTGTTGCCTCCCATTTTTTTTTAAACATTCCTTACCGTTCTTAAGAAATCCTTTTTTATGGTTTTCCAATACTGCCTATAGAAGGCTATTGTGAATCCATCTGGCCCCGGTGCCTTGTCTGCGTGGAGGCTCCATATTGCTGCCACTACTTCCTCTTCCAAGATTTCTTTAGCTATTTCTGCTTTATGTTCTTCTCTTATTTATTTTTTAGTGTGTTGAAGGAAGTTCTCGTAATCTGTTGTTTTTTCATTCGTTGTCAGGAGGTTTTTAAAGTGATTATGTGATGCTTTTTTCAGCTCCTCTGCTCCCTTAATTTCTTGCACATTTACTTGAATTTTGTCTATCTGATTTCTTGCTCTTCTTATTTGCATTGAGTTGTGGAAGAAGGTTGTGTTTTTGTCCCCTGCATTCAGCCAAAGACTTCTTGACTTCAATCTCATCTCTTCTTCTTCTCTTCTATTTTCTCTGTAAATTTCCCAGAAAAGCTCCTTTTCTTTTAGATAATCTTGTTTGTTCTCCTCTTTATTTTCCTTTGCCTCTTGCATGTTGTCCATTTTTTTATTCAACTCTGCTTTCCTTTTTTTATTTTGCATTTCATTTTCTCTTGACCAAGTTTTTACCTCAATTCTCAATTTTTTTGATTTTGTCTCCCACACAAAATGAGGTGAACCTGTGACCTTCTGTGCCCATACATCTGAGATTAAATTTCTGAAGTCTTCATTGTTGTCCCATATTGGGTTGTACTTGAAAGGTAGAGGCCCTTGGTTGTCCATTTTGCCCAAAATGATTGCCACCGACTTGTGGTCAGATGCCGTGGTGTGAAGAATTTTTTATCTTGCTGAGTTGAAGCTTGATACAATATTTTCTTGAACCAATATACGGTCCAGCCTTTCTTTTATATTGCTTTTTCCCACCCTTTTATTATTCCATGTATATTTCCCATTACTTGGTGGGATGTCAATTAACTTGTTATGTTCCATGATTGTTTCCAGAGCCTCCCTGGATGGGTCGGCATGGTAGGACCCTCCAAATTTCTCCTCAATATTTCGTACCAGGTTTAGGTCCCCTCCCAGAATCACCTTTCTATTTTGGGTTTCATTTAGAGTCTCTTGTACTGTGCTCCAGCAATGTTCTTTTTCCCTGTAGTGATTTGGGGCATAAATATTTATGAAGCTGTATTGGTCCTTGGTGTTTATTTCCTTAAGGTCTGTTCTGATCCAATGTTGCTCCTTTTTTTGTTGCATCATTTCCCATTTTCCTTTCTTCCATAGTGTACAGATTCCTCCTGAGACCCCTATAGCTTGTATTGTTGTTCCTTCATAGTTTTTTAGTTTTTTTATCATTTTTTCCGCTTCTTGGCTGCTTGTTTTGGTCTCCTGAATCATGAATATATCTGGGATTTCTTTTGCTAAAATATCTCTTGCTGCATTAACTTTGAAGGGTGTTCCCAATCCATGACAATTCCAGGAGACCACGATCATTACTTATTTGTTTGGTGGGTTGAGGGACCTTTCCCTCTATGCTGATTTTGGGTTTTGTCATTATTTCCAAAACTTTTCCCAAAGAAAGAATCCATTGGTTGCTGCATGCCTAGAGCCATCTCCTTAGTTGTTGCTTCATCTCTCAACTCCTTGTTATATTTCCTTCCTGCTTTTTTTTTATGTTCAGAGGTTTGGAAGGACTCCTTGGAGTGATTTCTCGTTAATATTCGATCCACTGATGGGGGTGGGGCAAAGCGGAGGTTTAAAGGGATTAAGGACATGATAGGGGAGCTGGGGGGTGGGGGGGGGGGGGGGGGGGGGGGGGGGGGGATCGAGGTGAGGGGGGATCTGAGGGCTCTTCCAAGGGGCCAAAGGGATTAGAGTTTATGAGAGATGATGGGATTTCTGCATTAGGTGAAGGCGAGGAGGGATCAATATCAGTTTGAGGCTGTGATGAGGGAGGGAGGGGTTGTTTGGTGGATGATTTTTTCTTTTTTACTTGTTCTCATTTATTTTCCAATTCTTCTGCATTTTCATTTTCTTTCTTTTTTGAACATCTATTTGCGAAATGATCGTATTCATGACATACCTTGAACTTGAAGGGGATTTGTTCGTAGTCTAACTGTTGTATATGCGTCCATTGATTGGCTTTGATTTTTATTACTTCTGGGAGGCCTTTCCCTAGGTCCACTTCTACGCAGATCCTAACACATGCATGCATGTTCTCCTTTGGTTCACATATGTCTATGTATTTTCCCACTTCATTACCAATGGATTTTACTGATTTGTCTCCCCGACAATGAAGAGGGATGTGAGGTAATCTGACCCATACTAGCACAGCAAAGGTACATCCATTTCAGGGTCAAAATCAGGGGTCCATCGGTTTAGATATAGTCCTCTCATGTCCATGAAGTATGGGCCATTCCTGAAGATTAAATCACAGTCTTCTTTTGTTTCAAAATGGAAGGTGTAGTACCCTCTTCCACAAAACCTTATGGATATTTTCCCATTGATTGACGAAGTCTAATTTCTTTCAACCCATTTCTGAACAGACTTCGATGATGGCCATAAACCTATGAATTGTCCAACCAAACCATGTTCTGCAAGGGACAGTGCTACTCATCAAGGAAGAGTATGAGGAAGGGAGATTTCAGGAATATCATCCAATCTCTTAACAAACTTAGTTACCGATGGCCTATTTTTTGGAGGTCCCATTGCAGAAATGAGGGAAGCAAATGCGTTTGCAATATCTTCAGGTTCCTATTGGTGATCTGGAGGAGGCTCTCCATTTTCTGAAGAGTCCATTTGCTCAAATGGCGCAACAAGAGGCCGCTGGGAGGCGACTGTGGGCAGCGTGAGCCCAGGCTAGGTCACGCAAATCGCACAGCAGCGGGAGCAGTTCATCTCCTTAAATCCCATTCACTGTTCTCTTAAGCTATATGTTTACAAACCTCAAAAACTAGAGGATTTTTGTAAAATACAAAATGTTTAGACCTTCATGGCACATTATAAGGTGGGGTGTCTTTTTCTTAAAAAATTTAGCATTCCTAGCCAACCATATTGTTCACACCACTATCAAAGGAAAAGCTCAAAACCCCTTATACGTTGTACCTTCACACCAATTATTTAAACGCTCCTCAATATTGTCTCTTGTTTAAGCATTATTCAGCCCTTTAAATCCTTATGTTTCTAGATATATCTAAGCTTATCAACGTAACCATCCCAAATAGGTACTTATTTTTCCTCGAGGCCCAAATCCCTACCTAAAAACCAAATTATGTGTCATACGGTGGTTCTATTTAAATCAACTACTTGAGAGAAATTATAAAGGCCTCTTGATCTTGGAGATTATATGATATGTGTAGGTAGCCTATGATTATTATTGCAACAATTTTAAGGATCCACACCCAAAATTAACTTTTTTCTTTGACATTGGAGTTATGGGTCCCATGAAATCTAGAGCCCACTTTTCAAAATGCTCTATAAGCAATTGAGGTTGTAGGGGCATTTCATTAACTTGTACTAGTTGACCCTTGTGTTGAGAACTATCACAACTCCTCGCATACTTCTTGGCATCTCTAAAAAGGGTAGGCCAATAATACCCCATGTGAAGGACATTGTAGGTTGTTATTTTGTTAGCAAAATGTCCCATGGCTTGTCATGGCATGCATATAATATGTAAAATACTTCACCTTCATGTACACACCATTAGATGATCAAATCATGTCATGTGTGGAGGATATTCCCTCTAATTTAGGAAGATGTGGCTCCTAGTTTGACAATCTTCTGCTTTTCTCTTAATGATAGGTTTCATGGTAACTTTCTTGCAGTCACACTATTTGTAAACCAAGGAGATTCAATAGATATTGCACATAAATGCTTATAAGGAAAATCCTCATATAGAAGAATTCTTTCACCTCCATTATGGATCTGAGAAAGAAAATATGCAATTGTATTTTCTTTTCCAAGTTTATCTAACATAGTGATATTAAATTCCTGTAGCGATAAAAACCACCTAGTTATACCGTGATTTGGGATTATTAAATTCCTATAGCAATAAAAACCACCTAGTTATACTACGATTTGGGATTGGTTTTGTTCATTAGGTATACAATGATAGAATGGTTAGTATGGATAAAAGTTTATATACAGTAATGCAGTGTCTGAATTTTTTTATGGCTCGTACAATTGCAATAAATTTTTTTTTTGTGACCATGTAATTCAACTCAACAAATGTCAGATTTTTTCTAACATAGTAAATGGCGTATTGGTCCTAATATTGATTTCAAAGTTGTATCTAGAGCATTGGTGGATATGAGAAAAGGAAGAGACCAGTTGGGCCCTCTTAAAATAAGTGCTTTAGAAAGTTTTTCTTTTAATGTTTCAAAAAAATAACAAAAATTATTCCAAAAAAAATCGCTATCATTAATAAGCAATTTAAACCATATGATGTTATTTTTGTAAAATTATCTAACTAGTGACCTAAGAAACTTCTTACATCCTTTTGAGTCTTTGGCACTGGAAGTTTAGAAATGACTTTTATCTTTTCTAGATCAACCTTGATACTTGTAGCTAATATACAATGACCCAAAACAATTCCTTTAGTAAGCAACATATGGCATTTTTCATGGCTTAATAAAAGATTAGTTTCTTCGATCTAATTAGAACATCTTCAAGCTTTTCTAATGCTTCCTCAAAAGAATTACCATAACAGGTAAAATCACCCTTATAAAACTCTACACAATCATGAATCAAGTCAGATAAAATACTTAGAACAACACGTTGAAATTAGCAGGAGCATTCCATAACCCAAAGGTTAATAACCTTAAGCATATGTTCCCCATGGGTATGTAAATGTGGTTTTATCTTAATCCTTTGGAGCAATTTGGATTTTATTCTATTTGCTAAAGCCATCAAGAAAAAGAATTATTATTTTCCTACTAAAGTGTTTAAAACTTAATCTATGCAAACATGTCATTTATCGTTCTTTTTAAGAACAATTACTAAAGGTGAAACCCATTAATTATCATAAATAAGATATATGAACTTCACATTCAGAAAATTTTGCCATTTTTTGTTATGAATAAAATATATATAAATAAATAATAAATGTAATAATAGTTAATTAAACAATAACTATTTACTAAAGAGGCATGTCTCTAAGGACATGACCAGTTATGAAAGGAGCCTGTCTAGGCATATAAGCGAGCCCCCTCATTTGTAACACCATATCTCATATCTCATATCATCTATATAAATAGTGTTGTCCTATCATGGATATTTACATATATCATATCTTCTTAGTATTTTGTTGTGTATACGAATTTTGTTCGTTACATTGGTATCATATTTGTTCGATCCTCTAGTCACTTAACTGCTGCACAAAGTCAGTTTGATCCGACCATTGGCCATCGATCTTCGTCAAGTTCGTTGTTGTTGCAATCAAGGCTTTTAGCCACAGAAAGATTGTTTGGAGATTCTTTATCTTGTCATGAGGCCTTTGGCCATAAATTAATAAAATAAATAAATTATATATAAGAAAATCAAAAATCAAAATGCAAAATGCAAAATGCAAAAAAAAAATAGAAGAAAATAGATTATATATTAAAAAAAAAATTATTATTATTTTAAGTTGAATCTCAGAGTATCCATAGTAATAATCGTACTTGTCAACGTTTCAAATCCCAACATGGATCCATCATCAGGACAATGATGATAGAAGAAGAGCTTAGTGATAAGATAAATAGTATTAAGATAATCTGATTTCAAGGAGATGAGGTCGGCTTTAAAATTTTTATTTATCTTATTATAAATTGTATTTATTATTTTTATTTTTATTTTTTAACCGATATTTTTAATAAATAAATTAATAAATAATTTTTCATTTTTATTAATACTAATAGATATCGTATAATATTATTATAATGTAACAATTTTGTAATTATTAATTAGTTTAATTAGTTAAATGGATCTTATTAAAAAAAATAGTTATTATTATATCTTAATTCTAATTAATTAATTTTTTATTATTATTATTATAAAATTCATAATTAATAATGATAATTAATTTATTTTATAATTATAATAATATAACTAATTGTATTAGATTTAATTGATTAATTAGTTACTAGATATTATAATTAGATACTAATTACTATTGTAAATGCTTAATAATTAATATTGATCTTTAATTATTTTATTTCAATATAGGATAAATTAAGATGATTTATTATAAATTAATTGATTAATTAATTAATGGAAAATATAATGACCAATTGTTAATATATATGTTAATTCTAAAATGAATGATTAATAAGCTAAATGATATTATAATAATTAATTGTTATTATAAATATTTATTAATGTTATAATAATTATTATTATTATAAATGAATTATTCTTATTATTAATATAACTAATCTCTAAATAATTACTATTATTATTTAATTATAATATCTATTAATTAATTGATTGATTAAATCTACTTGTTCTGACGATGAACCACACTCGTTAGTTCGAAACGCGTCGACAAATGTACTATCATGTGATTTACGCCGAAGAATTCTCATAATCTCGACATGGATCATAGAAGCCTCAATTCAATTAATAATTCATTTATAATAATTATTATTATTATAGCATTAATAAATATTTATAATAACAATTAATTATTATAATATCATTTAGCTTATTAACCATTCATTTTGGAATTAACATATATATTAACATTTGGTCATTATAATTTCCATTAATTAATTAATCAATTAAATTATAATAAATCATCTTAATTTATCCTATATTGAAATAAAATAATTAAGGATAAATATTAATTGTTAAGCATTTACAATAGCAATTAGTATCTAATTATAATATCTAGTAACTAATTAATTAATTAAATCTAATAAAATTAGTTATATTATTATAATAATAAAATTAGTTATATTATTATAATTATTAATAATTATAATAATAAAATTAATTAATTATCATCATTAATTATGAATTTTATTATTATGATAATTATTAATTAATTAATTAGAATTAAGATATAATAATAACTAAAAAATTAATAAGATCCATTTAACTAATTAAACTAATTAATAATTACAAAATTGTCACATTATAATAATATTATACAATATCTATTAGTATTAATAAAAATGAAAAAGTATTTATTTATTTATTTATTAAAAATATCAATTAAAAAATAAAAATAAAAATAATAAATACAATTTATAATAAGATAAATAAAAATTTTAAAGCCGACCTCATCTCTTTGAAATCAAATTATCTTAATACTATTTATCCTATCATTATCATTGTCCTGATGATGGATCCCTGTTGGGATTTGAAACATTGACAAGTACGATTATCACTGTAGATACTCCGAGATTCAACTTAAAAGAAATGAATCACATATGCCTAAAATCCAATATTATTATTATTATATTATCCCACGTTTTGTTATTATCAATACGTTGGTTGCAGTGAGTACAACCATTTGTATTGGTAATTTCTTTGCAATCATACCCCATTTATATGATCAATACACCTTGAATTTGCATTGTTTACAAATCAAGTTGACACATTGCCATTGTAATAATTGTGTCATATTTTGTAGCCATGGAAGAATTGCTAATCTCGGTTGCAACTCATAATTTTGCAACTAATATTTAAAGGTTAAAATAATATAAAAATGAAAGTTTGCTTTTCAAGAAACATTATAGATGAGAAAAAAACTGTTTTTTCGCAAGAGTTACTAAAAAGGATTTTTTAAAAGAAAAAACAATAAATATTCAAAAGGTATTTATAATTTAAAAAAAAATACAATATTATACTCTAAAGTTCATTGATATATAAATATATTAATTAAAAAAAACAAAGTCAAAAGGTACCAAGTTTACTAAAGAAACAAGAATGGATTATAATATGGAAATGAAGGAAGGAAGATTTTCCTACAAAGGTCTTTCAATTATAGATCACAAATTAATTACATTAAAATGAAGTATTCAAGGGAAAAAAATTAATATCACTATCAACACAAGCAACGAGAAAAATTACATCAATATTAATTTGGTGAATCAGCTATTAATTCAAGAGCCAAGCATTGGTGAAAGAAAATATATTTTTGGCCAGAAGGAATATGAAATTAATGATTTACAAGTGGCAATTGATCATTATGAATGCATTTCTCAATTCAGTGTCGTAACTATGGTTAAGAAAGAGATTGACATAATTCTTAGTCTACCTTGGTTTAAAGAATTGGGTATGTTCATGTTAAACATAGAGGAAAAAATTTTGATGTTTCCTTATAAAAATAAGTTGATCACACTCCAAGACATGACAACGAAGTCAGAGACAATAATGCCCTCATCAAAAAATTTTAAAGATATTTTGAAACTGATGTTTCAAGATAATAAAAAACAATATCAAAGAAGCAGAAAGAGCTTGAAGAAGTCATCTCCAGTAAAGACAAATAAATTTCGCGCCTCATAGATCACAATGAAAAATTGCTCGAACAAGTCAAGAAAGCTAAGGCCATAAAGAAAGAACTCAAGAAACGCCTAACAGAACAAGAAGAGGAAAATTTACGTTTAAAGAACCTTAATCAAACATTATTAGAACAAATCAAAAAAATCATCTGAAATATCCAGTAACTACAACATTCCACAAAATATTAATCTAGGATGATTAGATACATTTCTATTTGACATTTTTGTTTATCACTTAGAAGATCATATCGTCTTGTATCAACAAAGATGACAGTTCTGAGATGAGAAGACAATTGAAATAGAAAAAGAGATCAAGACTTTTCATCAGTAAGCTTTGAGGACAAAGCTTTTCTAAAGGGGAAGGTATTGTTATGAATAAAATATATAAAAATAAATAATAAATGTAATAATAGTTAATTAAACAATAATTATTTACTAAAGAGCCATGTCTCTAAGGACATGACCAGTCATGAAAGGGAACCTACCCAGGTATTTAAGGCCCCCCCCCCCTCGCCCCTGTCAAATACTATATCTCATACCTCATATCATCTATATATATCTATATAAATATTGTTGTCCTATCATGGACATTTACATATATTAGATCTTCTTAGTATTTTGTTGCGTATACGAACTTTGTTAATTACATTTTCTTTTATAATGCCTCTTAATACCATATTAATACATCCATGGGGTTGTCAAATTGGTTTAGAAAATTCCTAAATATAAATGTGATGTATACATGTATTAGGGTGAATTCCTCCCATATTAGTATATTCCAAAGAAAATGCATCACAATGTTTTTGTAATTTTTGAATCAATTGTTCTTTCTGAGATTCCTCAAGTTTGGAATTATGTTTGAATTTTTCCCTTGTTTAATCTCAATAGAAGTAAAACAAGTTTCTGAAATTTAATTAATAAATGATATAGAATCAAACAGTGCTAATCAAGTGTCTATAGTACATTTTTCCTATAAAAAAATCCATTATATAATTGAAAGAAGAGTACCCCCCCAACCCCCAGATATTGAACAATATCAAAATTAGTAATGAAATTAGTGATTTGATTTTCTTCAATATCCTTATTTAAATTCATAGCTTGATTGATCGTTAAGATTGGTTGTATTATTTCTTCATCGTTAATTTCATCATCAGATGATTGTGTGTTTTCTAATTCAATTAAAGATTTTGAATGTGGATACAAAGTAAAAATTTTAATTAAATCACCTTGAGAGATAGTCATGTCGACATATCGATAACTAATAAATTCATTAGCTTTAGCTAACAAAGGTATTATTAGGATTAATGGAAGACCACCTAAATTATATTTAGGTTGTAATACCCTAAAATCAATTGGATATTCCTATGAACCTAAAGAAACTATAACATATTTTATTATTCCTTCAAGTTTTATTGTAGATCTTTTTGCTAATTGTAAAAATGTGAGCGTGTGACGATGATTAGATAATTGTAATTCATCCATAGTTCCTTTTGTCATGAAATTAATTGCAACTCTTAGGTCTATTAGAGTGCTTGCAATCGAAATGTTATTGATATTAATTTTACCAATAGGACTACCAGTGTCAACATATTTTTCCATAATTTTTTCCCTCACACTAGATTTATTAATTTGCCTAAGACTTGCATTATTTATGTGTATTTTTTCTTTCTTCCCCGTTTTCTTAAACATTCCCTGATTGTTTTAGCATAAATTGGAATATCCTTTCTTACTTGCAATGGAAGAATTTTAATACAAATATTCTTTAATTCGTCCAATAAATCATATTCATATAATTTGATTTGACTATCCAATTTCAACTTTTTTGGAAAGTAGGAGATTAATTTAGTTGAGGTTGATCTCCTCTAGAAGGAGAAGTTTTTTTATTATTATGATAGAACTATTATTATTGTTTAATTGATTAGGAGTTTCCTCCTCAAATTGTTCTTTAATAATAATTAGATAATTTTGATGAATTACTTTCTGTGATCCAAGATGAATGTAATTTAAATCAAGAGTAGTAATCATATAATTTGGAAATTTTTGTAACTTAGTATTGTAAGCATGTTGATCTAGCTTATTATTAGGATTTGGAATGGGTTATGCATGTAAGTGATTAGGTCTAGGAGGAGGTTGCTTTGATGGTAAGTTAAAATGTTGTGTTTGTGGGACTTGTGGCCATTAAGGTTAATTAGGATTGGATTGTTGAATTTATGGGGAACACTAGGTTTGTAGAGGATATTATGGATAAATTTTCATATTCCCATAGGTAGTCCTTCACCATCCTTGTTACGATGGTTAGATTTGAACTTATCGTGGTGACCATGTTCCTAAGACATAGCAAGAATCCAATTTTTCTAGGGGTATTATTAATTTGAATAACAGGAATTAAATAGCTATAAAGGGTCTTGAAATATACTTGATGCCCCTGGTTTCCAAGGTATCTTAGGTGAAAAGAACCAAAGTTGTTCAATATCTTCTTTGTCTCCTTAATAGACTGCTTTGATTTCCAGTATTGAAGGACATTTTTTTGTTGCGTGGTTCCCTACACAAATGCTACAAAGTTCAATGTTATTCAAAGGACATTCTTTTGAAGGATATTTATTTCTACTTTCTGGATGGAAAATGGATAAAGACACATTCTCTTATTCTTGCTTTTGTTTAATATTTAATGTATCTAATTGTGAACTAAGGGTACTAAGAGTGTCAATTTTAAATTTATCCACTAAATTGCTAATTTCAATTCTACTTATCCCACCAATTGTTTATTTATTGAGCCTAGAAATAACATCTCTAGGACCCTTACCATATTTAGCTTTTCCTCAAGAAATGTGTTTCCATAGTTCATAGATTTATGGGTAACTTAATTATGAGACACCTCCTTTTCCCACAAGATTAAGTTCATCTATCCATTCATCTCTTATTCCAAGAAGCAACGAGATTTTAAGAGTATCTAAATATAATTTATATTGCTTAACCCTATATACATTATAATGAATTCTTTCTCGATAATCCTTAGCATTTTCCTCGTCAAATCAGAAATCTAGTCAATCTTTCTACTCCAGGAGACAAAGCTAACCGAGGAAGAAATGGAAACAGTATATAAAAGGGAATGAACTTCAAAGAATTAATAATCAATGCAAGAGGAGCATCAAGAGGTGTGTGTACTATTTGGAACCAGGCAGTGAAAGAGGAGCATCAAGAGGTGTGTGTACTATTTGGAACCAGACAATTACTGATCTATCCTGATGATGAGCCACAGTGGATGGCTCGAAACGTCGATGCAAACAATTATGGATGCGAGAACTCCAGAAGAAAACTACACACAAATCATGGATCTACAAGGTGTTTACAAAGATTGATATTGGATCAAGACCAATTTTCAAAACAAAGACACTGAAAAAGGCTTTACAATATACAATGTTTATGCCCCTACACATTATAGAGACAAAGATCAATGCTAACACTCTTTAGCAAATAACTTAGCAACATAAGATAACCCAAATGTTATAGTAATATGTGATTTCAATTTAGTCATGAATGTCAGAGAAAAGCGAGGTGGCTCCTATCTTCTGAATCCAAGCAGGGACAAGCTTGAGGCTATAATCAAAGAGCATATTATAATGGACATTATACCGAAGAATGGAACATTCACCTGGAGCAACAAAAGGACAGGCTTATGCAACATAAAATAAAGGTTGAACCAATTTTTAATCCATGAAAGTTTCATAGCAGGAGTTGGAACTGCCACCTCAAAAATCCTCTTAGTTGCAGCATTAGACCATAAGCCCATTACCTTATCTATGGGTGAAATCAATTAATTTGGGACCACTTCCTTTTCACTAAAATCCTCATTGGCCCACCATAGAAGAGTCCAAGCAACTGGTGCAGACTACATGGAAGACTAGAATCAACGGGCCACCTAGTTATGTATGGGAAACCAAGTTAAAGCTTTTTAGATTAGCACTCAAATATTGGGAAAGATCAAGATACAAGGAGCCAATGCATGAGGAAATTACAAAAAGAGATGGAAATTGTACAGGCAAAAATGGAAAATGAAGAAGAAACCATAGATCAACTTTACACCAATGTAAAAGAGATATATTAGAAATTGTACCAAAGCAATAGGAAAGAAAAAAAGAGTTGGAGGATTAATTTCATAAGATTGTGGGTACAAGCTGGTGAAGAGAACACAACTTTTTTCCACAATCAAACCAAGGCAAGAAGAATAAAAAATAGTGATGAAGATGGAAGCACACTAGCATTACAGAAGGTTGCTAACAACAAATTTAGAGCATGACAGTTTTGAATACTTCCTTGGAACAACTAAAAAAATTGTAACAAAGGAGGCCATTGCAGCACTAACAAAATTAGTGGGTGAAAATGAACTACAAAAGGAAATATGGATTCTAAAACCAGATAAAGCGTCAAGGCCAAATGGATTAGTTATAGCATTCTACTGTAGGTATTAGGATCTCATAAAAAAATATTTTCCCAAGATGATTCAATGGGTTCAAACCAAACACAAAATAGGGGGTAACACCAATTCAACTTTATTTTCTTTGATTCCTAAAGAAACTAGGCCTACTTCCTTTAATCATTTCTGACCTATATCCTTGTATAATTCCTCTTATAAAATCATAACCAAAATCCTTGCAAGTCGTCCCAAAATCCTTCTCCCATAGATGATCTCTGAAAACCAAGGTGGATTCATACAAAAAAATAAATTGTGGACAAAATTATCTTAGTACAGGAAGCCATCCATTCTAGCCTATCCCGAGAAGAGAAAGGATTCATTCTAAAACTCAAAATGGAAAATTCCTTTGATAAGGTTAGACACTCATTTCTTTTTATTGTCTTAGACAAGCTTAGTTTTTCTAGGGATTTCATTAATCTCACCAAGGCATGCATCCACAAGCCATGTATAGATCCTTTGGTAAAATGGAAAACCAAGACAATTCTTTCAGAGAACCTGAGGGCTAAGACAGGGAAGACCTATCTCACCATTCCTCTACATCATTATGGTCGAAACTCTTGGCAAGGAACTTCAGCATGATAGACAAAGAGGGCTTCTCATTGGAGTTCAATACAACAAAGGATTCAAAAGCATGAACCATTCCCAATTTGTTGATGACACATTCAATCATAGGTGGGGCCTCCTCCACGGTGGCAAGAAGATTCAAATCCACCATAGGCTAATTCTTATAAGCATTGAGAGGACTTCTTAGTAGGTTAAAGAGCAACATATATGGCTAAATCACCACTCCAAGAATCCTTCAACTTACATCTCAAATATTCGAGATACCTTGCAAAGTGGGTTGGACACACTTCAAATATTTAGGTATGTCAATCACCAAGAAAACTCTGAAAATTGAGGTCTAGACTGAGGTCATAGACAAAATGAAGATGAAACTTCAGCAATGGGGAATGTGTTGGCTAAACCTAGAATGTCAGGTCATCCTAATTAAATTTGATTTTTAGCCCTCCCTTTATACCAATTTACAATTTTTGCAAGCTCTTGCAAGCATACAAAAGCAAATGAAGCTTACCATAAGGAAGTTTTTATGGCAGGGAGGCAGAACAGAGACAAAAAAAAATCAGTTTATTCAATTGGGAAAAAGTAACAGCGCCCTATGAAAGAGGAGGAATATCCATTAAATAATTAGTATTGAAGAACTTAGCCATCGGAGAAAAAATAGTGTGGAGGATAATAAACGGAGAATCAACATGGTGGAAGAAAGTCTTAGAAGGGAAATATATGAACACCCATCGACATCAACTCATACAAAGTCAGATAACTACAAGACCCTGTACTCAAATTTGGAAATTATGTAAAAAACCCTCCCTCCCATTCAAGCTCACACCTCCATAATTCCAGGGGGAGGACATGAGATAAATCTCTGGGATGAAAGTATCATGAGTAAGTCAAAGTTATTCGCTATTCCAGAAATCCAACATCTCAAAAATTGTCTAGTAGGAAAAGGCATCATTAAACGGGAACAAATTTCAGTTTGGGATCAGAATGACACCTTCTGGAAAGGTTGGAAATCTCTAACTCTCCCATCCAAGCTTCGACATCAATGGCATCTCTTTCTATATCACCTAAAGGGTGCAACACCTATATAATTTAAGCATCAAGAAAACTTTAAATGGAATCTGACAGGGAGGGATTACACAGTTAATAGCGGCTGCGATGCCCTTCAAGGAGAACCAGAGCAACAACCCCTTTGGCCTCATTGGAAAGTGGTATGGAAGGCTAAAATTCTGCCAAAAATCAAACTATTCATATGTACCCTCCTAAAGGGAAAGATTATATTTGTTGATAATCTTAGAAAGTGCAACATACAGGGTCCATACATATGCCCATTATGCCTACACGTGGAGGAAACCATCCAACACTTATTCCTCTCATGTACATTCTCCCAAAACTACTAGAAGGTTATGTTCCATACTCTTCCTATACAGGTAAACTTTGAGTTGAATGTCGTCAAGTTCTTTACACAATTGATCTCAAGCTACCCATACTCCTTCAAAAAGAATAACTTGCTTAAGTGCTTTTGGTTAGCCTCCTTGCATTTCTATGTTGGTAGCTCTGGTTAGCTGGGAATAAATGTATTTTTCAAAACAAGAAACCAGAGAAAAGGAGGATAATTGCTAAATTTTGGGGCCTCTCAACAAAAACCATCCTTTCAAAAGGAAATAATAAACTAGACCAATAAAGCCTGCAAGTGGAAGAAGCGTTATGGTTAAAATTTGTATCGGATAAGACTCCTCACAACACACTCAATCCTTTGAGAAGCTGACCAACTCTTACTAATTGGAAAATCATATCTAAAGACGGGGAATTTACAGATTGGTTAGAAGAACAAAAGTGACCTTGTCTTTCTTTGATGGGGCCTCCAAACAAAATCCTTGAAGAGATGGAGCAGGGGGAATCGTATTCAATTCTAAGGGAGAAGAAACAACCTCCTATGCATGGGGATTAGGCAATGACACGAACAAAAAGTAGAAGCCTATGGGCTTCTCCTAGGAATTAAGATTCTTTGGGACTTCTGCCTCAAGAAACCCATTGTGATTGGTGACTTTTCCATCCTCATTCAACATATGATTAAAGGTATTAGGCCCAAAAATGCAAACCTTATTCAAACTATGATATGAATCCAACATCAATTAACATATTTGAGGAGATAATATTTTATCATGTCCTTAGAGAAAATAATATAAAAGCCGATCAATAAGAAAAATGTGTTTGTCATCGATGCCAAGGTGAAATCTTAATCAATGAAGAGGTATGCACATTTCATATTCCCTGAATTGTACTCAAATCACATGTAAGCCTAGACAACGGATGTCCTCTCCTTAGAATTTGAGATGGATTCTTTCAAAAATGATAGCATGCACAATCTAATTGATAATAAACAAATCTCCAAGGGTCAAATTACTACTCTCTATGTTGATCTAAGTATCTGTTGTGCTCTACAACAACCCCCCATTTCATATCATCTTTACTTAAAAAAATATTAACGTATGAAATGGGTCCCTTCAAAGTTTAATTGGTATCAATATTTTTATTGTTCAAAAGAGGTCTGATAATCAAATGTATTCATTTCATGAAACCCTTTTTGGAAAAAACCTTTAAAGAAATAAGGCAAATCTTTGTCATTGCGATAAAGCGATCGCAAGATCGCATATCGCAATGATTTAAGAAATACAAATAAGCGGCACATTGATTACCCCCGATGCGATATCGCAATCGGCGATCGGCAACACTTCATACACATCTTAAAAAACGCACATAACATAAGCCCCGACGCGACGCGATATCGGCGATCGGGTATCGGCGATACTTCATATGCGGTCAAGGCAGTTTAAGTCATTTACTCCGAGCCGATGCAATTGCGCAATCGGCAATCGGCTACATCCCATGCACATTAATAAGGCGCCCAGGTCTTACCCCCGATGCGATGCGATATCGGCAATCGGGGAATCGGCAAATCACTCTAAATGCACCTTGTCATATTTCTTCGCGCTAATCCGATGCGACGTCGCAATCGGCGTTCGGGAGGATCCTATGCTTATGATTATATAATGCCCATTCTCCTAAAGCGATGCGATATCGCTATCGGCGATCGGAATTTCAAAAGACATAGCTTGAAGATCTAAAGTAATATTGATATCCGATCAATACAGCGCGGATTTCGAAAAAACCGTTAAATGGAGGGATAAGGTGATGTATTCATATTTAAAGTTTTGCCCCTTCGATTAACGATCACCTGCGCTCAACCGCCAAAATATCCATTGCACGCTTAAGGGAGTCATTCAACCGGATAATGGCGTAATAAGCATTTAAGGAGTAGCAGGCCTTAAACGGCCATTTAATATATCTGCAATATCTTCTCATTGATTGGATCCGCAGCCATTTTTGAGAGCTAATTTCTCAGCACGCTTCAATTGATATATCTTTTCCCACCATGAGTCCTCATTGTTATATTTCTATGTTACGGTTTTTCTTGCCTTTGTGCAGAATTCATCCTCCAACACAAGCCTGAGCATGATGGGAAAGAAATCTAAGAAGACCGCGGGTTCCGCTGCTACATCAGCTGCAGGACAAGCTGCCACAGATAAAAAGAAGGGCTTAATATCGGATACTACATGCACGGGCCTTACTAGAGCTACATGGCAAGGCACATATAATTTGATTGAAGCCGAACAACCAGAGAAGGCAGTGATAGAAGCTACTGCGGATCCCACTCGCAAGTCTGATTCCACTCTCAAAGACTTAGCCGACTCTTTCCTTCACAGGATAGCGGCCAGAGAACAGATTCTCCCCTACACAGACGTCGTGCGATGGGCAATTGAGGAAATTCCAATCCTCGACAGAACTTTTAGCACCAGAGATGGGAGGATTTTTGGATCGTTTAAGCCAGAGCATCTAAGGCAAATGTATCATTTGCCTGAGCCGAAGAAAGTGTATAACAAGACGTTCCTGGAGAAATTTGCATCTGATAATGAAGTGGAATCTGAACCCATCCGGGATTGGAGGCAGAATCCAGCCAAAAACAAGCACGAGTCTTTCGGTAAGTACTCAGTTGATTCTTTGGCTTCTCCCTATTGCTATGCGGGGATAATGATGTGTAGGCTATGGGGATTACATGACTCTGCTAATTTCACCATAGAGATGGTTCCTCTAATGGAAGCGGCAGTAAACAGCATAATTATGGATTGGGCTACTATTCTCTCTGATAAGCTAGCCGTAGTTGTTCGTGACTTTAGAAAAGGTTCTGTTGTTACTGAAAGGAAAATTCCCCCGTTTTATTATAGTGCATACATTTTAGATACATTATGTTTTAATTCTGAGTTTCTCGTCCTCGGTTGGAGGTGGACTACCCAAGACCCCTCACCCATTCATATATACCACCAGAAATTGTGGAAATCTTCTTACAAACACCATTTGTATCAAATCTGCAATGGCTTTATGGTTCCCATTCATTATTCTATTTTTGATAAGCCCATTCCCAGAATCTCCTACCTAGCTTCCTTTGATTTACCGGCGGTAGCAAGTTGGTTTGGAGAAGAGAGATTTACCTACATTAGGGTTTTTGGCAGCCAAGCCAATCCGCATGTTCTCCCTTTGTATATTCCAGATAAACTGCTAGCAAGAGAAGTCTCCTATCAAATTATGGCAGAGAGTACTACACAGACTCTCAAGAAAGAAAAGAAGAGGGGCTGGCCCTCTTTTCCCTTGAGAATTGGTGTCTATACTCTGCATGATCTAAAACACGCAGAAAAGGAAGCCACAAAGATGCAGTCCTTAACCCTCGCCACTATCCCGAATAGGCTATATGATCCAAACAAACACGCCTATACTGCACTAGAACAGGCCAAATTAACAAAATGTGATCATCAAGAAGATTGGTTTGACGACCTATTCGTTTCAAACGAAACAATAGGTCAAGCTAGAGAACTTGCTCGATTAAAATATAATGATGAAGGGGTAACTGAGTTCAATAAACTTAGGGAGCAGAGGTTGCAAACTCTGCCTCTAGATTTACTGGCAACAACCCCAGCGACATCTTCAAGCGAGCCTGGTCGGCAACAGTCAAACCAGCCTCCTGTTATAACAGAAAATCAGAAGAAGCAACAGGCAGAAATGCAGAGAAAAGAACAAGTGGAAAGGCAAAGGAAAGAACAAGCAGAAAAGAGAGCACAAATGGAACAAGAAGAGAAAAAGAAGAAAGAGATAGAGCAGAAGAGGGAACAAGAAGAGAAACAGAAAAGAGAACAAGAAGAACAGCAGAGGAAAGAGCATGAAAAAGAGTAGCAGAAACAAACCACCGATGTCAATGTGGACACTACCATAGACCCCAAACTATTTCAAGAATGGCAGCAATTTCATTCCATCATCAGTGGATTGGAATGTTCAAAAGATGGGGACACTTCCAAGACAAATGATACGCAGGACATCACTTCTCCTCAGGTTCTAAGCAGAACCAGCGGTCCACCCATTTCCCAGGACGTTGAGGTAATTCCTAAAGACCCTTCCGATCAAATTGTTCTCCAAGTGGAAGATATTCCTCCCTTGGATGTTTTCTACAGCCCGAGGCATAGAGCAGTTGTGAAGCGATCAAGGAAAAGACGAAGGATTGATCAACCTTCTATCTTTCCAGAGCAAACAGTCACGGGTAATGTAGTATGGAAGGAGGAATTGGACCCCTCCGATGACCTAACAAAGCTGTCACAGTATGCAGGTGCCTATTCTGCAGCAACTATCGACAAGGCATCGGAGGTAAGTCTTCTGCTGAAGACTAAGGACCAAGATATTTTTGCATTACAGGCAGAGGTGACCGAGGCAAAACAAAGGGCAGCGCAAGAAGAGGAGCAGTTGCTGGTACAAAAGCAAATGAATGAGCAATTAACCCAGCAATTGCAGGAAGAAAGACAGAAGATCAACCAGAGCGCGATCCAGAAACAAAAGGAGTTATCGGAGGCATTGGCACAGTTGAGGACAGCAAATGAGCTGATGATGAAAACGAAGGACGAGAAAATAGCTCAATTATCATCACGGCTCGAAGTCATGAAAGGCACCCAAAAGGTGGAGGAATTCAGAGCAGAGGCATCGCAAATAAACAGTGCTTTAATATCACAGATTAGACTCCTGTGTAATCAACTCACTGAGGCAGAACCATTGTGCGAGCTAACTACATCCATTAATCAGCAGGTAGATAAGGCCAGGAATGAGTTGGACCAGGCCGATGAGCTCATAAGTGGATATCTTGACTGGCAAGATTCTGATGTGGGAAAAGCAGCGAAGTTGCCTAGAATCCAAGAAACATATAAGGACATACTCTTTACAGAATGGCACACTCAAATGATGAAAGCAGAAAGGGCGGCTTCAAGATGTAAATTAACTGCCGGCAATATGATTGATCTGGTCAACAACACCCTTTACCTGGCAAACATGATCTCTCAGTGTACACCTGGAAGAATAACAACAGCAAATATGATTGAGCAAACAAGTTATCCTGAATTAGAGGAGAAAGGGAGATTAATCGCTGGGGTTAACACTTTGAATTTCGATGCATATTGGCTCTTTCTGATCAAGCCACACACACAAAGGTCTGCCCTCAAGTGTTTAACTGATGCACTCGGGTGTATAATTCCCGATATTCAAGATGCCACATACGCTGCTCAGCTCAGTTCGCGCCTCAACAAACCGCCTGAAGTAGAGCCAATGCTAGCGATAAGTCAGCTCAGGTTTAAAGGCAAAGAGCCTACCTGATGAATCATTGCTGCCGATTGCCAGATCGTTCCAAGAAATAGGATCAATATTTATTGATACCAATTATGTAGGATTTCTGTTTATTAGATATTTAGAATAGCTTAGTATTTATAGACCCTTTCATTGTTTTGGAAAGGGTCGTAAAATTTTGTAATAGACTTAAAGACTGAAGTTTGCACTACTGTGCTTCAGCCTATATTCTTTTATGAAACTCGACCAATCGTTCTTAATTTGACAAGGAAGTTTCTTTATGCAATTGCGCACTATTGTCTTTTGTTGGGGATGTTTTCTGAGTCGAAGGAAGAACTGCGACATAGCGATTGATATACGGGAGTGTTAAACATCTTATATGGTACTTTTATCTGTATCTGTATTCATTCCTTTTGTATTAGTTGTTGTGTAATTATTCTTGCTATTGTTGAATACATGTATGTGTTGTAACAGCAAATCTCTATCTCATTCCACTATTGGATGTTTTGCGATATGCCTTTTTCTTTAATCATGCATGTAACAATGATATAAATGATGAAGTGTAGTAATTTCGCTGTTATCGCTTTGCGTAACTATTTATGCACAGCAGTCTTGAATGATTTAATATCTATGTTTTAGAGATGGAGTCATCTATATGCCTGTCTTAAAGCACGGATCATCAAACGCTATGCTTTAGAAAACAATAAGTTCCCGGGATAGATCATAGTCATTATATTTTATTGATAGTTTTAGTTATTCGCTTATCACCAGCATATTCTATAAGTCATTCATCCATCCCGTCTACCTATAATTTTTGGGAAACTGGTCCCATTATCCCCAGTCGGAGCCACTATTCCAAACGGAAAAGGAGCTGTATCAAGGTCCGGACCGGGTGGTTTCCCCTATGTTGTTGCAGCGATTTTCGAGGCATCAACATAATTGGCGCTAGAAGGAGGGCATCAACTGTGAATGGCACATAAGCCAAAACCTATAAGCCATTCCAAGAGTAATTCTCCCTCCGAATCCCCTCGATCTTCCCATTTGCATACTGGTTCGCCGGTATCCAAACAAGGAGAAGGGGAATCAACTACCACTGCTCAAACCCATCATACTCCAGAACAATTAAGTCTTGAATCACCTGAAGTCCAGTCTCTAATCCATAAACTTCAGAGCTTCTCGATTTCACCACAGAAATCTGAGGTATCAGAAAGCAGTGCGACTTCGCAGTTCAATCTAACTCATCCTCTCACCAGACTTCAGAGCAAGAAACTCGGTATTGAACCTACTGAGTTCCCTTTACCCAAAAGGAAAAAGGCGAAGAAAACTACCGAAGGATCTGATAGTGAAGAGCTTTCATCCACGTCCTCCATTGCATCTTCCCCTCTGCGAAGTCAACCATCCACTCCCCCATTACAAATTGTCGTTCACCAGGGATTAGAAGCCTCAACATCCCAACCTGTTCACTCCTCATCATTAATTCCTTCCCATACATCTGGAATCCCAACAGTAGTATCAACCACTGTCGCTATTACAATGGCAGACCCATGGACTAGGCCAGGTGCAGTCAACATGCCTGCACCATTGCATCCTCTACCAGATGCTCCTGAAAAATGGCTACCTAAATTTAACCCTGATGACGGGACCCAGGCTGAAGAACACATTAATAATTTTGTGTTAGCAGTTAACTTGAAAGGAGTGACGGAACAAGATGTTGTTGTAAGACTCTTCCCTTATACCTTGCAAGGATCAACAGGATCCTGGTATTTTTCCTTACCCTCTGGTTCAATTACCAGTTGGAACACTTGCCAAGAGCAGTTTCTTACCAAATATGGAGATGACAGGTCCTTAGCTACCTTAATAAATGACCTCTCCAATTTGAGAATAGAGCATAGGGAGCCGATAAAGGAATTTAATGCCAGATTTAATAAACTCCTGAATAAAATCCCTACAGCTTCCAAACCAAGTGAACAAATTCAAAGCGAATGGTATATTACCGCCCTACCTGCCAACATAGCCATTTTTGTAGACAGGGTCGGGAAACCTACCTTAGCTGAAAACATGAAAGAAGCACTTGTTGTGGAAAAGCGCATCAATGCTCTAGAGAAGAAAGCTGCTTTGGAAGATAGAAAAGCTAAAAAAGTCTCATTTAAAGAGGATTCCAAGAAGAAAACCCCAAAGGACCCGTACGACATGGAGGGTTTACAAAAATTCCTGAAAACATTGTCTAACGAAATGGTCGAAATAAAGAAGCAGGTGGTCGAAACCTCAAACAAAAGACCATTTAGGACTTATAAGAAAACTGAAACAAAGCCGCCGAATGTCATATCTAACGCAGATTCAGAGCAAGAAGAAGAGGAAGAGGAAACAGCCTCACAAACTGATGATGAAGAAGAAATAGCGGAATGCCATGGAATGTGGGATTTTATACTCCCAAACTCTGATACCGAGAATGAAGAAGAAGCCTTTCCGGTTACTACAAGAAGTAAAAGTACTTCTGAACCTACCCAGGCAACTTCAAAGAAAAGGAGTGCAGGTGCTACCACAACAAAGGAAAAAGTTCCCCCTAAGAAGTCGCCTGTAGTAGTTCCGCAAAACCAGCCTTCAACTTCTAATTCTCCTTCAACATCCAAAACATTACTGGTATCCAATTCAATGGAATATAACATTGTTGATGACATGAAGAAAACTAAGGCAAACATAACTATGTTTGAGCTTAGTAAATTAAAGCATCAGCAAAAATTACTTCTCAAAGAATTGAATGTTGTTCCCTCTACACCCCTTCCCAGTGCAAAAGCTGCTAATGATTCAGGCCAACCTCCTCCAGGTATGGTTGAAGCTACCGATTCAGTTCTAATTGGAGATAGATCGAATTCTCATACTCCACCCTTCCTGCTGACCTATGAGATTTATAACAGAAACCTGCACAACTGTCTAATTGATTCAGGGGCATCATCCAACATAATGCCAGCTTCAGTTTGCTCTAAACTGAACATTGAACCCCAGAAATCCGCTATTCATATTGTACAGTTGGACAGGACCAAAGTGCAGGTTGTGGGAGAAATTAATTCCGTAACTATCAGGTTGTCTGCCGACCCCAGGATTGTACAGAGGATTGATATCTTAATTGCTGACATACCTGAATTCTACGATTTAATTTTGAGCAGAGATTGGTCCGAAAAATTGCATGGGTATATTTCCACAGATTGGTCACATATGTGGCTTCCTACAAGGGAAAGCCAAATCAAATAAGGATCGATCGAGAGAAGCATATGACCCACACAGTTACTGAATTCGAGCAAGAAAATCAACCTGTAGCGTTCAACAACAACATTTTGGGGAACTATTCGTCAGAGTCATTCTTTGGCAACTTTCTTGCCCAACCATCTCCTTTTTCAGTTAATCATTTTACATCTCAGATTGAAAATTTTTCACAAACTGATAAGTCTAGATGTTTTAATGATGCTGAGGAAAATGTAAATATTTTTGTTAATACTCCTTTATTTTGGTCTTTATATTTTGATGGCTCTAAGTCCAGCGAGGGCTCAGGAGCAGGTTGCATTTTGGTTAGTCCACAAGGAGAAAAGACAATGCTGTCTTGTAGGTTAGAATTTGACTGCACCAATAACACAGCCGAATATGAAGCTTTAATCCAGGGATTATATAAAGCAATCGGCCTTAAAGTGCAGTATCTAAAAGTATTCGGCGATTCGGAAATCATTGTTAAACAGGTGAGGAATGCAATTCATTGTCTTTCAATTCACCTCAAGCATTATCAATCGCTAGTACAGGATCTTACCTCACACTTTTCAGCATTTAACATTTCCTCCATTCCTAGGTCACAAAACTCGGCAGCCGACCTACTAGCCAATGTAGCTTCCAAGCTTCTACCTTCTGAAGACTACAGCCTTGATAGATTTTCCGTAGAATTACTTTTTAGGCCTTCAATTCCTGACAATGTCACTAATTGGAGAGTATTTAACCATGATGAAGATATTTTGCAATTTCTAACTTCCGAAAAGTCCTATGACAATCAAATTATTGAGGAAAATGACCATGATCTACAGATGAAAGAAACACCTCAGGAAAATTCAATTCCTAAACTAGTGGTAAAGCTCGAAGATCTTTATGATATCAAAGACAGGTTTAAACCTGTAATTAATGCAAAGCTTCAAAGTTCTACCCTTAGGTTTGAATTGATAAATCTAGGTATTGACCATGCTCCTCAAAACATCAATTTAGGATTAGGACTTTCTTTGGAAGAGAAAGAAGCATTTATTAAACTATTAAGAAAAAACAAACAGGTCTTTGCTTGGAAGTATGATGATTTGAAGACATATGATACATCTATTATCTAGCATACCATCCCTATGCTTCCTGATCAGAAACCGATTCAGCAAAAGTTAAGAAAAATACATCCAAATTTGGAGAGCCAGATAAAGTCGGAACTTAACAAGCTCTTGAAAGCCAAGATTATTTTTCTGGTCCGACACTCAAACTGGGTCTCTAATATGGTGCCAGTCAGAAAGAAAAATGGCGACATTCGAATTTGTATTGATTTCAGGAACCTGAACAAAGCGAGCTTGAAAGATAACTTCCCATTACCTACTATGGAGCAAATACTCCAATCAGTAGCAGGCTCTGAATTGATGTCCTTTCTTGATGGATTCTCAGGGTATAACCAAGTTCTGGTTCATCCTGATGACCAACTTAAAACCACATTCAGAACAAAATGGGGAACATATGCGTATCAGAAAATGCCTTTTGGACTTATAAATGCAGGAGCGACATTCCAGAGAGCTATGGATATAGCCTTTAGAGGGTTGATTAGTCGAACAGTAGTCGTCTATCTAGACGATATTACTGTATATTCTAAGAAGAGGTATAATCATTTGCATGACTTAAATCAAATCTTTCAGCGATGCAAAAGATATGGTATTTCTCTGAACCCAAAAAAGTCTTTCTTTGCTCTTGATCAAGGAAAACTCTTAGGCTTTATTGTATCCAAAGATGGCATTTATATCGATCCTGATCGGATCAAGGAAATTTCTGAAATCCCTTTCCCACACAATAAAAAGTCGATGCAGTCATTTTTAGGCCAGATTAATTTTGTTAAACGATTTGTTCCAGATTTTTCTCAAATTGTATTACCACTTCAGACAATGACCAAGAAGAATTCAGTCTTCAAGTGGGGATCAGAAGAAAAGCAAGCTTTTGATGTTATCAAGCAATCAATAATCAATGCCCCAGCCTTGAATACTCCAAATTTTTCTAATCATTTTACATTGTATACCATTGCATCCGACGTGTCTTATGCTGCAGTTCTCACGCAGCCAAATGCTCACAATTTGGAAGCACCCATATCATTCTTCAGCTCAAATCTTCAGGGTGCCGAATTAAATTACTCCGATGTAGAAAAACAAGCCTTTGCTGTATTTAAAGCGGTCAAACATTATAGACCCTTTCTTTTAAAAACCCATACAAAAGTAATAGTTCCGTTCCCGGCAGTTAGGCAACTATTAATCCAAAAAGAGCTGGGTGAAAAAAGGGAAAATTGGGTCACAGCGCTTCAAGAGTATGACTTAGAAATTAGGCCAGCAAAGATTGTTAGGGGCCAAGGTTTTTGCAGGATATTGGCAGGAGCATCCAACATTCCAGAATCAAGCGATACAGATCAAACTCAAGAAATTAATCAGATAAGTGTTACTGATTCTGGATCTCAATATGCAGATTTAATCTTTTATTTAAAGAATGGTTATGCACCTCCGAATTTGTCTTACAAAAACAAAAGGGCCATTAGATTAAAAGCGAAGAATTTTACAATCATTGATGACGTGCTTTTTAGACAGAATTATGATTCTATTTTGTTAAGATGCCTTGAGAAACCTGAAGCCCAAAAGGTTTTGCAGGAGTTACATGACGGACCAGCAGGAGGACATTTCGGAGCTGACACAACAGCTCACAAAATTATTCATGCTGGTTACTATTGGCCTACTTTGTTTAAAGATGCTCACGAGTACGTAAGGAAATGTCTAAATTGTCAAACTGCTAGCGGAAGACAACGTAAATCAGCTTTCCCTCTGCAACCAATCAACATTGAGCAACCATTTGAGCAATGGGGATTGGATATCATTGGGGAGATTACTCCAGCATCTTCCAAACAGCATAAGTATATCCTTACTGCTACCGATTACTTTACAAAGTGGGTTGAGGCGATCCCTTTAAAGACAGCGAATTCTGAAGCAATCATTGAATTCATAGACCAATTCATTATTACCAGGTTTGGTGTCCCAAACGCTCTTGTTTTTGATAATGCATCTTACTTTTCAGGCAATGCTATGTTTGATTTCGCTATTAAAAGAGGATTTAAGTTAAAATATTCCGCTAATTACTATCCCCAAGGAAATGGTTTAGCGGAATCCACTAATAAGAATCTGATTAAAATTATTAAGCGAACTATCGAACAAAATCAGAGGAATTGGCACAAATCCTTAGTGTTTGCATTATGGGCTGATAGGATAACACAGAAAGCTTCTATTGGAACTTCTCCGTTTAATCTTGTCTATGGAAAAGAAGCAATCTTACCCACAAATCTTGTTCTTCCTTCTTTAGCCCTAGTGCAGTTTATTGAGGAAACTCCTTCCTCTTCTATTCAGTTTAGACATGACCAGATCCTAAAATTAGAGGAGGAAAGAGAAAAAGCCAAAGTTGTCCATGCCAAGCATCAGCAAGTCATCAAAGCAGCTTTTGATTCAGTCTCATCCGGTTCAAAACAATTCCAAGTCGGTGATTTAGTTCTGAAATGGGACAAAGCCCATGAGGACAAGGGTAAACACTCCAAGTTCCAGAAGTTGTGGCTTGGACCATTTCAGATCTGTGAGAAGATAGGCCATTCAACCTTTATATTGCAATATTTATCAGGTTTGAGAGATTCTCTCCCTGTTAATGGCCTTGTCTTGAAGAAATTCTTTAACTGAGGAGGTAACCCCTTCTCCTTTCATTTCAGTAGGATTTTATAGTTTGTAGGATTTTTTAGGAAATAAGGTTGTGAGATATCTCCCATTGACCTTTTGCTGTGATTGAAAAGAGGTCCCATAGAACGAATATGAACATTTGCTTTTAAAATGGTAGAACTTTTAACCAAAAAGGATAATTTTTAGGAAATTAGATATCTTTGTATTCTGAAATCACAATTCAAATTTTGTCAACTCCTCTCAAAGCATAGAAATATTGTAAATTGTTTTCTGTTTTTAAATTGGTCTCTAAAGGTTATCCATACTAAGATAGAAATCAATCCAATCTCAGCATCTTCAACTCTTACCCTGTCATCCATTTACTCTTAAGGAGAAATTTGTTCACCCCATTCACTAAAGTTTATGATTATTCAGAGTGTAATTCTAAAATATAAGATATTAAAGATAAGAGGTCTTATTACAAGCCTGCTTACCATGTTCATAGAGAAATAGTTTATCTGACATTACCAATACTGCAAACCAAAATAGGGTAATGGCTTGAAATTACAAGACAAGGGGTCTCATCATGAGCCAGCTTGTTCAGTTAGACTACTATCAGTGAGTGGCATTGTCAACAGCTGGCCACCAAACCAAGACAATGGCTTTTTATCTTATCAACGACAAAGAAGAAAAAAGGAAATGAAATACAAAATATGAAAAAATATTTTGAATTCATTCTGTTAATCACACTCTTAATTGAATGGGACAATGGACAATCACATGGTTAAAAGGTATCCCTGTCGAAACTATAGATGTTTGCTGGCAGCAGAGGCTCTACCTATGACAGATGAGTTTACTATAAAGGCTGATTTGGAAAGGTATTCTATTTTATCATTATAAACCAATTAAGGCCTATTTCAAAACTTAGAATGTTTTTATTTTCTTAAAGAAGAGGAAGTCAACAAAATAGTTTCAATTTTCTCAGAATACATAGAAATCTAGTTATATTAGAAATTTCCCCATTGATTGAAACTCTATTTTTGAAAAAGCTTAAATGTTTCTATTTTTGAAAGAGATAACTGGTTCTTCCAGCGAATCGCCAATTGTTGTGCTCTACAACAACCCCCCATTTCATATCATCTTTACTTAAAAAAATATTAACGTATGAAATGGGTCCCTTCAAAGTTTAATTGGTATCAATATTTTTATTGTTCAAAAGAGGTCTGATAATCAAATGTATTCATTTCATGAAACCCTTTTTGGAAAAAACCTTTAAAGAAATAAGGCAAATCTTTGTCATTGCGATAAAGCGATCGCAAGATCGCATATCGCAATGATTTAAGAAATACAAATAAGCGGCACATTGATTACCCTCGATGCGATATCACAATCGGCGATCGGCAACACTTCATACACATCTTAAAAAACGCACATAACATAAGCCCCAACGCGACGCGATATCGGCGATCGGGTATCGGCGATACTTCATATGCGGTCAAGGCAGTTTAAGTCATTTACTCCGAGCCGATGCAATTGCGCAATCGGCAATCGGCTACATCCCATTCACATTAATAAGGTGCCCAGGTCTTACCCCGATGCGATGCGATATCGGCAATCGGGGAATCGGCAAATCACTCTAAATGCACCTTGTCATATTTCTTCGCGCTAATCTGATGCGACGTCGCAATCGGCTTTCGGGAGGATCCTATGCTTATGATTATATAATGCCCATTCTCCTAAAGCGATGCGATATCGCTATCGGCGATCAGAATTTCAAAAGACATAGCTTGAAGATCTAAAGTAATATTGATATCCGATCAATACAGCGCGGATTTCGAAAAAAAACCGTTAAATGGAGGGATAAGGTGATGTATTCATATTTAAAGTTTTGCCCCTTCGATTAACGATCACCTGCACTCAACCGCCAAAATATCCATTGCACGCTTAAGGGAGTCATTCAACCGGATAATGGCGTAATAAGCATTTAAGGAGTAGCAGGCCTTAAACGGCCATTTAATATATCTGCAATATATTCTCATTGATTGGATCCGCAGCCATTTTTGAGAGCTAATTTCTCAGCACGCTTCAATTGATATATCTTTTCCCACCATGAGTCCTCATTGTTATATTTCTATGTTACGGTTTTTCTTGCCTTTGTGCAGAATTCATCCTCCAACACAAGCCTGAGCATGATGGGAAAGAAATCTAAGAAGACCGCGGGTTCCGCTGCTACATCAGTTGCAGGACAAGCTGCCACAGATAAAAAGAAGGGCTTAATATCGGATACTACATGCACGGGCCTTACTAGAGCTACATGGCAAGGCACATATAATTTGATTGAAGCCAAACAACCAGAGAAGGCAGTGACAGAAGCTACTGCGGATCCCACTCGCAAGTCTGATTCCACTCTCAAAGACTTAGCCGACTCTTTCCTTCATAGGATAGCGGCCAGAGAACAGATTCTCCCCTACACAGACGTCGTGCGATGGGCAATTGAGGAAATTCCAATCCTCGACAGAACTTTTAGTACCAGAGATGGGAGGATTTTTGGATCGTTTAAGCCAGAGCATCTAAGGCAAATGTATCATTTGCCTGAGCCGGAGAAAGTGTATAACAAGACGTTCCTGGAGAAATTTGCATCTGATAATGAAGTGGAATCCGAACCCATCCGGGATTGGAGGCAGAATCCAGCCAAACACAAGCACGAGTCTTCCGGTAAGTACTCAGTTGATTCTTTGGCTTCTCCCTATTGCTATGCGGGGATAATGATGTGTAGGCTATGGGGATTACATGACTCTGCTAATTTCACCATAGAGATGGTTCCTCTAATGGAAGCGGCAGTAAACAGCATAATTATGGATTGGGCTACTATTCTCTCTGATAAGCTAGCCGTAGCTGTTCGTGACTTTAGAAAAGGTTCTGTTGTTACTAAAAGGAAAATTCCCCCGTTTTATTACCGTGCATACATTTTAGATACATTATGTTTTAATCCTGAGTTTCCCGTCCTCGGTTGGAGGTGGACTGCCCAAGACCCCTCACCCATTCATATATACCACCAGAAATTGTGGAAATCTTCTTACAAACACCATTTGTATCAAATCTGCAATGGCTTTATGGTTCCCATTCATTATTCTATTTTTGATAAGCCCATTCCCGGAAGTGATGATTGATGCTATGTGATTCGTTCTCCACATTTCACTAGTTTCAATCCCACTTCTTCACCCCTGTGAGCATCACCCGATGTAATGAGTGCTAAGTGAACTATTCAAAAATCATGAGAAATTAGTCAGTTACGACTACCTCTCATGGAAATGGTCATACGTTTGAATGACTTACTTAACGCAGTTGAATCCCAAAAATGATATCTAATATAATGCACTGCGTAAATCCCCCATACTTAAATTCAAAAAGAGTCAAGGGATCTCTACTTGAATGGTTCATGAGGCACAATACTTGCTAAGGTTTTGCAAATGGGGTAGCAAGCTAAGTGGACTTGATTGTGGGAAAAACTCCACAGTTAAGCGCGCTTGAGCCAGAGGAGTTCTGGGATGGGTGACCTCCTGGGAAGTCCTGGTTACCAGGTGCAAGCCCCGGAAGTGATGATTGATGCTATGTGATTCGTTCTCCACATTTCACTAGTTTCAATCCCACTTCTTCACCCCTGTGAGCATCACCCGACGCAATGAGTGCTAAGTGAACTATTCAAAAATCATGAGAAATTAGTCAGTTACGACTACCTCTCATGGAAATGGTCATACGTTTGAATGGCTTACTTAACGCAGTTGAATCCCAAAAATGATATCTAAGATAGCAAGTTGGTTTGGAGAAGAGAGATTTACCTACATTAGGGTTTTTGGCAGCCAAGCCAATCCGCATGTTCTCCCTTTGTATATTCCAGATAAACTGCTAGCAAGAGAAGTCTCCTATCAAATTATGGCAGAGAGTACTACACAGACTCTCAAGAAAGAAAAGAAGAGGGGCTGGCCCTCTTTTCCCTTGAGAATTGGTGTCTATACTCTGCATGATCTAAAACACGCAGAAAAGGAAGCCACAAAGATGCAGTCCTTAACCCTCGCCACTATCCCGAATAGGCTATATGATCCAAACAAACACGCCTATACTGCACTAGAACAGGCCAAATTAACAAAATGTGACCATCAAGAAGATTGGTTTGACGACCTATTCGTTTCAAACGAAACAATAGGTCAAGCTAGAGAACTTGCTCGATTAAAATATAATGATGAAGGGGTAACTGAGTTCAATAAACTTAGGGAGCAGAGGTTGCAAACTCTGCCTCTAGATTTACTGGCAACAACCCCAGCGACATCTTCAAGCGAGCCTGGTCGGCAACAGTCAAACCAGCCTCCTGTTATAACAGAAAATCAGAAGAAGCAACAGGCAGAAATGCAGAGAAAAGAACAAGTGGAAAGGCAAAGGAAAGAACAAGCAAAAAAACAACAGAGAGCACAAATGGAACAAGAAGAGAAAAAGAAGAAAGAGATAGAGGAACAGCAGAAGAGGGAACAAGAAGAGAAACAGAAGAGAGAACAAGAAGAACAGCAGAGGAAAGAGCAGGAAAAAGAGCAGCAGAAACAAACCACCGATGTCAATGTGGACACTACCATAGACCCCAAACTATTTCAAGAATGGCAGCAATTTCATTCCATCATCAGTGGATTGGAATGTTCAAAAGATGGGGACACTTCCAAGACAAATGATACGCAGGACATCACTTCTCCTCAGGTTCTAAGCAGAACCAGCGGTCCACCCATTTCCCAGGACGTTGAGGTAATTCCTAAAGACCCTTCCGGTCAAATTGTTCTCCAAGTGGAAGATATTCCTCCCTTGGATGTTTTCTACAGCCCGAGGCATAGAGCAGTTGTGAAGCGATCAAGGAAAAGACGAAGGATTGATCAACCTTCTATCTTTCCAGAGCAAACAGTCACAGGTAATGTAGTATGGAAGGAGGAATTGGACCCCTCCAATGACCTAACAAAGCTGTCACAGTATGCAGGTGCCTATTCTGCAGCAACTATCGACAAGGCATCGGAGGTAAGTCTTCTGCTGAAGACTAAGGACCAAGATATTTTTGCATTACAGGCAGAGGTGACCGAGGCAAAATAGAGGGCAGCGCAAGCAGAGGAGCAGTTGCTGGTACAACAGCAAATGAATGAGCAATTAACCCAGCAATTGCAGGAAGAAAGACAGAAGATCGACCAGAGCGCGATCCAGAAACAAAAGGAGTTATCGGAGGCATTGGCACAGTTGAGGACAGCAAATGAGCTGATGATGAAAGCGAAGGACGAGCAAATAGCTCAATTATCATCACGGCTCGAAGTCATGAAAGGCACCCAAAAGGTGGAGGAATTCAGAGCAGAGGCATCGCAAATAAACAGTGCTTTAATATCACAGATTAGACTCCTGTGTAATCAACTCACTGAGGCAGAACCATTGTGCGAGCTAACTACATCCATTAATCAGCAGGTAGATAAGGCCAGGAATGAGTTGGACCAGGCCGATGAGCTCATAAGTGGATATCTTGACTGGCAAGATTCTGATGTGGGAAAAGCAACGAAGTTGCCTAGAATCCAAGAAACATATAAGGACATACTCTTTACAGAATGGCACACTCAAATGATGAAAGCAGAAAGGGCGGCTTCAAGATGTAAATTAACTGTCGGCAATATGATTGATCTGGTCAACAACACCCTTTACCTGGCAAACATGATCTCCCAGTGTACACCTGGAAGAATAACAACAGCAAATATGATTGAGCAAACAAGTTATCCTGAATTAGAGGAGAAAGGGAGATTAATCGCTGGGGTTAACACTTTGACTTTCGATGCATATTGGCTCTTTCTGATCAAGCCACACACACAAAGGTCTGCCCTCAAGTGTTTAACTGATGCACTCGGGTGCATAATTCCCAATATTCAAGATGCCACATACGCTGCTCAGCTCAGTTCGCGCCTCAACAAACCGCCTGAAGTAGAGCCAATGCTAGCGATAAGTCAGCTCAGGTTTAAGAGGCAAAGAGCCTACCTGATGAATCATTGCTGCCGATTGCCAGATCGTTCCAAGAAATAGGATCAATATTTATTGATACCAATTATGTAGGATTTCTGTTTATTAGATATTTAGAATAGCTTAGTATTTATAGACCCTTTCATTGTTTTGGAAAGGGTCATAAAATTTTGTAATAGACTTAAAGACTGAAGTTTGCACTACTGTGCTTCAGCCTATATTCTTTTATGAAACTCGACCAATCGTTCTTAATTTGACAAGGAAGTTTCTTTATGCAATTGCGCACTATTGTCTTTTGTTGGGGATGTTTTCTGAGTCGAAGGAAGAACTGCGACATAGTGATTGATATACGGGAGTGTTAAACAGCTTATATGGTACTTTTATCTGTATCTGTATTCATTCCTTTTGTTTGAATTGTTGTGTAATTATTCTTGCTATTGTTGAATACATGTATGTGCTGTAACAGCAAATCTCTATCTCATTCCACTATTGGATGTTTTGCGATATGCCTTTTTCTTTAATCATGCATGTAACAATGATATAAATGATGAAGTGTAGTAATTTCGCTGTTATCGCTTTGCGTAACTATTTATGCACAGCAGTCTTGAATGATTTAATATCTATGTTTTAGAGATGGAGTCATCTATATGCCTGTCTTAAAGCACGGATCATCAAACGCTACGCTTTAGAAAACAATAAGTTCCCGGGATAGATCATAGTCATTATATTTTATTGATAGTTTTAGTTATTCGCTTATCGCCAGCATATTCTATAAGTCATTCATCCATCCCGTCTACCTATAATTTTTGGGAAACTGGTCCCATTATCCCCAGTCGGAGCCACTATTCCAAACGGAAAAGGAGTTGTATCAAGGTCCGGACCGGGTGGTTTCCCCTATGTTGTTGCAGCGATTTTCGAGGCATCAACAGTATCCTTATTGGACGATTCGTTCAAGTGATGGTACCATTTGCAGCGCCTCATGTGACTGGTTGCAGAGACCTCAATCCCAAGGCTAATTTCTCTCTTTGAGCCTGAAATTCTTTAAATATCATCACGGGTAAACATGTCTCCTTCATCTCTTCATTTAGTGCCATTCTCGCACCCCTTCTCTCCCCTCTGCTACTCTTTTCCTTCCTCTTCATAACGCCATGGCATCAAGCTCCTCATTCCCACATCGCGCCTCCCTCAAAGCCGAGTTGCAGCAAGTTAAAAATATTCAGAAGCAATGGAATGAGAAATGCAAATTTGAGCTCGATTTTTGTATGCAACAACAACTTCACTAATCGAGATTATCAATAAGACAAACCAACATTGCTCTCACATCGAGCATGCCTTGTCCTCACTGCATGAAGTTATGGATGCACACCATGGGCACATCAGAATGTTTGAATTTTGCATCTCAGTTCAGGAAAGGAAAACCGTTGAGAACTCAGGATCAAACAACCACAACGACAATCACCCTTAGATAGAAGAACGCTCTATCAATTAGAATCACCAAGGCTAATCTAAGTGTCTTGAGATTTTTCTTCCGAATTAATCACATCAATTTTTTATTGATTGATGTTTCAGACCAACTACTATGCTTCATCCTCAAGACAAAGATGAAAATTTAGATCTATCCACAAGTTTAAATAGCTAAAATGCATTATTTTCCAAAAATAAACATTAGAGAGAGTCAAATAAATTAATAATATCTAATATTAAATTAATAAAAGAATGTTAGGTTAAAAAGAATTAAAAATTCTATTATATGTGATATTATTTAATAATGAATGGTTAGTTATAGGAAACTAACCAATATGGGATCAAAATTAATTCACCAAAAGATAGGATAGAAAAATAAACAAAAATATATATAAATTAAAAAAGACAAATAATTAGAACTCATATATTTATAATGATAATTAGGCCGATAGGCCTTCCTTTGAAACAGACTTTCGTCGTCCTTTTCATTCTCAGGTTGACACCTGGCGTCCATATTCGGCGGGCATCTGTCGTGATTTCTGTTTATTCTCAGCGCCGAGAACTTTCTGCTTTCCGTCCGTTTGGTAGCATTATTGTTGGGTGGCATTATTGCTCAACTCTCTCCAAAACCCAATTATGCGGTCCCTGTTTTGCGGTGCACACATTTGTGGCTTGAAACCCTTGTTCTGCGATGCACGATCAACAAATTTGTGCTTTGGAAACCTGTTCTGCAGTTTCTGTGCTTCCATGACCTTACCGAAAGCCTTCTTGGATCAAACTTCATCGACAAACAGACAACCCTGTTTGACAATCTCACAAAGTATAGCAGTGTTCAAACTGACAGAGGAGCCTGGTTTGACAATCTCAGGAACGGAGCTGGAAATCATGAGCCGGCGTTGTGTTTAGAATACATCTGCACAACATCATTTCTTCCAGGTCAAGTCCTTCTTCAATTACTTTGTTTCCCTTTCCTTTCCATATCATCTCTCTCAGTCCTGTTTTGCTTCCTAGGGATTTGCTGGACTTCATTAATGATAGGCTTATGGTTTTTTTTTATATGCTTGGCTCGGCTTTCCTTGCACATATATGCTGCCCCGAATTGTTATCATTATCAGTATTATTATCTTCTCCCAACAGCGACAGAATGACGGATATATCCTTGGCTCTGTTATCTCAAAACAACTCACTTATAATTTAGTTTCCAATCCCACTGTCCAGACCGGTCCTCTGAAGCCCCTAAACGGGAAACATAAGCCCCTTACTTTTGCATTCCCCTGTAGGCGGACTTGTGCCTGTGTAATCATTTTGTGTGTTTCTTTAACCAATCGTTATGGGCCGGCTCAATATATTCAAAATACAAGAATCTCCATCTCAATATATATTCAAGGAGCGCAGAAATTTTGGACTCTTACATCATGGTAAACCCTTGTTATAGACATTTTTGTGCCTTACAGCATGAAGCATGAAATGTCAATAATCTAAGGGATCCAAAGTCCCTAAACATGTTGTTCCTACCCCTAGAGGAACAAGGTCAGCAAACCACAGCACTGAATATCAGTTCTCCACCTGAAAACACTCAAAAACAAGCTAATTCTGGATCATGTCAACTTCTCCACTGAGCATCTGCGCTGAGTGTCAACTGCTCCACTATGTACCTGCGCTGAATGTCAACTGCAAAGAAGGCTACCTGCGCTGGGCGAGTTTGGCCAAGTGGCACAGTCATTCCTCAAGGTGTCAATGCCCAGGAAGCTTCCAAAATGACACTTCGATCAGGGAATTCGACTTGTGATGAGTAAGAGGATCTAGATCTCCAAGTGGAAGCAAGAACCTCCATGTGGACTCAAGAACTGAAGAATAACTGAAGTGGGAGAGGACACTAGTCAGCTTCATGCCAGCCTCAAGCTGACTCATCCTTTCTCCAAAACTCCTATATATAGAGCTCTCTCATGAGGTCTAGGGGGCTGGAATCTTGTGAATGTAAGGAAGTGTTGTTGGTTTGAGTATAGAACTATTGGGTGATTTGCTTTGAAGGAGGTGAAGAGGAGATTTCTTTCTACTGGGAGGTGATGCTGGATTGGGCCTTTTATGGTTGTATCACTTCCTGAACTTTACTTCTTCCATTAATAAAGCATTTGAGGTTCTTCTATATGCATGTGTCTCAATGGTGTATTGCTATACTTGTGTATTTGATTTACTCTAATCCTTGAATCAATTATGAATGTATGCTTCTTGTAGTTTCCCTCTCTTGCCATTTTGCAGGATCTTGGTGTAGCTGGGCCAGTGAAAGAGCAAGGAGCTGGGAGCAAGCAGCAAAGAGAGAAGATTGGATCAATCATTAGCGGAAGACATCGGTTAGTGGATCTCTTTCTCCCCTCTCTTACATCTCATAAAGAAGTAATCTTGAATAGCTTTGCTTTGATTGTTGCTGAGGTACTATCACCCTTAGAGTGGGATAGGGTCATTCCGTATTGGATACTTTTCCCAACAACAAATTGGCGACTCCACTGGGGATCGTATCTTGTTGGTTGTTTGTGTTTTGCTATTCATTTCATAAATACAGGGAGTACCGAATCGAACTGCATTTGGATCTTTCAAATGCAAAGTAGAGGGCAGCTACTCTAGCTCAGTTTCTGGGCATGTTTATGATTTGAAGAGCTGATCCACAAGGACTCTGAACAGCTCTTAGTGATAACTTTTCATCCCTTAGTGTGTACTTGATTGATAGCTTCTGATTTGGCCAAAAACTGAGAATTTTTGAGCAATCTGTGACCCGGAAACTGAGAAAAACGAAAGTTTATCTCTTCAGTGCAGGCACTGTGAAGGCAGTCTGCATTTCAGCGCAGTTCCCGAAGGGGCTACCTGCGCTGAAGGTCAAACTGCCAGTGTACTACCTGCGCTGAACAAGTTTTGCCTAGTGCTACTGGGGTTCCCTGCTGTTTATTGCCCTGTTTTCATCCTTGTTTTTGCAGCCTGTTACCAGTCAATGTACCTATCTGAAACCAACTTTCCTTGCCACTATTCCGCCTCGGTTGTATAAAGAAACTGTGTTTGTTCTTTGTGTATTTCTTGTATCATTTGCAGTTTCCCATAACGAAAGTGAACTAGTCTTGCTATGACCTCTTAGATCTAGACCTGTGATAAGTGTCGTTTTGATCTTAAGAGTTAGTTTGTTTGATGTTCATAGCTGATTGAGCTTTTGCTTTCGTCATATGGTTTGAATTTATGTATTTCTAGTGTTGAAACAAGTAAATCTTAAGGTGTCTTTTGATTTTGGACAAAAGCTTGTTTGCTTTCACTTGAAATTGAATTCAAAGTTATACAACAGCTTTCTTTTTGTATTACATCAACATTAAGAAAGAGAAAAGAAATACCTGCATTGTGCATGTGCATTTTGACAGCTTGCATGTTGATTTAGGAAAAAGTGCATTAGTGTGTGCTCTATGATCTGTGTGAAAAGATGATGTCTTTCTTTTCCCTCAGTAGTTAAGATTTTCAAAGTTGAAAGATTGAAAAGCTTGCTTATCATCTTAGACTGCATTTAGGAGTGTTACCATACATCTCGTGGTGATCCATAAAGGCAAACTGCTAAACAAGATCAACCTTAAAATAAATTGAATTTACATAACAACGCATTGAAACATAACGCAAACACATAGAGGTCTAAGCTAGAGACGTGTTCCGGCGTCGTTAAACGTGATATCTTAGCGTTGAGTGGTTGGGTGATTCCTCCACGGTGAAGCGATAAGTATCAATACGGACTTGTGCTCCCACGTACCGTCGCGTATATATTGGGAGACCCCTATAGGAACAAAGCCTTTATCCATAGGAAACCGTGTCGGCCGCCCTACTGATCGCAATGCAGTGAACACAGCATTCACGAAGATCGACCACTCGTACCGTAAAACGTATTCTGTGGTTTTGCGAAAAGTTTGGCACACCCTCTGCCTAGAACTCCAGAGTAGTTTCTTTTGGCCTTTTTCAAACTCTATAACTGAAAAAGTCCATCCGAGCATTTGTCACTTCGGGCTCGTTAAAACATCGAAGGAGACTAGAGTCATCTTTAGCTTTTTCTCGACTCTTAAAAAGTGAAAAAGCAAGTTGTGTCTAAAGCGTCGTTAAAATTTATTTTAAACGGAATAATCATCACCATTCCCTCGTTGATCTTCAAAGTTATTCTTTTGGCATCGTAAGTTCTTGTAGAATCGCTAAGAAATCTTTTGGATAGACTAAATATGTCTGAACAACCATCAACATCTAGGACTGTGTCGTCCGACACAGCAGCAGCAGAGCTTCCTGCTGCTACTCCAACGATGTTCGCTGGTATACCATCTGTCCCGGTAAGTTGTCAACAACAAGCCGGAGTCCAATCAAGGACGACGACATGGTTAGTTCCTATTTCTTCATCCGGATTATCATCTGGTATTTCTTATGTTGAAACTCAACAAATTGATCCAATGTGTCTTCAAAGGCCAATTTACCCTTTAAGTACTGGATTTCCACAATATGGAGGGCAGTATGCTCTTTCATTGTTCCCTCCCAGAGAACAACCATATGGGAGTTTACAACAAAGTTCAGGTCAAACTGGAATTACAGCCAGCGGTTGGGTACCGATACTGCCTCAACAACCAGGAGTTGTATATTCAATGCAACCAGTACACCCTGTGTCGAATATTCCCACCATACCTGCTATAGTGAATGCGTCGCAAGTACGAGCTCCACCTGTTGTATGTCAACCCCAAGTTTCTCAGGTTGCAATACAACAGCCTCTTGTCTCAACGACTCAATCACAATCTCAGGGTAGTACCTCCTTATCTGGAGTGACTCAGGCTCAAACAAGTACTGTGACTCCTCATCTTGGTCAATCATCCAGTATTGGTCAACATCAAATGGTCCAACAACCAGAGCTGGTTCAATCTCGACAACCGCCATTCCAGCAATCATATCAAGGACCTGAGCAACAAGTCTTTGTAAGTAATGGGCAACCATGCTATAATGGTTATACCCATCAACCTTGTCAAAGTTGCCAGCATTATGCTGGTCTGCAAAGACCCATTGCTCAGGCGATACCATCTTATCCTGGATATGCTTCGCCTAACCTGAACCAACAGTTGCCCTTTGTAGCAACTCTAGAATTACCAGATCTAAACCAGCTGACGAATGATCCAATTGCTTATGCCCCTTGGTGGCCAGCGATTCCGCATAAACTTCCATCAGATATTCCTAAATTTAATGGAAATCCGGGTGAAGATCCGTCGAATCATGTGATGACATTCCATCTATGGTGTTCATCGAACACCCTGAATGATGATTCGATAAGACTTCGCCTCTTTCAGAGGACGTTAACGGGTCCAGCGGCAAAATGGTACATTGAATTGCCTAGAGCTTCGTTCGACAACTTCAGTACCTTAGCCACAACCTTTTTAACCCATTTTCAATTACCGATAAGGTATGAAACGGGAACAGAACTCCTTACCAACTTCAAACAGACGACTGCCACCCACATATCTGATCATATACATGAGTGGCGACATCGTCGTAGGATGGTAAAAACGTACGTTCCCGATCAGCTATTAGCTGAATGGTTTATCAAGTCATTACTTCCTGCCATCACGGAAGATGTGGCAAAGGGGGGGGTCGTAACGGAAGAGCAGGTTATCGCTCGTGCGCAATATCTGGACTTGGTCTATACTCAGTCCGGCACGCTCTACGACAAAATACCTGACGCCCCTAGACCGGAATTCTCAATTCCTCCTCCTCCTAAATCAAACAATGACTCTCACACCGGCAATGGCGTGAGTGGCAAGCACAAAATTTATAGTCAAAATGCAAATGAAGAACTTCTTGCCTCAGAAGTAAATGCCATGTCGACCGACAAGGGAAAACAACTGAAGCAACCAGGGGGCAAGAAGAAAAAGAAAGGGAGAAAAAGGAAACCCCCAGCAGGGTGTCATATATGCGATGAGGATCATTGGACGAAAGATTGTCCACATATAGCTGAAGTTAAGAAACTCTTTAAGAGTTAAAAAACCCCAGCAGTATTGACTGATCCGTTTCCTAATCCAGGTCAAAATCTGGTTGCTAATCAAAATGCTTCCCGATCCCAAGTGCTTATGTTGTCTACCTCAAAGCAGCAGAATGATGCTTTGACAAGGAATAAAGATTACAGGAATCCACAAATGTCGAATAACAAGGCTAATGAACAACCTAGTAGCTCGACAACAACTTTGACCGAAGTTGTGCCACCCATCGTTCCTGAGCCAGTGATAAAGTCGCAAAAGGGAGCAGTACACAAATCGACAGTTAATCCTCGTGCAAAAGTAGCACAGAATTATAATATAGTAGAGGACCTGGCCCAATCGTCGTCCGCTATTTCGACACTTGATGTACCGCAAAATTGCCCCTCCCAAGAGCAAGCTTTATTATCAGCAATAGGTGGGATTGGCCCAATGGATTCCAATCTTGTGGCCTTTGATCATAAAGGATATGACCCTCAGTTACCAGCTCAACTAGCTTTCCTTATTCAAGTGAAAGCCCTCAACAAAACTGTTCATCGAACAATTATTGATGAGGGGGCATCTACATGTCTTATGTCGATGAGTTGCTGGAAAAATTTAGGCTCACCAACCTTGTCGAAATCATCAACTACGTTAAAAGCATTTGATGGACGATCATACACTCCATACGGGATTTTAAGTAACTTGCAAGTTGAACTGGGGGGCAAAACAGTAGGAATTGATGTTGAAGTAATTGATGGAAACCTCGATTACAACATCCTACTGGGAAGGCCCTGGATATATGCCATGGCCGCAGTTGTGTCGACCTACTTCAGGAAGATTGCATTTCCCTTTCAAGGAAGAATTACAGTCGTCGACCAACAAACTTTCCTCCCCGACAGTTCACAAGTTACGGGAAGCATTCCAATGATCCATGGAAGCGATCATTCGCTTCAAAATATTGGGGTAGGCCTCCTAAAAGACCCTGCCTTAATGGGTACTTTCGCCCTACCGCCTCCAAGTAATCTGGCGGGAGTGGCCACGGTGGAAACCTACAAAATGAAATCTTCTGTATCTAATGGATTCGGAAGATTCCTAAATATTTTGTCGGCATGGATCATCGCCCTAATAGAAATACTGTAAATACAGTGGGCTCCGAGGACGGTTCTTATCTCATGTCAACCTCGTTAAAAAATGAAACAAGGAGTCGAGGATAGTTCCTATCTCGTGTCAACCTCATTAAAAAATGAAACGACTCCCTGGAGTCTAGGGGGCATGTGCCTCGTTTGCATTATTATGCTGGGGGCAGGCAAAAAGATTCGAGCAGTTTTACCGCGGAATTTATGCTCGTTAAAAAATAGAAAAGCGAGATCTGAGCAGTTTTAGCACATAGTTCATGCTCGTTAAAAAATAAACCTAAGATTGAGCAGTGTTTTGGCGCATTCGAGCTCTTTAAAAAATGAACCCAGTACCGGTAAATAACCATTTGTGATCGTAAAATTATTAGCCATAAAAAGCCTTGGTCGTGTTTTGCACCTGCCACCTCCATTCCATTTGGCCGATCGTTCACCTCCATATGATTGTTTACCCATTTTGAGGAACAGCTGCGAAGAGTGATTTCACCTAGCCATCCTTGTGACACTGCCGTGATTGGAAAATTCCAACTTGTACCTGGAATCTGCTGCTATCCCTGTTTATCACTCGTTCCTCAAAAGACGAGTCTTCTTTGAGCTCTTTTCATCTGACTCATAAAATATGAAAAGTTTGCCGAGTTTTGGCCTTCCAGCTTGTTAAAATGACCGGAAGAGCTATCCCTCCTCTAGATTTTAATCTTTTTGGACCTGAGGGATTATTGCACAAAAAGGTCGAGCGCTTGTTTTATTCGGCTCGTTAAAATTATCGAAAACTCATCCCTTCTGTATTGTTTTATACTTTTTCGGACTTAAGGGATTAGATGACGAAAAAGGAATTTTGGAGTTAACTTTCTGTACCTTTTCAGACTCTCTAAAAATGAAAAGGACCGAGTTTTCCTTGTCGTTAGACTCGTTAAAATGATTAAATAGCGACAAACTTGTCTTTAGATGAGAACGAGTTTCCCTATCGCTAGGCTCGTTAAAATATAGCGATGGGCTTGCCCGAAGGGTAGGTTATAGAACAAGCATATGTTATCCTCCTCAAGCTTGACAAAAATAAAGAGGTATTGGTCAGAAATGACTGGGGAAAAATTGGGAGAACCTCAAAGCTCTAATGGTAGCAAGTCGCTCTTGAACATGACACTTTTCCTCCGTATCACATTGGGTTGGGATGTTTCATTCACCGGTCTCATCACCATGGTCGTCGCCAAACCATCCACATTCGAGGTAATGCTACCAATCCATCGCATCAGTGTCGTTATATGTTCAAGAGATGTTGTTCAGAAAGAGTCAACCGTGTCCCATCCACTGCCATACATTATCCTTCATCCACCCATGATCACCACCCTGAATCATATGTCACAGATTGTTTTCACCTCCACTAAAATCATTAGCTCCGTTCCGTGTCACTGATGTGGGATTCATTAAGGCCCTCCTTTGACGGATCGCTTCTTGTCGACTTCAGCTCATTATCCGAGAAGTTGATCTAGGAACACCCCCCTCAGTACTTTGAAGCTTGCATGCCTCAATGGCAAGTTTCTCACTTCCGGCGACAGGTATACATCAATGACCTTCGACCAAAAGATTTTGCGTGGTGTTCGACGCCAAGTCCTTTATTCACACCACGTGAATTGTACTGCAGTACCTTGAGGGTCATTATCATTATCGGTGATTCCTCTCGCGCTTGTTAACGGTTTACATCATTGACCGGTAATCAAGCGATGTCTTTCCATGTTCGACTTCAGCGCAATTCTCACATGGATAGACTTGTACTTAGAGTGAAGATCGAACGAGTTTGAAGACCCCGGATCTAGTTTCATCCATCCGGGCTGCGATATATATTCGGGAAATATAAAGACATTTGACATGTACATCATTGCAGCAGATGATCATCCTATTCAAAGGATGATAATTTCAGCAGAGAATTATCAGTCTACCATCAGACGATCGTCTGTTCTATGTACCCAAATGAATTTATAAAGCTGAGCATGGGAATGCCCGCCTCAGCTAGATCATGAAAGCAGAATGAAAAATAATGTATTGTATTGTATTTTATTACAGGTCACCTCTCAGCGATTGAATGAACTTCGGATCCTCCTGATAAAGCATTTCACCCGATAAACGACCTCATACTTTAGGGGGCAACTGTTATAGACATTTTTTTGCCTTACAGCATGAAGCATGAAATGTCAATAATCTAAGGGATCCAAAGTCCCTAAACATGTTGTTCCTACCCCTAGAGGAACAAGGTCAGCAAACCACAGCACTGAATATCAGTTCTCCACCTGAAAACACTCAAAAACAAGCTAATCCTGGATCATGTCAACTGCTCCACTGAGCATCTGCGCTGAGTGTCAACTGCTCCACTATGTACCTGCGCTGAATGTCAACTGCAAAGAAGGCTACCTGCGCTGGGTGAGTTTGGCCAAGTGGCACAGTCATTCCTCAAGGTGTCAATGCCCAAGAAGCTTCCAAAATGACACTTGGATCAGGGAATTCGACTTGTGATGAGTAAGAGGATCTAGATCTCCAAGTGGAAGCAAGAACCTCCATGTGGACTCAAGAACTGAAGAATAACTGAAGTGGGAGAGGACACTAGTCAGCTTCATGCCAGCCTCAAGCTGACTCATCCTTTCTCCAAAACTCCTATATATAGAGCTCTCTCATGAGGTCTAGGGGGCTGGAATCTTGTGAATGTAAGGAAGTGTTGTTGGTTTGAGTATAGAACTATTGGGTGATTTGCTTGAAGGAGGTGAAGAGGAGATTTCTTTCTGCTGGGAGGTGATGCTGGATTGGGCCTTTTATGGTTGTATCACTTCCTGAACTTTACTTCTTCCATTAATAAAGCATTTGAGGTTCTTCTATATGCATGTGTCTCAATGGTGTATTGATATACTTGTGTATTTGATTTACTCTAATCCTTGAATCAATTATGAATGTATGCTTCTTGTAGTTTCCCTCTCTTGCTATTTTGCAGGATCTTGGTGTAGCTGGGCCAGTGAAAGAGCAAGGAGCTGGGAGCAAGCAACAAAGAGAGAAGATTGGATCAATCATTAGCGGAAGACATCGGTTAGTGGATCTCTTTCTCCCCTCTCTTACATCTCATAAAGAAGTAATCTTGAATAGCTTTGCTTTGATTGTTGCTGAGGTACTATCACCCTTAGAGTGGGATAGGGTCATTCCGTATTGGATACTTTTCCCAACAACAACCCTGTCTGATACAACACTTAAATCTAAGATTTCAAGATATGCCTCGGCATGTATTTCGCTCACTTAATTTACCCTTTGCAGACAACAACATGATAGGGAAATCAAATGAGGTGCAAGGAAAAAAGAAAGAAGGTCCTCTTGAGCAGTGTCTTACTACATAAACAAAGTTGGTTCAAAAGTAAACCACTCGTACACAGGAGACACTAATTATTGATGTTGACTCACCATAACAAACAAATCAGTTGGAAATATAATCAAGACAAGATACTGCCTAGGTGGAAGAAGAAAAAGAATCAGTTAAAGAGATTAAGGATGTTCAAAAAGCTGCAGACAGTATCAATAAAGAAATTTATCTTACTTCAACACCAACAGTGCCAGAAAACTATAAAATAGCTTTGAAGTCTTTCCAAACTCCAGAGTATTCTCTGAAGATTTATCTCCAAATGTTTTAGTAACACCTTTTTCAACTAGTATTCCACTAATAGTATATATTTTCAAACCATTATTTGAAGTTGACACAGTGTCATCTCTCACTAATTATTAAAATTCTCAAACCAAATTGGTTGTGAAAAGGACCAGGAAAAAGTTCAGTTGGTAGGCTATTGGCGATCCGAAGGAAAAAGTTCAAGAATCCACTCAAGCTCTTGGTTCCTTTTTTTATTACCAACAAAATGTAGTGAGTGGACTTTCTATTGATTATGATCAGAAAGTTCGGAGAATCAAAGAACTGGAAGTTGAATTGGAGAAAAGTAGAATATTTAATGAAGAATAGTGGCAAACACATTATGCCACTCTCAGAGAAGGTTTTTCAATATCTCAGCAATAGTTAGTGGAGGATTTCAATACAGAAAGGTTAAATTGTTAAAATGAATCATAGAATAAATTGGCAGAAATGGAGAGCAAATATGCTCAACAAGTTGCAAATATAAGAAACGATAATGAGGATTAGATCAGAATTTTAAATGAAGAAGATGAAAGTAAAATAGAGATAATCTCTTCCGCATTAAAACAACAGGTTGAAACTCTTCAGTTGCATGTAAGAAAAAATCAGGAAGTTGGTTAAAGTATGATTATGTTCAAACAACAGGCCTTGCAGGTTAATTAATTACTACAAAAGAATCAGATTAAGTTTTATATGCAGCTAGACAAAATATATAGATATTATCAATATATTGTTCATCTAAGTGACATGATTGAGTCTCTAATGGTACAAGACAAGAATATCAAGCAAAGATTCATCTTAATCCTGGATTGGGAAAAACAGTTCAACCCAGAAAATATTGAAAAGGTTCCGAAGAAAAATGTAAAACTTATGTTTGCCTCATTAGGGCAAAGAAAATATGATTTTACAGAAATTCAAGAATGGATTAAAAGTATCATCCAACTTTGCAATGAGATTTTGGATTATGACTATGATATTGTTGAGGAATTTAATTTACCAAATCCAAAAACTTTAAGGGAAGCAGTATCAAGGATCATCAATCAGCGTGAGATTGAAGAAAAGGGAGCATAAAATGACAAAATAATCAAAGAAATTAAAGTATGGAATCAACAAGACTTTGAGATACCTTTCCAGATTCTGCATATTTTGGTTTATATTTAAGACCTGTCATTTTGATTTGATCAGTACCTTTCAGGTTCTAACATCTTTTACGAACACACAATCTTCTATACAGTTTCTTTGTGTTAAACTTGCTCTTTTTTTGCACAAAAACAGTTAAAATTTATATTCTAAAAAACTGTGGCTAAACCATAAGCGTAGGTTTACAAGAAATATATAGTTTTAGGCAGACATACCCTAGAGTGCACAGACAAGTATAAATTATCCAAAAAATATTGTGGAGGCCTATCCATGTCATTCTACTCTGAATTCTGCATGTGTGCTGCTTAAGAAACTGACATACTAACAATACTATTAGACAAAACATTGTATGAGCGCACACTTTCAGAGAAAATTTTGATTGTGCACACCTAAGGATAGGTAGGAGGCGAGGTCATTCAAAGCCCTTCCTTGCAATGCATGAAATTACATGGGTTGGTAAGGCTAAAACTATATCGAAACTGGCCACATTCTTTCCCCTTGCACATCATACTCCATTTGCCTCTTTGTAACTTTGTACGAAAAGAAAATGGGAATTGAATTACTCCTCTTTCTGCACATCGTTGCATTTAGATGGGTTGGTCAGGCTGCAAATAAATAGAAAATGCCCATGATAGTCTGCAATCTGGCCACAGTTGTGACTGATGGAATCTGATTGTTGTTATGGTCTGGATGCTATTTTCAGGGTCCTGTTTCTGACAAGAGGGAGGACCCAGATAGCTGTTATTACAAACATGAGCCCTGCCCCAGATAGTTCTTCTAGATGCCTGGACTGAAGGAATGTGTGAACTTTCAGATTCAATAGTTATACATAGTGTTTGAATAGCGTGTTCGTTATATGCAATCACTGCTATTCAACATATGTTTAATGAAAGTGATTCCCTATAATGTGCAAAAATGCACAAGCACAGTGAGTACACCCGAATATAGCATATTAAAAAGAAAAAATTGTGCATTGTTCAGAAAATAGTTAATATATCATGAATTATGCACAAGATTCACAAAAGAAGCACACTGCTTCCAAGTGATGGGTCTCACACTGCCTGCCCTAAGTGTGGGCACTTTATGTCGATGCCTCCAAGGCCTACTAATATGAACCACTTATAAAAAATTATTACAAAGCCACAAGGAGTCTAGTCAGCCTTTAAAAAGGGTCTGCAAAGGGTAAATTAAGTGAGCGAAATACATGGCAATTTCCTTGATTGAACAACATCTCTTAATGGGTAGGATCAGTATTAGGAATGGCTAGCAACAGTGGACATCGGCACTAGAGAACGCCAAGGGCTAACATTCACTGTAATTTCAAGAGTGTGGTCACTAGCAGACATACACATCAATCCAGCATTCCCATTCTCACGCATTGCACAAATGCACAAGAATCCATATCTTAAGCGTAGACAGCAAGAGGAATCATTCCTTGCATCAAAATCTATTCAGGATAATACACTTTAGCCAATCGTACAACCTGTCTTCCAAAATTACCCACATGGTAAACACCACTCACTACATAACCAAGTTTCACATAGATTTGCTTGCTATTACATTTAGTTTCATATGATTTTATACTCGTTTGGAATCGTTTATTTTATTTTGAATATTCAAACAAAATCGTCAAACATATTCATTGTCACTTACAATGTTTCCTTTTTGGATGGCAACAGGTATGGATACATGCTACCTACGAATGTTGTATGAGTGTTGCGAAGAAATTCAGCAACAGGAACTTACGTTACAAGATATGCAGGCAAGGATCTTGCCACAACAATCATTGCCACTTTACCGTTTGCGCCCAGCCATTAAGTTGTTAAAGAAAATAAGGAAAATACTTAAGATAACAATTCACATCCATGAAAGGGATGCACACAGGCAAATGCGCCATCAATTGCAGGAACAACTCGCACAATATGGCACCACAATAAACACTAACTGGTGTTGCCGATGCCATGGCCCATCATGCATATATGATTAGCTGCTCATTCTCAATTACATCTCTATATGATAGAATGCTTTTATTGTACATATGTTTAGAGGCCAATGAATACTTTCATTGTATATATGTTTAGTTATAACTTACCAAACACATCTCTATGTGTAGAGTGACTTTTCTCTGTCGACTTTAGGGTTTTTAGATTATTATGGATGTTGAGCATTTTAGCTTTGGCCGGAACCAAACTCTATTGTTTTGTTTTCATTTTTGTTAAGATCCATTTATGCAATTCATGGAATTACAGTGTTTAAATTTCTCTTCATAATTTACAGTGGTTATATTCTCCAATGAGTTTTGTATAGCTGTGAATGTAATTAGTAAATAGGTTGGGTGTTATCCTTTTCCTGTATTGTTGGTTTAACAGGTTACTTGTAGTATACATATATGCATTTTGGTATTTTATGGCTAAACACTTGGTTTAAAATAGTTCTGCAATAAAATCTTGCATGTTGGGCATGCCATTCCTCTTGTTTATATGGTAGTAAGTTCACTGTTTATTGTAGTTCCGACTCAAGGCGAAAACTATATTTCTTATATTCTATTTATCTTAAGATAGATAATTGTTATTTAATATTTCCAGTATAGTGATTACAGTACAATATGTGTGCCTCTTTGTAAAACCCCTCCTAATTCCCTGTATATACTCCGAAGTTTCTTTTTTAAATAAGTTTGAGGTCAATGGACAGTATCCACTCTGTTCAATTTGTTAACGAACTTGCTCTCATTTACTGTCTAAGTCAAGTATTTGCAGTTGTGTTGATTTCTATTTGACACTCTGTATTGCCTTCACCGTTACTTTTTGAAACCTTAATAGTGCGATTTGCTTTATTTATATAAACAAGTCCTGTACAGGGTTAGAATCTAATGTACCAGAAAGAATTGGACGGATGTCAACTGTAGACTATAAGAGCCAGAATGTGCACATTCTCCAAGGAAATGATTATTCCATTTCCAGTACTGTTTGTTTATCTTTCCCTTTAACAACATCTGATTTTGAAGGTGGAATGAGTAGTTAGGTATAGTCTACAGTTGGGCCCCAAAATTTTTTAGGAGATGGAAATGCATCACAATGTGATGTTGAATTCTTGTCTGTGAAAAGAATATGTATACATAATTTTTTGAATACACATACTCGAGAACTATACCCTACTTTTATGTTGAACCATTTTTAGTTTACATTTGCATTAATCATAATACCTCTGGCGTAGCTTATGTCAAACCGTTATACTTGTTTCCAATGATCCATAACAAAATACAAATTAAAGATCCTAAACAAAGACATTCAATTGGTACAAATGATGTGCAGGCATTGAAAAGTTCCATTTCCAAACAAAAGTATCTTATGCACTGCAGTGTCCACCTTCTTAGGAGCAAATAAATAATTCCATTTTGAAATCACAAAGGATGATCCAGTTTTATGCTACCTTCCCATGTCATGACTGGCTGCTTCATCATCCCCAAGAATTTTTAGCGGTAGATTCTTTTGTAGTATTTGATGTTGATTTTGTTTTGGTTCATAGCAGTGATCCAAGTGGGTTGCATTATATGGTTTTCCCAGTTGGGCTAAATAAATCTGGGAATTTGGGATTCCTAGTTTTTGTGTATATTATGATACCAGCCAAGTGGTCATTGAATGGATTTCGGATTCCTTTGTTCTTGTGTGTATTATGATACCTTCCAATTGGTCATTGAAGGGATTATGCATTTTTTTACTTAAAGCATCCACCTTAAATAAACTGGTGTCCTGCTTTGCTTTCAACTCAATGCTGGTATCAACTGTAAAGTGGATTGAAAAGCTTAAATATTTTAATGGCGAGCTGTACTGCAGGACAGGTTATCAAATGCAAAGGTAACTACTTCAGTTCAGTTCAGTTCAGTGCAAGGAGTCATGGCCACATTCTTTTTATTTCATGTATATCATTTCATGGCAAAATTGATTTTCAGGGTTAAGCTACATTTATGCAAACTGTATGTGTGCAATTTATGCTTCTTGAAATCTGATATATTTTGATTTGTACTTTTGTTACAGCTGTTGTTGCATGGGGTGCAGAGGAGCCTCTGAAGATTGAAGAAGTGGAAGCGGCTCCTCCACAGGCAATGGAAGTTAGAATCAAAGTGCATTATATTGCCTTGTGTCATACAAGCCTTTATTTCTGGGAAGCAAAGGTATGCTATGAATAATTATCATTAAACATCAAGTTTCTAGGAAGCAAACGTATGCTATAAATAATTATCATTAAACATCAAGAAAATTTGAAGGAAGGATATTAATTACACATCTCCAACTGCACTGTACTGTATAACACATACAAATATTGCTGTTAGCAGTGAAATGGAATGACTGATACTGATACTGCTTTGGTTGCAGGGCCAAAATCCTCTCTTTCCCCGCATTTTGGGACATGAAGCAGCTGGGTATGATGTGCAGGCATTGCAAAGTTCCATTTCCAAACAAAAGTATCTTATGCACTGCAGTGTCCACCTTCTTAAGAGCAAATAAATAATTCCATTTTGAAATCACAAAGGATGATCCAGTTTTATGTTGCCTTCCCATGTCATGACTGGCTGCTTCATCATCCCCAAGAATTTTTAGCGGTAGATTCTTTTGTAGTATTTGATGTTGATTTTGTTTTGGTTCACAGCAGTGATCCAAGTGGGTTGCGTTATATGGTTTTCCCAGTTGGGCTAAATAAATTTGGGAATTTGAGATTCCTAGTTTTTGTGTATATTATGATACCAGCCAAGTGGTCATTGAATGGATTTCGGATTCCTTTGTTCTTGTGTGTATTATGATACCTTCAAATTGGTCATTGAAGGGATTATGCATTTTTTTACTTAAAGCATCCACCTTAAATAAATTGGTGTCCTGCTTTGCTTTCAACTCAATGTTGGTATCAACTGTAAAGTGGATTGAAAAGCTTAAATATTTTAATGGCGAGCTGTACTGCAGGACAGGTTATCAAATGCAAAGGTAACTACTTCAGTTCAGTTCAGTTCAGTGCAAGGAGTCATGGCCACATTCTTTTTATTTCATGTATATCATTTCATGGCAAAATTGATTTTCAGGGTTAAGCTGCATTTATGCAAACTGTATGTGTGCAATTTATGCTTCTTGAAATCTGATATATTTTGATTTGTACTTTTGTTACAGTTGTTGTTGCATGGGGTGCAGGGGAGCCTCTGAAGATTGAAGAAGTGGAAGTGGCTCCTCCACAGGCAATGGAAGTGAGAATCAAATTGCATTATACTGCCTTGTGTCATACAGGCCTTTATTTCTGGGAAGCAAAGGTATTTTATGAATAATTATCATTAAACATCAAGTTTCTGGGAAGCAAACGTATGCTATGAATAATTATCATTAAACATCAAGAAAATTTGAAGGAAGGATATTAATTACACATCCCCAACTGCACTATACTGTATAACACATACAAATATTGTTGTTAGCAATGAAATGGAATGACTGATACTGATACTGCTTTCGTTGCAGGGCCAAACTCCTCTCTTTCCCCGCATTTTGGGACATGAAGCAGCTAGGTATGATGTGCAGGCATTGCAAAGTTCCATTTCCAAACAAAAGTATCTTATGCACTGCAGTGTCCACCTTCTTAAGAGCAAATAAATAATTCCATTTTGAAATCACAAAGGATGATCCAGTTTTATGTTGCCTTCCCATGTCATGACTGGCTGCTTCATCATCCCCAAGAATTTTTAGCGGTAGATTCTTTTGTAGTATTTGATGCTGATTTTGTTTTGGTTCACAGCAGTGATCCAAGTGGGTTGCGTTATATGGTTTTACCAATTGGGCTAAATAAATCTGGGAATTTGGGATTCCTAGTTTTTGTGTATATTATGATACCAGCCAAGTGGTCATTGAATGGATTTCGGATTCCTTTGTCCTTGTGTGTATTATGATGATACCTTCCAATTGGTCATTGAAGGGATTATGCATTTTTTAACTTAAAGCATTCTATGTTTACCTATAAAATAAATTTAAAAAAATGTCTCTTAATTCGAAATACACACAATGGTAAATGTTGACATAATCCAAGTAAATAATGTTGATATTGCGGAATGGTTAATGTTTATATAATCTATTTAAATAATGCTTTTTCAACACTCATGGTTTAAGTAAATAATGTTTTCCTTATTTGAAATTAACTATTGTTGATCTGACCTTCACTCGAGGGGTTATCATTATTAATTAAGGTGGTTTTATATATGGTATAAGTGGACAGCAATTTTAGAAATAATTATTGAGTTTACAAGTCGAAGATAGAAATAGATTAGATAACGCGCGGTTATTTTAAAATATTAAATTACAATGTGGAAAAGCATATTGCAATTACTTAATGTTTTAGTCGTAGTGTCAACCAGCAATGTAAGTGGTTTGTTTTAATATTTGCAACTCACAAATTTCTCCGCTTTTCATTTATCATGTAAAACGGTGTAATTTATTTTTTACTTAAAAAAATAAAGTGTGTTGCCAATAATCTATTGAGTTTTTAGTATGAACGTGTTTTAAACTTAATATATTGATATGAATGGTTTGGTTTTGGTTTTGTTGTTTTAGTATGAAATCTGCTGGTACGGGATGGTCATGGTGGTTATTGCCTTGGTCACTAGCAAACTTTCTATATGTTTGACTATCAGTAGAGGTTTCTTCCTTTTACTAATCCTATCGGCCTCTCTTTGTACCTTTTGGGACAATTGCTAGTTTATATTAAATCTTTTAGTATATTATATATTAAGAAATTAAAAACGTTTTTTTTTAAGTTATTATATATTTATATTATTATACGTGGTTATATTGTAATTGCTTTTTAGTCATAATAATAATAGACTTTATGTTTTATAAAAATAATTGTAAAGCTTTAAAAAATTACTATACTAAAATCATTTTTCTGAAAATTAAAATTATTTTTAGAAATTTAGAAATTCAAAAATTCTAATTTTGGATTGGCCTAAATTATTGATGGACAATTTTTATGGGGTTTTATTTATTTTTTCAAGCGAACAAAAAAAAACCTTTCATACAAACTGAGAAAGTTTTACAATATCATATGTCTATACCAACCTATACTACTTGATTTATATGATCATATTTTTAATTACAAAGGAGATCCAAAACTAAAGTTCATTCCCCTGCTAGAGAAGAGGAATTAAAATATGAACAAAGCAGTCCTACATAGTACAGAAACCTCAGAAAACAATTTGACAAAGGAGCCAAAGACCAACGGCGGAATAGAGGATTATAGCTCAAAAAATCCCACACCATTACTCTACCCATTTGAGAACTTTTCAAAGAACAAATAGCCCGGACAGAGGGAGAGGTCGAGCTTAGCGAGAGCATCAACCTCCGAATTTTGCTCCCAAGATACATGCTAGAAAGAAACCTTCAAGATAGACGGGATGATGTTCCTGATCAACAATATCCAATTACAAAGGGCAGGAACATCCAGAGAGCAATGACCCTACACCCACTTAATCATGGTGAGGGAATCGCCAATGATCAAAATCTTGTCTAACCCAAGCAAAGAAGAGAACTGGAGAGTGCCCCACATCACTATCAGCTCAACCCTGCAATTATCTCCCCCACCACCATACCATAAAAACTAATAGTGAATTTCAGGATCAATGTGAAGAGAAACTCCACAACCACAATCTCCACCTATGGAGGCTCCATCAAAGGAGAAAATGGGGAGGATCCCATCCAAATCCATATGGGGTTTTATTTACAATTGTCATATATGAAAAACGTATTAAAAAAATAAAAATAACAAATCTTTAAAAACTTTTTTTTGTAATCATCTCGCTAAAACCATTATCAAATTGTACCATGAGTTGACATTCTGCATCATCAAATAAAAACTATAACAAATGTGGGCTTTCCAGGTCTTCCTTATCAGGTCGAAGGGAAATTGAATCTGCGTTGGAGAATGGACGTATGCAAAACACAAGCAAACAATTCTTGGACCAATAAATTTGAGAGTTTTTCGGTTGCATGGAGACACAATTCTTGGGCGTAGTCTAACGAGGCGGAGGAGTTGCTCAGAAAGTTATGGAAATCCTGGTTATATTTAGAGAAAATCTGGCAAAGATTTTTGTAAATCCAAGTTATAGTTGTCAAACTTCAAAATTTTAGGTGTCTTAGATGTTTTTGATGGTGTTGAATCCATTTCCACCATCAAAAACACGTTTCAAACACTGCCTCTACAAGATTTTTTGAAAATATTTTGCCCAAATTTCGACCACTTTTGACCATCCAGGCAATTCCTCCGCCTCGTTAGACAACTCCCAATTCTTGGACCAATAAATTCGAGAGTTTTTCTGTTGCATGGAGTATAAAGCAGATATTGACTTGTTTGTATCAACTACTAAATATCAAATTTCGATACTTTAATGTGATAGTGACATGGTTCTAATGAATTATTTTTCTATACAAGAAAAATATATTACAAACAATTATTTTATTGTTGATAGTTGGTCTGATATGCCGAACCTGAACTTTATTGTTACCAAAAGGACATTGGACAATGGAGAAACATTTTTTTGGGACTTCTTTAATGATTTAAAAGATTCGTACGTGGTAAAAGGGACATTATTTAACCTTTGTAAATTTGAGTTATATTTCTTCTCGTAATTCCAATTTTACATAAAGAAAAAGTTTAAAAGTTTAATGTGCATATTGATCATATTTTTTAAGGTTTCGCCTAAGTTGATCTAATTTTTTAACTCAAGTTCAAGCGCAATGGCTCTTCTTTAAGCTGTGCTACCCATATAGGTTTTCACCTAGTTGTAATCCACAATATTCCCTTATGAACATGAAGATGAACCACCGTTGTTGGTTCGAAACGTCGATCTAAAAAGAAATTGAATGCGATGGATCCGGAAGAAAATCTACACAAACATGAGACTCACAGAAACCTCAAAGACAAGAAATATACATGTTTGGTTTTTAACTGACTTTGGAATTTTATAGTTTATAAAAGTGTTCATGGCTGATTACACATTTAAGTATGCTTGGTTTAATTTTTTATTTATTTATTACAATTTTTAAACCTCTCCACACATGCTATGCTTAAAATAATAACCTGCTTAGAAGAGAAGAGGATATTAGTTTATTATAAATCTTTTTTAATCATGATTTTATTATATATACAAAAAATAACCCTCATTTTATTTATATATTTTTATTTTTTATCTTTATTATTATGAGAAATATTTTCAAATAAATTATGTAAAGTTTAAATTTATTGCGAGAAATACTTACTATTCACTAAATATATTACATTTGTTTTAATGGGAATAATGTCTAATTCTCTCCCATGCACATGCAATGTGTTAACTCCATGTTAAATATTAAAAGTGTCACTCATCATTATTAAAATCTATCAATTTATTATAAACCTCTCATGCACAGAAAAAATATCCAATTCATATAGGTGTAAATTTTTTTCTAAATTTTGAATCTAAATTGAACATGGATCTATGTGGTTATTAATATGCCATTTATCAATTCAATGTTTATTACAAAAGAAATTACACATATGCCTCATACTAAGCAACACTTTATTTAAATATATTAATTACCATGCATTGTGAGGAATTTAGTCTTTACATGTACGAACCTTTCCTCAAATTTTGATTTTTTATGAGTGGTGAATCTAGAGTTAACGTGGATCTAAATTGATCCTTAAAATGTCACATGTAAACTTCAGATTAACTATAAAAAGAATTATACATCTCCATTGCTTATATTAAGCAACACACTATTCAAATAAACTTAAGTAATACAATTAATAATCATTTTATTACTATCACTTTAATAATTAAAAACCAAAATACAATCATTAGTATAATTATTAAAAAAAATTGTAAATTTATTAAAAAGTTGAAATGTGAAATATAAAATTAGGCATATTACCAAAGTTTATTCAACAGATTTCTAAATTATTAGTCACTTTAATTTCTAAGTCACCGCCTGCCAATAATCGAGTGACAGATATTTTATATAATGTGATTATGCTTAATACAATCATTTAAACCAACGGATGAAAAAAAACATCCAAAATCCACCTTAACGCTCAAAAAAATTAAATTCATCAAAGTTTCACATTATTAACTTTAAATTCATTAAACTCCCAAAGAAATTAAATCCCTCAAAGTTTCATATTATTAATTTTAAATTTATTAAACTCCCAAAGAAATGAAATCCCTCAAAGTTTCATATTATTAACATTTGTCGATTATTTTCACTTTAATTTAGCTATCAATTACTTTTTGCATATGAGGGATGTATTGAGGAGCAACACTACATATTACACTTGTCTATAATAGTATCTAAAATTATTATACAAAACCTCAAATATTATTATAAATTTATATATTTATATTATTATCAAATTATTATATATAATGTTATCATATATTAATATATATAATAATTATATAGAATTATAGGAAATGGATCGTTATAACATCAAAATTATTTTTCCAAAAAATATAGGATATAAAAATTAATAGTATGGCAGGCTACACTATTCAGGAATCTTGGAAATCCTGGTGGGACTTGGTGCAGAATAGGAAACTTAGGAATGTTCCACCTCTTCTTTGTTGGGGAGTTTGGTTAGCGAGAAACTTAGTTATATTCAAAGATCACATTTCATCACTTGCTATCATCTCTTCTATAATAGAGGTTGTTTACTTACTCGTCCCATTTAAAGAAACTGCAGGTGCTCCTAGGGTGATAGTAGAGGAAGTGATCAATACTCAAATTGTAGAAATTATGGTGTAGAATTGTAACTGCTCATGAAATTTTAATCGAAATCACAAGACACAATCTTACTCTACTACTTTGTGGAATTCAACTCACAATTTAGAACATAAATCACAAATATGCAATGAGAAATAACACACATGCACATAGTATTTTTCTAGGGGAAAGCAACATGATAAAAACCCATTTACTTGCTTGCATTAATCTGATGAATATATATGTATTACAATTGCTAGCTCAATCTGACCTTCACCTGCAACTGAATAACCTATCTCTCTACTCACTAAGAACCTCTGACCCAGACTTAGTCAATTTTTGCCTTTGTTTGAGCCCCTATTTCCTTGTGTAATTTCTGAGGAAATTAGGCCCCTGTTATTTAGGAATTTCCTCCAAAATGATTGCACAATTCCCAAGGTTGATCATCTGACTGCATGCAACACCAGTGCACTCAAGAATAGTCTACAATTGATGTTATGCTACCTTGGAAACTCCACCATAGTTGGGGAACTTGAATTCTCTACATGCACTAGCTATTTTGGGTTGATTGATTGGTTAACTGGATGATCACTGAGTTAGATTGAAAGTCCCACTACACAACTAACCTTCCACTAGTTCCTCCAACAGTTAGAACTATTTAATTGAAAACAACTTGAAATAAGTGACGTTGATTGCTACAAATTATCAAGCACACATGCTTAACTGAATTCCAAGCCCTCTAACTCAAATTTACTAAGTAAACTTAGTGACACAAGTCATGTCACACAAGTAAATTGCATCCAAGTTGTCTAATGATGTGGAAATCTAAATTTTCTCAATTTGACCAAGGCAAAATCAAATTGAGACTTTCTTGTTGCATTTTTCAACACTCCCTCTCAACAAGAAAGGGGTTATCAACCACCCCTATCCAGCACCTATGGAACTCAAACTTCCCTCTTGACAAATCCTTTGTCAACATGTCAGCATCTTGTTCCTCTGTCAGAATTTATTGTAGCAACATTATTTGCCTCTGCACACAGTCCCGTAAATGATGATCTTGGATATCTGAATGCTTGGATCGATCATGAAATACCAGATTCTCAGAGAGCTTGATGCAACTTTGTTTATCATATATAGCATTTCGATCCATCATCTGACCAAACAGTCCCACAAGTATCTTTCTCATCCAAACTACCTCACATGATGCTTGAATTGAATCCATGTATTCTGCTTTTGCCAAGTTGAGTGCCATAGATCTTTGCTTCCTGTTGTACTAAGAAACAGTTGTGGACCGAACATTAAAAATTCTACCTGGTGTATTTTTTTGATCTGATGGAATCCCCGCCCAATCTATATTTGTGAAGCCACACAGCTTCACTATGTCTGTCCATTTATACCATAATCCAAATTTCATAGTGCCTTTGAGGTACCATAAAACATGCTTAGCTACCTTCCAAAACAATTTGGTTGGCCTAATCATAGCTTGGCTCAGTTGGTTGACTACATAGCACATGTCTGGTCATGTGTTCACAAGATCATTAGTGAACCCGCTAGTTGTCGATAAATGGTAGCATCCACTTCTTCACCTGAAGTGGCATCCTCCTCCTTCCTCTAGATGGTCGCTAGAGGTATCTCCATGGGCTTACAACTCTGCATGCAGAATCTCTGTAGTATATCATTTTCATACTTTCCTTGAGACACAAACAATCCCATTGCTTTGCCATACTTCCAACCCAAGGAAGTAGTGCATGAGACCCTTGCCCTTCATTTCAAATTCCCTTGCAATTTCCTCCTTGCAAGATTTGATCAATTTCTCACCACAAGTTAAAATAAAAATCATCAACATATAAGACAACAATAAGCAATTTACCTTCTACCAATATGTGATAGAGAATTGCATCCGCTTCACTTTTATTGAAGCCCAAACCAATGAGACAATTTCCGGTCATGGTGTACCAAGCACGGTGTGCTTGTTTAAGACCATACAACGCTCGCTTGAGTATGCACACATGAGACTCCCAATAAAATGTATAAAAACCTTTTGGTTGCTTGATGTACACCTCCTCCTCAATAACCCCACTAAGAAATGTTGTATTTACATCAATCTGGTGGATCTTCCACCCCATTTGCGCAACCAGTCCAAGAATTGATCTAATGGATGAGTACCTTGCTATAGGAGAAAGGTCTTCTCATAGTAAATTCCCTCAACTTGAGAGTACCCCTTAGCCACAACCTTAGCCTTATACTTATCTGCTTTCGTTTGTTGCATGCTTAACCTTGAAGATCTATCTCGAACCCACAACTGATTTATCTATCGGTCTTGGGACCATTTCCCAAACACTGTTCATTACAATCGATTCATACTCTTCCACCATTGCATCAACCCATACAGGTGTCTCTACTACTTCCTCGAAAGAGGATGGCTTAGTCTATACAAGCTTATTCATTAGAGCCATGTAGCCAGTGTATCGATCAAGTGACCTCCTATGCCTGCGCAAATTTGAAGAAGATTTCACATTCTCCCTCGCATCCTACATAAGTCTATCAGCTTCCCTCGTTATTTTTATGCCTTCTCTAGATGTTTATACTTGATTGGATGTATCCGCTCACTGCTCCTCTAGTTGTGGTCGCTCCACAACTTCCATAGGCTCTTCCTTTGGAACTAAAATCTTCTCTTCTTGTGGAATATGAATCTCCCTCTCAAGAGAGCACCACATTGCTTTATCCTCATCAAACTTTACATCCCTCGCTCAACTGTCATTCTGAGGGAAGGTAAGTACAAACGATAGTTTTCAAGAGTTTTTTTGTAACCCAAAAATACCCCCAACTATGTTGTCGGCTCAAGCTTCTTCCTTGATTCTTTGGAAACATGGCAGTAAATAGAGGCTCCAAAAATCCTGAAGTGCGACAAATTCAAATTTCTCCCCAAGAAAGCCTCCTTCGGTGTAATCATACCAAGAATACGATGAGGACTCTGGTTCTAAAAATAGATTATTTTGTTGTATGCCTCATCCCACAAATGCAAAGGTAGTCCTTGGTCATGCAACATAGCCCTCGCAACTCCCACAATGCTCTGGTTCTTTCTCTCAGCTACCAAATTCTGTTGTCGGTTGTGGGGTGATGTCAACTCTCATCGAATGCCTTCTTTCGCACATAAATTTTTGAATTCATTCGAAACATACTCACCTCCATTATCACTCCTAAGAGCCTATACCTTCTTGCCAATTTCTTTCTCAACTAGTGCCTTGAATTCAACGAACTTGGAGAATGTCTCATCTTTCTACCGCATGAAGAAGATTTAACAATTCCTTGAGAAGTCATCAATAAAAATGACAAAGCAATTGTGTCTGGTAGTGGAGGTTGTCAAGAAAGGTCCATAGACATCAAAGTGGACTCTTTCCAAGACTACATGTGTTTGTTGTCTCGCTCATGGAATTTGGATTTCACATACTTCCCCAAGGTACATCCTTTGCATACATCTTGTTTCTCAATTTCTCCTTTGGAGAGTCTAGTGGTTATTTGTTGCATAATCTTTAAGGTGCCATGATGCAAATGGCCAAGTCTTTTGTGCCAAATTTCACCAACATCACATCTTTGCACTTTCTCTACCTTACTGCTTAATGCAACACAATCTTCCACATCTAGCTTATATAGGACCTTCACAAGAACACTGATCTGTTTTACCTATCCCATGGCTATGTGTCTCAGGAATGCTTTCCCTTTGCTGAAGATCACATCATAACCATGGTCTTCCAAAAATACAATAGATATGATATTTTTCTTTAGGCTTGGAACGAGCATGACATCCTTAGGTCTGAGAGGAGAGATTGACTCCCTTTGAAAGGTGATTGTGCCAATCTAGGTCACAATGTACCCTCCATCATCCCGCAACTTGATGTTCATCTAGAGATATTTCTCCTCCGGGTCACTGAAAAATTCTATACACCCTGTCATACAAAACAATGCACCTAAGTCCAAGTACCACACACACCCCATCATTGTGTTATCCATGCATGCGATAAGGGTGAAATCAAGCTCGAACATGAAGCCAAAGCTTCACCTACTACTCCTCCTGAGGTCTTCTTGTTTGACTTTTTGTGTGGACACTTCGTAGCATATTTCCTGAATTCATGACAATTGAATCATTTAATTTTGGACAAATCTTTCTTGTTTCCCCCTTGGTTGGATTCTAGTTTGGTTTGAGATTTTTTCCCTTCTCCCTTCTTTCCCTTTCAAACTAATGCAAATTTTTCTTCATCCTTGCCCTTGAATGAATTCCCATCTCTGGTATTTCGCCTTATCTCTTCTTGTACCAAATAAGACCATAAGCGTTCCCAATTCGGTAGTTTCTCCCTCCCATTCACAGAGTCTTGGTAGCTATGCCAACTTTTGAGAAGGCCTAGAAGAGTTAGGCTTACCAAATCATATTTTGAAACATTAACACCAACCCCACCAAGTTCATCACGAACTTGTGTAAATCTTTTCAGATACTACAGGATAATTTCATTCTAATACATCTTGATATTTCGAAGTTTATCCTTGAGCGCCCACTTCCTATGGGCACTATTATTCTCAAACAATTATGTCAATGTTTTCCACATTGTGAATGTAGTTTCTTTCCCATGGAGATTTGAGACAGTGTGATCCCGTACTCCCTCCAATATTATTCTCCTCTCCTTGGCTACATATTTCTTCCAATGGGCTAGGTTTTGTGCATCAGATGCCTGTGGTTTTGCAACATATGTCTTGATGTATTCTAGCAGTCCATTGTCATCCAACACTGTCTCCGTGCGATCCTACCATGCAATAAAATTATAGTTTCCTTCCAAGGCATACTCTAGTATCGTTCCATTGAAGGCCATCTTCCCAACTCTGAAGAGATCCTGCTACACTGAACTGCAAATTCGAACCTCCTCATAAATAACTTCGAAATTCCTGTTCTAATGTGAATCCTACTGTGATACCATGTAGAAATTATGGTGTAGAATTGTAACTGCTCATGAAATTTTAATCAAAATGACAAGACACAATCCTACTCTACTGCTCTGCGGAATTGAATTCACAATTTAGAACATCAATCACAAACATGCAATGAGAAATAACACACATGCACACAGTGTTTTTCCAGGGGAAATGTAACCACCCTCCTCCCACATCTACCCTAGTAACCGACCAACCAAGGTAAACATGTGACAAGAGGCTACTATGATGGGATTCAACCTCCCTGGTGACCTTAAGGAAATGGAATCGATGGAAACACATCAACCATACCATCCACATCAGCAACAACACTCCCAGGAGGCAACCCAACCATTCAAGCATCCTGCTCTTGGGTCCCACTGAGTGTTTAGACCTCTAGACCTATGGACACTCTCATTCTATGGGAATACCATTGTCTAGGGACCTATAGACTCTCCCACAAGCCTGCATGCCTGCATCCAGGGACTTTTCCCAACAGACATGTGCCAGCTTCCGCGAAATTTAAGGCACTTTTCTAGCCCAGAATTCCTATCACTACCCAGAACTTGTTGTAACTTCCAGAATCCATTAAACACATTATGACAAGACTAATAAACTTCAGGACTATGCATGACCATCCCCAACTAGGATTGACATTATGTCAAACACTTGGCATCAATGCAATCTACAAGTCTAGGATACAAGACAAATCATGAATGACTAAAAACTCTTATGAAACATGACAAGAAGGATTACCACCTTCTCCCTTGAATTTTTATGACTTCAATTAGGTCGTGCATCCATCATTTTAACGATTATAAGTAAATACATGGAGTAACCACGACATGAACTAGTCAATTAACCATGCTTATAACTAGCATAAAACCATGGAAATAACAGTGACATAACAACCATTAAATCCACATATAAAAAAGTACAAAAGCAAGATAGCTTAGCTTTTATTAACCATAGGAAAATCTAACGAGGTTCGGGACTTCCATGTACCACCTGACCGTAGACATGGTTGAACCAAATCTTTCTTTCAGTCAGTCACTCTCGTGCCATATTCCAAGCATGAATGTGGGATCTCATGGATAAGACAATCCAAAAACAACCAAGGGAATCCAGAGGTTAAACCACCTCCACCCTCACCAAATCATGATCACACCAAAATTGGAGCTCTGATCACAAAACCAAAACGAACTTGGAATTGCATCCTGAATCCATCATTATCCTTGAGGAATTTTTCGTCTCCTTGTCTCTTAGGCTTTACCGTAATCCAATCATGAATCACTAGGCCCTAAACCGAGACACCAACCTCTCAGGATTTACCACAATCCACACTAAATCACTAGGTCCTAAACCGAGACTCCTCCCTCGGGCTTTACTGTGTATCCCGCCAAATCAGTCAAGGGATTCCTAGGCCTTTGGGAATGAACCTTCAGGCAACCTCCACCCCGGATTCTGAAATCCATCTGGCAATTCCAAAGCTCAAAACCAAGATAAACATCACGACACACCATGGCATCCGGAAAATTCAAGGCTAAGCTGAAAACCACTGTCATAACCCGGAAAAACCATGCCACCAACAGTAAGAGAACCATACACCAACATGCAAAGCCATGCATGTCAAAACCAGAAAGGAAATCACACATGCAATATGTTACCTGCAAGTATTCATGTCGAAGTTGATTGATCTTGCCCTTCCTTCCTTGATCCCTGCTTTCCTTCCTTTCCATTTGCTTGTGTTTCCTTCCTTGCTCCAAAGCTAGAGTGCTCCAAGAAAACTCTGTGTGTCCAAGAGTGAGAGAGTGAGAGAGAATAATGAGAGAGCTCCAAAACTAAACTGACAAAAGTTACCAATTGATCCTCAGAAGTATTTTTATTAATGAGGCCTCTATTTTCTTCATTTTCCATTATTTTCCTTCATTTTCCTCCTCACATGCAACCTGTGACCTTTCACCTTACATTTCTCCTAATTTTCGTTATTTTCATAAATAAATGTGCCAAAAATGCCTTTTTTTCTTTGCCAATTTCCTTTAGCCATAAACATATCCAGTGATGCCCACTAGGATATATTTTCCCAACATTCAAATTGGAATACGTGTCCCTTACCCGTGGTCTTATTTTTTCCTTTATTAACTTTTATGACATGAAATTTTCACCAGGCTTGTTACAGAAAACACACCAAGACCTTAGCAAAACCGCTCAAAAGAAAACATACTTCCCATGGACCTTTATAACTTAGCTCATTGCAATATTTACAATGAAAGACCTACTCAAAAGAAAAACATCATGACAACATGACAAGATAACAACCATACTGCTTATTGGAGCTTTATAACTTAGCTCATGGTGGTATTTACATCCATATATATACATATACCAAAACATCAGCAAAACATATGCCAAACATATACCAAACATCAAACCAAAATTGTTTTGCCTCAATTGGTAAACAATGAAGAATACATGGCCCACATCTGATCTGCCATCTCCCATGTAGCTTTGTTGGGCCCAAATATTTTCCACTGCACTTTAACTTGCTCTATGGTTTTGTTCCTGAGAATGAGATGCTTTCGCTGTAATATGCATTGAGGCTCTAGCTAGAACTCTCCTTCTTGCTCCACCTGCAATACAGACCAATCAATAACATGATCAACATCCTTTATATACCTCTTAAGCAATGAAATATGGAAAACACCATGGAATTTCATTATTGGAGCCAGTGCAAGTTGATAGGCCACTAGTCCATTCCTCTCAAGGATCTCAAAAGGTCCGCAATATCGTGGTGCCAACTTGGCACATGATCCAATCCTCAATGAGCTCTATTTGGGCTTGATGCACAAATACACATGCTCCCCAACCTGAAACTCCTTAAATACCCTGTGTTGGTCCGCATAACTCTTTTGTCTATCCTGTGTTTCCTTTAGATTCTTCTTTATAACCTACATTTCATGTTCCATGTTTGCCAACATATCCGGTCAATAAGTACCTTGTTCACTGGACCACTCCAGCTGATGGGATTATTACAACCCCATCCATACAATGCCTCAAAAAGACTCATCCTCTATGACTCTTGATAACCATTATTGTATGCAAACTTAACCAATGGAAGATACTCCTCCCATTTCCTTTGGTGGTGCATCACGTACATCCTCAACATATCCTCCAAGATCCTGTTGACCCTCTCTGTTTGTCCATCTTTCTGCGGACGATAAGTAGTATTGAAGGCCAACTTTGTACCCAAGCCTACAAATAACTCCTTCTAGAACTTGGAAGTGAACTTTACATCCCTTTCCGACACAATATTCTTTGGAACACCATGTAATCTCACTATCTCTTTGATGAAAACCTATGCCACCTCACTGAATGAATATGTAGTCTTCACTAAAATGAAATGAACTACCTTGCTCAAACTATCGACCATCACCATAATAGAATCATGATGTCTCATTGTCCTCGGAAGACCTGTAATGAAATCCATGGAAATGACCTCCCATTTCCATTTTGTAATCACAATAGGTTGTAGTAGACCACCTGGATGCTTACATTATGCCTTTACCTATTGACAATCTAAACATTTAGCCACGAACTCTACCCCTTCCTTCTTCAGATTTAGCTAATAGTAACTTCTTCACCGACGCCAACGCCTTCTGATATCCTGAGTGACCCAAGTATGGCTTCACGTGAAACTCCCTCAAGATAAGCTTCTTCGACTCACTGCAATTCGGCACATAGATCTTATCCCTGAATCTCACCAAACCATCTGTCGTGAGATGATAGTCTACATCCTGATCACATGTACCTGTGCCTATACCTGCACCTATACATGTACCTGTACTTTGTCATAACCTGTGCATGATCGCCATGAACTTGTCATCCCACTATCCTACCTACAAGATCCTATCCTATAACGTTGTCCCATAAGAGCTCATAGTTGCTATATGATTTACATGTACCTTCCTGCTAAGAGCATCTGCAACCTAGTTCTCCTTTCCTTTGATGTATCTGATCTCGAAGTTGAACTCACTAAGGGTGGCCAGCCATCTAGTTTGCCTAGCATTTAGATTCGACTAGTCAAACAAATACCTCAACCCATTATCATTTCTCATCAATACAAACCTCCTGCCAAGAAGATAGTACCTCCAAATCTTCAACGCATGTATGATCGCTTCTAGCTCAAGATCTTGTGTCTCGTGCTCATTCAATTTCCGTGACTCATAGCACACTACTTGTCCTTCTTGCATGAGAAATCCACCAAGTCCTCTCTTGCAAGAATTTGTACACACTACAAACTCCTTGTCTGAATCTGGAATCTTTAGTACTGGTGCATGTGTCAACAACTGCATGAGTTGCTCAAAACTAGTTGCATATTCTTCTATCCATTCAAACTTCTTATCTTTGATATGCAATGATTTGATAGGATGTGTGATGCATGAGAAGTTTCTGATGAACCTCCTGCAGTAACTTTCCAATCCCATGAATGATCTCACCTCATCCAAATTCTTAGGAGTTTCCCACTCCATGATGACCCTTATCTTTAATGGATATACTGCTACGCCTTCCTTAGAAAAGACATGTCCCAAGTAATGCACCTCTATCTAAAAGAAGTTGCACTTGCTAAGCTTAGCATACAACTGATTCTCTCTTAGCAATCTCAACATTGCTTCTAAATGCTTGACATGTTCTTCCTCATTTTTAGAATATACCAATATGTCATCAAGGAATACAATAACAAACTTGTCTAGATAAGGACGCAACACACTATTCATCAAATGCATAAATGTAGCTGGAGCATTAGTCAAACCGAATGGAACTACAACAAACTCATAATGTTCATACGTAGTCCTAAACGTAGTCTTGAAGATATCCTCTTCCTTGATGCGTACCTGATGGTATCCCGATCTCAAGTCGATCTTAGAGAACATTGTTGCTCCCTTAAACTGATCAAACAAATCATCGATCCTCGGCAATGGGTACCTATTCATGATCATTACCTTATTCAAATATCTGTAATCAATGCACAATCTATGAATACCATCTTTCTTCTTTACGAATAGCACTGGTGCACCCCAAGGTGATACACTTGGCCTAATGTATCCCTTGTCAAGCATCTCCTTTAACTACAATTTCAACTCTACTAGCTTCGAAGTGCTCATCCTGTAAGGTGTCTTCGATGCTAGTGTTGCCCCTGGCACCAACTTAATAGAGAAATCCACTTCCCTGTGAGGAGGTAACTCTCGAATCTTTGTTGGAAACACATCCTGATACTGTTGTAATACAGGGTACCTCTTGAAGATTTCTCCATCCTCAATACATTTGTGTTTGTCACTAGATATATGTACTGCAAACATCACACAACCTCTTCTGCAACTATGCCTAGCATGCATAGCGGTAACCATCCTCACTGATGTAGGCTTCTTCTTCCCCTGCAAATTTCTCTTTTCCCCACTATCACCCACACACTCAATGGCCTTGTCGAAGCAATCCACTTTGGCCCTGTGAAGGTACAACCAATCCATAACCAAAATCATACTATATGATCCAAATGGAAGTACATTCAAATGTGTTGATGTAGGCATACCATTTAACTCAAATGCACAAGCTCTTTCCCAACAGTGAACTCTCTTCTTTGTACCAATAGCCAACTTTACCAACCAATATTCTACATGCACTTATTTTCTCAAACCACACTTATCCACCAGGTAAGGATTAATATAACTATAGTTAGATCCAAGATCAATCAAAATAGAAACAACTTGATCAAAAAGCTTACCGTCCATCTCATTGATAGATTCCTGATTATCCGCCTGCCTTTTGTCCACAATTGCATAGACCCGAGGAATGCGATAACCAACATCACTAACTGTATGCGCCTCCTGAGCGTTATAGATCCGGGGTCTACCACCCTGATACTGCGGACAATCCCTCTTATGATGATCCTTGCCACATATCCAACAATGCAATTGTTCTCTACCACCACCTATAACCTGTTGCTCTCCATTTCCCTTCTCAGTTGTATTGAACTTCTTGTAAGGGAATACATTTTATTTCTTGCTTTCATATTGAGGTATTCCTCACTTTGGTGGCCATTTTCCTTTATCTTTCTCATTTCCTTTCAAGTCACGCTTAGGCTCAGCTTTGCACTTTGATTGCTCATAACAATGTTTTAACTTTCGGATGGCCGCCTCCAACGATCTAGGCTCATCAAACTCAATCCGGTCTCTATATGATACTAGAAATCCACTGATGAATCTCTTACCCCACCCCTAGAGGTACTCATGGCAAGGTGACAAAATCAATCCATCTTCCTTCGTCCAGAAGTTTCCACCCAGAATGTCTGACTCACTATTGGCCTAACCACCTCACCTGATGATGGTGTGCCCTCTACCCTATGTGCGGTAGTGGCCGCCTATCCGGCTGATGGGTAAACTAAGTCCACCGTATCTCTAATGGGATCTGGAATGGGTTCTGTAATCGATACTACCACCCTTGCTTCTGCTCCCATCTATGCCTTTGTTGGGCGAGGTGTTGGCTCTTTCACTCAATATCGAACTGCCTCTCTTTGGTTCGTACCAGCTCTGGGTCTTGTATGGTCTAAGTATATTGTAGCCTTTGTTCATAAGCACTTGAACCTCAGCCTTCTCCTCCATGAGGTAAGGCACATATCTCAATAGCTCCAATACCCTACTAGTATACTCATCATATGTCATGGAACCATCCGCAACTCAAAAAAATCCTTAGTTCTGTCATCAAATTATCTCTCTGGCAAATAATTCTTCTTGAAGACCCTCTCAAACTCATGCCAAGTCAAATCATCCTCATGTATACCTTTAACATTCTTCACATATTCCCACCAAATATTTGCTTTACCTTTGAGACTGAAAGTGGTTATCTTTTCTTTCATGTTTTATGAATACTCATGCAATCTAAAGAACTTCCTCATACCAAGCAACCATGCCTCTGCATCCTGTGATTTCTTCATCTCTCCATCAAAGGTAGGTGGCTTTGCTTTCTTAAACTCATCCGGCAAGTATCCCCTATCACTCCTCCTATAAGGATGATAACGATGATCATCATGATGCATGTCCGAACTAAAACTAGAATAGTACCTATGTCCATCACCTCTCCTCTTCGCAGTGTCTAACAACATGCCATCTCTGATCGTGTCATCTTTGTCCAACCTGTGACCACCATAAGACCTGCTGCCATATGCCCCATTAGTTTTTTCCTCCTGCTCATGGCTGATCCAAAGTGGTCCCTGTCACTGCAATTCTGACAAACTCTGAAGTAGTATTGCATTAACCTCTGCTTGTTTCTCTTGTGCCTGCATGATTTTGTGATTGTCCACCTTACAACTTCTTATTTCTTCCTTCAAGCTTCCCAATTTATCTTGCAAATCAAAATAGTGCCTAACACCACGCTACTCATTTGATTCATAGGGAGGAGATTCTTTGTAGTCTACCATCTTTCTAGCCATTTTGATCTCTTTCTTGCAAGGCAAATTATGTCAACTAAACCAAATCACAATAATTCGGCGTACCTTAGTATACTTCGGGGAGGATACCATGTCTGCAAGATCAACAAATCAACGTGATACATGTATGATATAATCATGACAGCATATAAAATATAATGCATAGACATATAACCATATGTCCATCATTCTAGCTAGAGTCTAGTCATTAATGCATGCCATATCAACTACGCATGCCATGACCTCATGCGTGACAACAACAACCATATAATTGTATATTGATCGTACGCAAAAATAAACAACATGTACCCAACCATACACCCATGACAACACACTTCACACAACCACATCCTTATTCCCATAGAGACATCATTATGACCATGACCAAAACCATGCATATGCAACAAGCATTCAAGGATGACTGACACACATGCAACCGACATGAATGCATGACCAACACACGACCCATTCACTCTGAGGGGTGAACCATGCTCTGATACCAATTTGTAACCACCCTCCTCCCACGTCTACCAAATTAAATGACCAACAGGGGTAAACATGTGATGAGAGGTGTCATGTCTCTTCTCAAACACATTTGTAACAGGGTGTTTCCACACATTTTTGCACAATTTTGGCTAAGGGAAAGAACACAGCATTTTCGACTTAGGGACTTAAGAGGAAATTTGACTTAATTTGGTTGCTAGTGGAAGGTGGGGGCCATCCACATGGGAATTCTAACTAGGTCATTCGAATGGCTTGGAGGGAATTCAAAGTGTTGGATGGAGGGGCCCACATGAGGCCAGGAAGGCCCACAAAGATAAAAGGAGAGAGCTCTCATTTGGATTCATTCTTACACCTTGCAATCAAAATTACGTGATTGTTCGCTTTGCTGTTTAGCTGAGTCAGCCGGTTGTTTATCCACGAATCTCTCAAGCGGGATATTCAACCTCTGCTTCAAGGGACCATCCGTGCTCACCCAAGAGAGGCAGTTCCATAAGTATTTCAAGAGTTTCAGGAGTGTGTTACAACACTACCATTCAGCCACAACAGGGAGTGCATATTTCTAGCTAGCTGGAGAATACACAGGGGGAGTTTGGAGCTATCAATGACCAAGCATTTGCAGGGAGAGTTATAGGATTGGGAGAGAAACAAAGGGTCAGCCTTTATTGTGAGTTTTGGAGCCAGCAGAGCCAACATCCCAGTAGTTTGATTTAGTTACGTGGGAGTTGGAGGGTAGAATTGTAGAGTTGGAACTAGCTGAGAGAAATAGGAGATCACTTGGAGGGCCATTTGAGGAGGACTGCTAAAGTTGGGAGAGCAGAGATTGACAGGATCAATCACAACAACAGAATTTGAAATTGGAGGAGGGCCAAGCTGTGAAAGGTCAATTTTTGAAAGTTGGAACCAAGGCAAACCCTTTTTTGCTTTTCTGGGTTTTGGGCAAGGATCACACTCCTAATTTTATAGAATTTTCTGGGAAGATCTAAGGGGTCAAATAGGGGTCCCAACTCAGCTAGCAGCTAGAGGAGCTAAGAGGAATTTGGGCCAAAATTCAAAGGTCAGCATTTGGCCAATTCCTTCGTGGGTTTTTCTGGGTTTAGGCCAAGGAGCAAGGAGCTGAAACATCATAATTTTCTTAGCACGAGAAGCAGTGATTCCAGCCCTTCGAAGTCAACAGACATAGGAGTTTTTGGGGGTAGCGCAGTTCACTTTGGTGCAACAGTTGTAGCAGCCTTCAATTCAACATTTTCTCACCTGGGTTTTATCATGCTTGTCCATTGATATAAGCCCAGGTGCACCATTCTATTTTACTATTGTAATTTCTCCTTAAGAAGTAATAAAATGGCTCGGCAGTTCTCGATTTCCAGTGTTTCCATGGGTGCTTAATGTATATTTCGTTTTTCTGATTGTTGGATTGTTTGCATGCTTTGTATATCACCTACATTCCTATTTAGGAACATTACAAGAGGCTACTATGATGGGATTCAACCTCCTTAGTGACCTTAAGGAAATGGAATTTATGGAAAGACATCAACCATACCTTCCACATCAACAACAACACTGCGAGGAGGCAACCCAGCCACTCAGGCATCCCGCCCCTAGGTCCCACCGATTTTTTAGACCTATTGACCTTTGGACTCTCTCATGTTATGGGCATGCCAATGTCCAGGGACCTTTGGACACTCCCACAAGCTTGCATGCCTACGTCCAGGGACTTTTCCCAGCAAACCTATGCCAGTGTCCGCGGAATTTAAGGCACTTTTCTAGCCCAAAATTCTGTCCACTGCCTAGAACTTGTTGCAACTTCCAGAATCCATTAAACACATGATGACAAGACTAATAAACCAAAAATCAGCTTCAGGACTAGGCCTGACCATCCCCAACCGGGACTGTAAACTGTTGGGACAGGGTACCCTAGGGTCAATTTTGGGGCAAAAGCCCAAGTTTTGGGGCAAAAGCCCAAGTTTTGGGGCAAAAAGCCCAAGTTTTGCTGTAAAGAATTTAAAGTCTCCGCAAGATGTGGTCACGGAGCGCGTAGATAGTAAAGTGTCATAAAGGGTTTTACCCTTCTTTTATGTAGGTTGTGTCGGCGCGGACCATGGGATTTTATAAAAAGGAGAGTCTTAGAGAGTCTAAGGCAGTAGTAGAAAATAGTAGAAATCAGTGAAGATGAATGTAATGGGTCAGTAAATAAATAGCAAAGAAGTCTTAGAGTAGAAGAGAGGCTCTGCAGTTGTGTGCACAGAGGCCTAGAGTAGAGTCTGCAGATGAGTGTGCGGACCCTTGTAGCTGAGTGCGCAGGGAAGTCTTGAGTCTATAAGAAGAACTGAAGTATTAATAAAGAAGTTATTACAACATTTCTTGTGTTTTGTTATCTATTTCTATTATGAATGAATGCGCTTTTATGCTATGATGAATGATGGGTTTATGAATTAAAATTGTATTAATGTGCGATTTTACATGATTTATATTGTCATATGAAAGCAAGTAATAATAACTATTTACACGAAGAATGTCCTATTGCATGTTAAAATTATCAAACACTTAAGTTGATCTGGATAACTACGGGATTAAGAGTAGTCACAGGAGCGCATAAGCAGTTGCTTCACTTGTTTAGGGTCCGCGAAAGGCAGTCGTAGACCTTTGCAGGGGTATAGAATCTGATTAAGGGAAGTTATATCGATCTGTGCGAAGGCAGGTTTAGGGCATAAAATGACATCATGCTCATCTCTAGGTGCGGAAACTTGGTTCGAGCATCCCCCCATACTGCTTCGGGTGAGACTTCAGTCCGCACACCACAGGTTGATGTCAAAAGGGCCAGTAGTGTAGGGATTTGTTTGGAAAACTTAACCCTGAACCTGGGTCAGGACCCATTAAGCCAACAAATGGTTCTATTGTCGGGACCGAGATCTTCATAAAGAGATGTGGAATGTCGCATCACTGGAATCCAACAAAGAAAGAAATTGAGAGTGGTTGGATAGAAATATCCACGAATTCGTGGCGCAAGAAAACATAAATCTGTGACTGACGAAATAATAGTGGTTGAACAAGTATTTGTACATAGAGATACATGAAATTTTCTTTTGTTCCTTCCCGATCGAACTATATGAGTGGATTGCTAAATTGGCAAACAACCAGGGAAGGTGGAGGCTTGACGGTCCAATAGTGTGGACCCCAGAGCTAGTGCGGAGATTGGAAGCCTCTAAAGATAAGATCGCACACGTTGTTGATCACTGGCTTGATCGTGTCATAGGAGGATTTGTGACAGAATTCGCAGTCGATACCTCGGTCAGCTACAGCGAAGCAGAGCGACGCTTCTTCAAGGGACCGCGAGGTAAGTATTTAAGATCTTTGAATACTTGGATTAAAATGCTCTTGTGTGAAAAGAGGGTTATGCAATTACCTTGATGTTTGGAGCTATGCGAAGTGGAAATTTATTCAGGGATAGAGGGAGAACAGGCCCTGAATATAGCCTGTTGATTGAGCCTCCTCTAAGTGACGACGAAGGAGCAGCACAAGCTTCACCACAGAGCATTGTCCAGTTAATAAGGCAAGGGTTCCCGCAAATACCCCATCCACCCACACCACCTCCATCTTCACCTCCACAACATACACCTTTGCCCACACCGCCACCACCTCTGCCACCGTTCAATATGGCGAATGCAGTGAAATTTCCCATTTTCAATGGCTTGGGAAATGAGGACCTGGACCAGTTTTGGTTCGTTGCGAAGGTCGTGTGGACAGCCCAAAATATTACAGATGATCATATGAATAAAGCAACGTTGGTTACTTCTTTACAAGATGGCGTGCTAACATGGTACATTAAGTACTTCACTGATAACCCGACGGCTGCGTTGGTAGACATTTAGACTGCACTGAATAATGATTCAGTAGGCCCAAGTCTGATGTTATGAAACCAGCTCACAAAAAGATAGAAAAGAAAGATCAACGCCTTAGAAATGAGCCTCTTCGAGGGGGAAACCTCCTTTACATTACACAAACGAACAATTCTTGGATGATACAAATGACAATTCCTCCTTTCTATATATAGGAGTCTATGGGGTCATAATATAATCAGAGCCGACATAATAATAATAATGTAAGGGCACAATAATAACAGTAGTGGGCTTATATGGGGCACAATAATAACAATATGGGGACTACATGGCCACAAAAATATAATAATGGGATTGCACTAATAACAATAAGGGGTTACACTAATAGTATAGGGACCTAACATGCCCCTCTCCTTCAAAAAGTGTTGTCCTCAACGCTTGAGTAATTTTGGATGCTTCTGTATAAAAGTCTTGTCCCCCCATGTGGAATCTTCAGCGGGTAAGTTCTTCCACCTGATGAGAGACTCTCAAATTGATTGATTTCGTAGCTATTGGGTTCTTGTTTCTCTGACTGCTCCAGGTTCCAATATGATTTTTCCTTCCTCATCAAGTTCTAGCAATATTGTTTGAACGGGTATCTTCTCATTATGTAAGGTCGCCATTTCTTAAGTGCATGTAGAGTGCGCTGCGAAAGAACAGGCCGACAAGGAAGAGCGCAGCTCCGAAAGAAGCCAGAAATATCCTTTGCCCTAAACGGAGGAAGAAGACAAGTCAGAGCAGGGTGGTGGAGATCAGCAGTAAAGTACTCCCTTCTGAGTGAAGTAGTACAGGAATCAGGAAAAGGAAGGACCACACAAGAAGACAAAAGACACCAAGTCATTACTAGATATAGTTACTTTGAGGAGGGCAACTTGGATGATATTGGAGATAAGGTGCGGGATACAATAGCAGAACTGTTGTAGCAGTTTGAGCAGTAGCAAAAGCAAGCACTAGTCGCCATACAGATGGGTCTGCATGAGTTGCAAATCCAAACAGCAAGACTCCAGGCAACTACAGGACAGAGCAGCGCTACATCAGCCAGTCTGGCATCGGTGACCACTCAAGTAGCAGAGCTGGTTCGGTCAATGGATCTTTGGGCAGTCGCGCTGCCTAATGGAGCTTTGAATTCGGAGGCGGCCACTGACAAGGCTACTATCAACACTTTGAAGAATGTGGGCCTCAACTTGGCCATGCTCCCCATTAAGTTCCTTCACACACTCCAAGCAGGTGTGATTTTAGAGGTTAAGGCCCGGGAATAGCACGCGCTAAGCATGATCAGTGAGTACAAGGACAACAATGAACAGATGTTCGTGGAGATGACAACAACGCTAGAAGCATGGAATAAATTTCAAGTGCAAAATGAACAAACTGTCGTCGTGGTGGTCGAGGCATGCAGGAGGGTCCCTGAACTGCATATCCTGGAGGAAGCACCAGTGGACGCAAAGATCAGGAAGTTGGATGCAGGTGTGCGCGACACAAAAACAGAAGTGGCCAAGGTTCAGTTTGAACTAAACCTGAAGATAACAGAGCTCGAGTTGAAGTCACAGCCTTCAACTCCACCAGAGGTCAGAGAACAACGTGAAGCCGCTGTGAAGGATGGAGTCGCAGCAGTAGACACCGCGGTGAGCAATTGCACCGCGCTCTTCAAGTAGTCCATGGAGGTAGTCACGACACTGCAGGAAGATCCTAACATACAGAGGTTAAACACAGAAGCCCGTGAATTGCAGCAACAGTATGATGAAGCAAGAGCGACGGCACGCACCATCGCTATATCACAGCGATTGGCTAAGCTGCATGAGGCAAAACAGTTGCTCGAATAGGTGGAGGCAGCGCAAAGGAAAGAGGCAGTCCTCAAGGCCAGATTGGGGCCTTGGCTGGATGAGGCCTATGTTATCTCTGCCACCATTAAGGAAAAGTTAGCAAGCCTGCAGAGAACATAGCAGAAGATCAAGGAAGACAGCGCAGGACTAGCAACAGAGCAGCTGATGGAGTAGATCAAACAGGCAGTCACGCAGAGAGCGTCTGATGTAGCAGTGGCACAAGTAGAGTTGGGAGGTCTCCGCAGTAAGATCTTCGTGCCAGAAAAGTGACTCGAGGGCGAGTCACAATATTTGTATTGGGGGGCCTCTTGGGAGAAGGTCCCTAGGGTCAATTTTGGGGCAAAAGCCCAAGTTTTGGGGAAAAAAGCCGAAGTTTTGTTGTAGAGAATGTAAAGTCTTCGCAAGATGTGGTCATGGAGCGTGTAGATAGTAAAGTGTCATAAAGGGTTTTACCCTTCTTTTGTGTAAGTTATGTCAGCTTTAGTAGATCTACCCATGGTCCGCGGACCATGGGATTGTATAAAAAGGAGAGCCTTAGAGAATCTAAGGCAGTAGTATAAAATAGTAGGAATCAATGAAGATGAATGTAATGGGTCAGTAAAGAAAGACCGAAGAAGTCTTAGAGTAGAAGAGAGGCTCTGCAGTTGTGTGTGCAAAGGCCTAGAGTAGAGTTCGCAGCTAAGTGCGCGGACCCCTACAGCTGAGTGCGCAGGAAAGCCTTGAGTCTGTAAGAAGAATTGAAGTATTAATAAAGAAGTTATTACAACATTTCCTGTGTTTTGTCTATCTATTTCTATTATGAATGAATGTGCTTTTATGCTATGATGAATGATGGGTTTATGAATTAATACTATATTGATGTGTGATTTTACGTGATTTATATTGTCATGTGAAAGCAAGTAATAATAGTTGTTTACGCAAAGAATATCTTGTTGCATGTTAAAGTTATCAAAAACTTAAGCCGATTTGGATAACTACGGGATTAGGAGTAGTCACAGGAGCGCCTAAGCGGTTGATTCACCTATTTAGGGTCCGCGAAAGACAATCGTAGACCTTCACGGGGGTATAGAATCTGATTAAGGGAAGTTATATTGATAATCCCTAAGGGCTTATTGATCTGCGTGAAGGTAGGTTTAGGGCATAAAACGACATCACGCTCATCTCTGGGTGCGGAAACTTGGTTCCAGCATCCCCCCATACTGCTTCGGGTGAGACTTCAGTTCACGCTCCGCGGGTTGATGCCGAAAGGGCCAGTAGTGTAGGGATTTGTTTGGCAAACCTAACTCTGAACCTGGGTCAGGACCCACTAAGCCAACATAAACACTTGGCATTAATGCAATCTACAAGTCTAGGATATAAGGCAGAACATGAATGACTAAAAACTCTAATGAAACATGACAAGAAGGCTCACCGCCTTCTCCCTTGAACTATTATGACATCAATTAGGTCTTGCATCCATCATTTTAACCATTACAAGTAAATACATGAAGTAACCATGACATGAACCAGTTAATTAACCACTCTTATAACCAACATAAAACCATGGAAATAATAGTGAGATAACAACCATTAAATCCACATATAAACATGTACAAAAGAAAAAGAACTTATCTTTTATTAACCGTAGGCAAATTTGACCAGGTTTGGGACTTCCACGTACCACCCGACTGTAGACATGGTTGAACCAAATCTTTCTTTCAGCCAGTCACCCCCGTGCCATATTCCAAGCATGAATGTGGGATCTCATGGATAAACCAATCCAAAAACAACCAAGGGAATCCAGAGGTTAAACCACCTCCACCCTCACCAAACCGTGATCACACCAAAATTAGTGCTCCGATCACAAAATCGAACTGAACTTGGAATGCCATCCGAAATCCATCACTATCCTTGAGGAATTTTTCATCTCCTTGTCTCTTAGGCTTTACCGCAATCCAATCCTGGATCATTGGGCCCTAAACTGAGACATCAACCTCTCAGGCTTTACCACACCGGATCACTAGGCCCTAAATCGAGACTCTTCCCTCATGCTTTACCGTATATCTCACCAAAACCGATCAAGGGATTCCTCGACCTTTTTGAATGAACCTTGAGACCACCTCCGCCTCAGATTCTAAAATCCATCCAAAAATTACAAAGCTCAAAACTAAGATAGACATCCCAACACACCATGGAATTCGAAAAAGGCAAGGCTAGGCTGAAAACCACTGCAAAACCCAACAAACCATGCCATCGACATTAAGAGAGCCATACACCAATATGAAAAGTCATGCATCTAAAAACCAGCTAGGAAATCACACATGAAATATGTTAACTACAAGTATTCTTGTTGAAGTTGCTTGATCGTGCTCTTCCTTCCTTGCTCCTTGTTTTTCTTCCTTTCCCTTTGCTTGTTTTTCCTTCCTTGCTCCAAAGCTAGAGTGCTCCAAGAAAACTCTAAGTGTCCAAGGCTGAGAGAGAGAGAGAATAATGAAAGAGGTCCAAAATTGAACTGACAAAAGTTACAAACTAATCCACAGAAGCCTTTTTATTAATGAGGCCTCTATTTTCTTCAGTTTCCTTTATTTTCCTTCATTTTCCTCCTCACATGCAACATGTGGCCTTTCACCTTCCTTTTCTCCTAATTTTCTTTATTTTCATAAATAAATGTGCCAAAAATGCCTTTGCCTTTTCCAATTTCATTTAGCTATAAACACATCCATTGATGCCCACTAGGATATCTTTGCCAAACATTCAGCTTGGAATACGTGTCTCTTACATGTGGTCGTATTTTTTTCCTTTATTAACTTTTATTACATGGAATTTTCATCAGGGTTGTTACAGGAAAGCAATATGATAAAAACCCCTTTGTTTGCTTGCATTAATTTGATGAACAGAGATGTATTACAATTGCTAGCTCAATTTGAGCTCCACCTGCAAGTGAATATCCTATCTCTTTGCTCACTGAGAAGTTATGACCCAAATTTAGTCACTTTTTTCCTCTACTTGAGCCCCTATTTCCTTGTGCAATTCCTGAGGAAATTAGGTCCCTATTATTTAGCAATTTCCTCCAAAATTATTGCGCAATTCCCAAGGTTGATCATCTCACTGCATGCAACACTTGTACTCTCAAGACTAGTCTACAAGTAATGTTACATTGCCTTGGAATCTCCACCATAATTGGGGAACTCAAATTCTCTACATGCACTAGCTATTTTGGGTTGATTTATCAGTTAACTAGATTATCACTGAGTTAGATTGAAGTCCCATTGCACAGTTGACCTTCCACTAGTTCCTCCAACAGTTAGAACTAGTCTAACTTAAAACAACTTGAAATAACTCAAATTGAATGCTACAAATTAGCAATTACACATGCTTAACTGAACTCCAAGCCCTTTAACTCAAATTTACTAAGTGAATTGAGTGACACAAGCCATGTCACACAAGTTAACTGCATCTAAGTTGTATGCTGATGTGGAAATTCAAATTTTCTCAATTTCACCAAGGAAAAACCAAATTGAGACTTTCTTGCTGCATTTTTCAACACAGGTCCCTTGGGCCTATTTCGACAACGCATCAAATGAGTAAGGGGCATGCAGTGGGGGTTTAATCATTCACCTTAAGAGTCGGCATTGCCTTAAATATAAAATTGTATTTGGAAGAGGAAATAAAAACTATACAGAGCTTTTGTCCCTCAAATTTGTGTTATGTTGGGCTTGGGAACTTGGTTATTTCTCCATGCAAACCTTTGGTGATTCTCTCACTGTGATAAAATGGTTCAATATTGTCCAGAGGTGCCACAATTTTACTTTATTACCTATATTGGAGGAGGATCTACGGTTAAAATCCTTATTAGATTTTATCTCTTGCAAACACATCTACAGGATCAGAATGCAGACGCAGATTTCCTCTGTAAGGAGGGTGCTAGATAGGTTAAAGGCTCTTGACAGGTCTTCATATTATAGATGGAGATGTTTAGAATTATCAACATCATACATATCTTGATCTTTAGTGCTTCAACCATTATTTTCACTGGCAGGATATTACAGTGATGGCTTATTTTTGGCTTCAATTTTGTTTTCGACAAATATTTTCCACTTATATATCATATGATAGTTGATATGTGACATTATGAATGGCGCTTATTTTGTTTGTTGGGCAGATGTATCAAACATCTTTTTTGTGACTTGTAGGACTTTCATTAGAAAGTTTGAGATTATCTTTTTTGATATATTTTTGATGGATGGGAATGCAAAAAGCATGTACATCTGTAACCTTTTGTACCTCAATAAAATGTTACGATTTTTTTGCGGAAAAAAAATATTACAATAATTATTACATATAATGTTATTGTGTGTGTGTGATGTTTTATAAAGATAGAAGACAAAGAACATAGTTACTGATCAAACGGGAACTATTACCTCAAAAGGGTATTCGAGCCTAAAAATAAAATAAAAAAATGAAAAAACAACCCAAAAATAAAAAGTGTTGATTCAACAACATTTTTTTTAGAATAAAAATTTCAATATTTTTTAAAAATAACAGTAAAAAACAATAAAAGCCATTTTGTTTGGTGCAAAAAACACCTTGAAATCGAAAAGTGTTGATGCTGGAATAACCTCTCTCTCTTTTTTTCTTTTTCTTTTTTCTTTTTTTCTCTTTTTAGAGTGCATCTTTTAATAATGACGTTAAAAATAAAATATCATGACTCTGAAAAACTTTAGATTTCCAATGATTTTCAAGCATGACATTAACGATAAAATATCACGCCTTTGAAAAGCCTTAAAATTCCAACAATTTTTAAGCATAACATTAAATTTAAAATATCACTTCTTTGAAAAACCTTAAAATTCCAACAATTTTCAAGCATGGTGCTAAGAAAAAATATTTATAGTTGTTTTCAACCATAACAATAAAGATAAAATATCACGACTTAAAAAAACATTAAAATCTTGGCAATTTTTCAACCTTGGAATTAAAACCAAAGTTTATGACTACAAAACAATCTTAAATTTTCAAAATATTTCAAACAAGACATTATGGAAAAAAAAAAAAATAATAATAATAATATATATATATATATATATATATATATATATATATATAGATAAATTATGACTAATTTTTTTTTTTAAATGAACACCTGAATGAAAGAGTTATTATACCAAGAGTAATTTTTTTTAAATGCTAAATATATAGCGTTTTAAAAATCTTAGCCTAAGACAACTTGATACATTGAAAAAAAACAATCAACTATCATATCTTATCAAATTTGGTCCTGAGGATGGACCCCCTTTGGGGTTCGAAACGTCGACATAAGAAGCATAATATTGTGGAGAATCTGGATAATGCTACTGCAAAAAACTACCACAGAAGCCTAAAGTCTAACACAAACTATCAAATTGACATGCAGTGTTGGTGAGCTCAACCCATTGTAATGAAAACTTAAAGACCAACTACAAAATTAACACATTGTGGGGCAGACTTGATTAATTATAACGAAAAACTTAAAATCAACTATCAAATTGCACATAATGGGATCAGGTTGCTAGACAAACATCGACACAGACCCTAAATATATATATATATATATATATATATATATATATATATATAAGAAAGATACATAAGAAAAAAAATCCAATATTGAAAAAAAAAATTAAAAAATAATAACAAGTAATAAAACATTAAAAACATGACAAAAAAAATCAAATATAAAAATATATAGAAATGCAAAAATTCAAATATTGAAAAAAATAAAAAATAAAAATAAAAATTTTCAAATATTGAAAAAATAAATAAATAAATAATAACAAGTAATAAAACATAAAAAATTGACAAAAAAATCAAATATAAAAAATATATAGAAATGACATAAAAAAAACTATAAAATGTAAAAAATATAAACCATACCATGTAAAAAAAAAATCTTCGGCCACCCCGAGGCCCAACCGATCAGGGGTGGCAAGGGGACGATTCATAACAAAAAATAAATTAAATTTCATTAAAAGAAAAACAGAATTAACTTGTAAAAATGAAAACTTACAAACAAACAAAAAAACCACTATCATTTAAAAAAAAAAAAAGTTAAATAATTGCCAAAAAAAATTAAAATCAAAATTAAAATTATATTAGAAAATTAAAATTATAAAAAAAGTAAAATAAAAAATATTTAAATTTAAAAATTATTAAAAAAAAACAACAACAACAACAACAACAATTAAAAAAAAATCGCTCCGCCTCCCCCAACCCCCCTCTTCCCCTCCTCACCCCACCCTCCCCCCTTCCCCTCCTCACCCCACCTCCCCCTCCCCCTCCTTCCTCCCCCTGCCCCCTCTCCACCCGGCTCTCTCCTCCCCTCTCCCCTCCCTACCAACCCTCCCCTCTCCCCTCCCCCGCCCAACCCACGCCTCCCCTCCTCGCCGCCTAGTCGGCCCCCACCCAGCGGCCAAGAGGTCGCAGGCCGATTCCAGGAATTGGCCTGTGGCCTCTTGGCCGCTGGCTAGAGGCCCAGGCAGGCGGGGAGTGTCGGGTGGTGAGAGACGGGGGAAGAGGGTAGGAGGGGAGCTGAGGGAGGCGGAGCGGTTTTTTTATGTTTTTTTTAATGTTTTTTCTTTTAATTTTTTTTTATTTTAATTTTTTTAATATTTTTAATTTTATTTTATGTTTTTTTTTAATTTAAAAATAATAATAATAATAATAATTCTTAAATTTTTATTTTATTTTAAATTTTGTTTATTTAAATTATTTAATTTAAATTTTTTTATTTGTTTATTTTTATTTTAATTGATTTTTTTAATTTTTTTTAACTGTAATGAGTATGAATTTTATTTATTTGAATAAGAGGGGAGGGGTCTTTGCCGAGGCAACCCCATTTACAAAGAAATCAGCCAGCATATTCTGCTTGTGAGATACAGCCTTTTCAAGGAATTTGGAAGTAGTTATCGTCGTTGATAAAAAGTTGTCCTTTCGTGAGCGGGCATCCTTTGTTCGCCATCTGATCCGCTTCACCATTCAGATTTCTAAGAATGTGATAGAACTTATAGGAGGTGAAATCTTGGAGGACTCTTTTCAATCTTCCCAAAAGTTTATTGAGGCTAGCATTGTTGAAGAGGTCTTCAGAATTTAGTTTTTAATTAGAATCTCTGAATCACCAAAGGCTTGGAGGTCTTTAACTCCCTTTTCTCTTGCTATTAGACAAGCTTTGAGGAGTCCAAAGATCTCTGCCTGGTTGTTGGATTTCTGGCCTAGACCCCAATAGAAGCAGTCTCTTGAAGTACCATCCGAAGAGTAAATGACCCCTCCAGCACCAGCATTCCCGGGGTTTCCTTTGGAGGCTCCGTAAAAAAAGATTGTGGTGAGTTTTTTGGATTTCCACCAATTTATGAAACGTTCCTCTGTTTCTCTTATTCTCCACTCCGGATTTACTGTTTGAGGGGCGAGGTGAAGCTTACGAGGAGAAGGCTCAAGCGGGCAAAGCCATCTCCTTTCTTCAGGAAGGAGCAGTGGATCTTCTTTGTAAAACTGTTGTTGGGCTGCTTCCAAGAGAAATGCTTTAGCTTTAGCTGCAACCTGTAGAGGGGAGTGTCTATTTCCATTGAAAATTTGATCATTACGAGCCAACCATATCTGCCAGCAAACGAATTTGGGGATTGCTGTCCAAATTTTTTTCCAGAAGGATTTGGTGGGGATGCTATGAGGGTAGATATTGTTCCAGGAGGCAAACAGTTCAGCAACAGTGTTCTGGGGGAAGGCTGGAATCTGCAAGTCCAAAAGAGTGAGCCCCCATGCTTCCTTAGCAAATTTGCACTCCAGAAATAAATGCTGGGCTGTTTCAGGGTAGCTTCTGCATAGCTCGCACCTATGTGGTCCTGCAATATTCCTTTTCTCTAGATTGTCTCCAGTGAGTAGTTTGTTGTGCACCAGCGTCCAGAAGAAGAAGTTCACTTTAGGAAGGGCTAGATTGTCCCAAACTAACTTCCAGAAGATCGGAGAGTGACTGTTGTTCCTTGAATTCTGGAGTGCTTTATATCCTGCTGTTGTGGTATATGTTCCTGTCATTCCCCAAGCCCAACTGTCTCTTATTTGGCGATGTTCAGGAGTGGATCCTTCCAGCAATTCGACAAGGAGGTTTTTTTGTGGTGTTAGCCAATCAGGGATACCATTGAGATCCCAACCGGCCCATTCACCCCTACTGTCCCAAATCGAAAGATCGTAGAGTCTGGTTTTGCCTGCGCGTAACAGCCACTCTCTGATGTCGACTATGTCTTCATTTCCCTCCAATGGATCACTCCCCATTATTCTGTCGTGCCACATATTGATGCATTTGCCATTGCCCGGCACTCTGTACAGGAATTGATTAAAGAATTTGCTGCTTTTGCAACAGAGCTTCCATACATGCGTGCTGTTGACAGAGGAGTCGAATTGCAAATTTCTGTATGTTGAATTTCGGGCGTATTTAGACATCAGCGTGATGCTGGTCGGATGATTGGGCTCGTGGGCCATTTTCCAGAGAAGTTTTCCACCCATAGCCAGATTTACAAGGGAGGGATCTCGAATTTGAAGACCCCCCTCTGCTATCGGCCGTTTGACCAGGTCCCAGCTTACTAAATGCATCTTATTTTCATTCCCTCTCCTGCCTTGCCATAAGAAATCCCTTAAAATTTTTGAGATCTGCTCCGTGAAATTCCTGTGGGCCAACAAAAAGGCGGCTTGGTAATTGGGAGCGCAGATAACTGTGTCTTAATTAAAATGGTTTTTCCTCCTTTGGTTAACCAATAGCCTCCCATTGCTACTATCTTTGTTTTGATTTTACATATAATTTCTGACTAGAGCGATCTCCTATTGACACCATTGCTAATTGGAAGGTCGAGATATTTAATACGATCCCAATTGGCGTGACCTCTAAATCCCAGGACGTTCGCGATGTTGTTGAGCTCTTGTTGACCTGTGCTCCAACTATAAATTTCACTCTTTCTCTCGTTGATGAGAGCACCTGTGACTCTGCAATAGCTTTTCAAGATTGAATCGAAGCCTTTGGCAATTCTAGGGGACACACCTCCGAGGAGAAGTGAGTCGTCAGCAAAGAGAGCATGATTCAGGGGAACTACATCTGAGGAGGATTTGAGACCAGGGAGAGAGCCAAGTATTCTTTCAGCTGTGAGTTTTCTACTGAGGGTATCTGCCATTAAAATGTATAGGAAAGGGGAGAGGGGGCATCCCTGCCTGATGCCTCTCCGGGCTTGGAAGAAATTAGAGGGACGGCCATTGACCAGGGGGGCGATCCAAGGGTTATTTATGCAAGCATTAATAAGCTGAACAAAATGGGGCGAGAAGCCAAAGGTGAGGAGAACCTTGATGAGAAAAGAACGATTGACTCTATCAAACACGTTTGCCATGTCTAATTTAATCAACATACCTTTCTCATTTCGCTTCATGCTGGAGTGGATTGTCTCCTGGACTTGGATGACATTGTCGAGAATGTGCCTGCCCTCCACGAAGCCGCCTTGAGGACTAGAGATCAACTTCTTGAGCAGAGGCTTGATCCTGCTTGCTAACAGTTTTGCCAGTATTTTATAGGATGCATTACAAAGAGATATGGGTCTGAATCTGGCAAATGTTTCTGGATTGGATTCTTTGGGGATTAATGCTAGATAAGTAGAGTTGGTTCCTCCGCCAATCTTAGCTTTTCTCATGAACCCCTTTATCATTTTTTGAAGATCTCTTTTGATGATGTTCCAGCAGACTTTATAGAAATGTATCGTGAATCCGTCTGGGCCCGGCGCCTTATCTGATTCCATGGACCAAATAATTTTTATAATTTCCTCCTCTATTACTTCTCTAGTGAGGGCAGCGTTGTCTTCTGGACTGATTAGATGAGGGATATTGGAGAGGAATTCTGCTATTTCCCCCTCGGAAGCCTGAGTTCCTTCGCTAAAAAGATTTTTAAAATGGTTGTCTGCAGCAGCTTTGACTTGGGTGAAGCCTTTGTTGACATGGCCCTCTGTTGTCCTTATTTCTGAGATGTGGTTCCTGGTCAGCCGGGCTCTATATTGTCTATGGAAGAAGGAGGTGTTCCGATCACCTGCCTTTAGCCACAGACTCCTGGATTTGATTCGCCAGTATTCTTCTTCTTTTCGGAATGATCGATATGTAGAAGATTGAGCCTTTATTTCTTGTTCCAGAAGTTCAGTTGTGATCTCTTTGCTTTCCATTTCTGTTTGTAAAGTCTCCAATGTGCATACTGCCTCTTTCCTTATGCTGGTTGGAGTAGGGACTGGTTCCCATACAAAGCTTGAGGACCCTGAGAATGTCTTGGCCCAGGCTTCTTTAACAGTTTCAAAAAAAACCTTCTCTCTTAATCCATAAAGGGCTGAAGCGGAATGGTAGAGGACCTAGATCTTCTTCGTCTTCAAGGAGCAGCTGGATCGGCTTGTGGTCAGAGGCCAACTTGGGTAAAATTTTTGTTTTGATTATCTTTTTATCCATAATAAGGGAACCTTGGACCAGAAATCGATCCAATCGAGCAAAGATATGATCTGGCCCAGATCTGTTGTTAGACCAGGTATATAGGCCGTGAATGGGCATGAAGTCTAATAGGTCCCATTGTTGCGCTAGTTCTTCCACAAAGGCCAGCATAGGGTCTCTATTGTTGGAGTCGCCCCTTTTCTCTTTTAGTTTCAGAACTATATTGAGATCTCCTGCTAGGATTATGTTGCTAGGAGTATGCTGGTCTAAAAATGTTGAGAGGGATGTCCAGCGTTCTCTTTTTTCAGAGTAAGTAACAGGAACATAAAGATTAAATAGAGAGATAGTCAGCTTACTTGCACATTGTGTCAGCTCCGTGAATATCCAATGTTGAGTTTCATGAGATTTTTTGAGCAAAAAAGAGTCTTCTGTCCAGAGAGTTGCCAGCCCTCCAGAAGAGCCCCTTGAACTTACTGCTTTGCCTGCACTTTTCTTCCACTTTGACTTGCTGATGTCTAGAAGCGCTCGGCCTTCTATCTTCGTCTCTTGGAGCATGAGGATATCTGTAGGTTCTATTTTCAGGAGGTCCATGACTGCTTCAACTTTGGAGGCGTTCCCCAATCCTCCGCCGTTCCAAGAGGCGAGCTTCATGATTTACTTGAGAGGGGGAGTAGGGCCTCCCTTCGAAGGCCTTGGTCTAGTGTTTCTTCCAATGGACATTTCTATGGTGGACTAACTACCTTGGACTTTGAGTCTCTCAGCCTCCTCTTCCCTTATTTCTTTGCGGGATTTCCTTCCTGCTCTTCTGGAGGGGCACTCAAAGGCTTCATCCTCTGAAGAACCCACGCTATCTACTAGTTTTTTCCTTGTTACTTCAGCATAAGATGGGTTAGAGGGGCTACCTTGCGAGGCCTCAGCCTGTGTAGCTTCTTCCCCTGCTTGGTTTAATGGAGGGTCTTCTGTATTTGCCTGTTTTTCCTGAGTCGTACCTGCTGGGTCGGTCTGATCTTTTTCAATGTCATTCGGGGTTGCATCCATTTCTTGATTGTTCTTGGAACTGCCTGGAGCTCCAGAGGTATGCCCTTTTCCATTTCCTTTTTTTTTATGAGCAGTCTTTCGGACTACCGTCCATTGGTCCTCGTTTATTTTGTCTGCTTGATCCTCTGCTTTTTTCTTGCAGTGCTTTGCAAAATGGCCGTGACCGTGGCAGTGTCTGCATTTGAAAGGGAGTTGTTCATAATCCAATTTCTGGATGTGTGTCCACCTAGCAACAGTGAGCTTTATTGCTTCAGGCAAACCCTCTTCTAGGTCAACCTCTACACAGATTCGGACGCATGAGTATTGATCTTTCCTTGCTGCCTGATCTATGTATTTTCTGAGCGCATTACCAATGATCTGGAAGGTTTTTTTATTCCAGCAGTGGAGGGGCAAATGGGGAAGTCGCACCCACACCGGGACAGCGGAGGGGACATCCTGAGAGGGGTCAAAGTCGGGAGACCATTTATTTAGATACAGGCCTTGTGGTCCCATGAAATAAGGGCCATTTCTAAATATGAGACTTCTATCTTCTGGGTTCTCAAAGACAAATACGAAGAACCCTTTGCCCACAAAATAGCTCTTGACTCCGTCTTTAATCAGTGGAGACCAATTTCTTTGGGTCCAGTCCTTAACCGATTTTGGAGAAGGCGAGAGGCCCGTAAACTGGCCTATTAACCCTCTCTCCGTGAGGTTTAGAGCAGCCTTGCATGTTTCTTCTTCAGGAAGGGCAAGCGTAGGAATCGATTCAAGTTTCTTGACAAACTTTTGTTGGCTAGCCGTGGGAGGGCGTTTTGAGCTTGCGGCTATCAATGCTTTGAATGCAAAAATCTACGGAGGCGGGTTGAGAGGAGGGGCAGGGCCCCTGCTGGATTCCATGGGATCCTCTACATCCACGGGGCCGCGCTTGTTTGCACCCGAGAGCCCAGGCTTTTCGATCTATCAAGCAGGCAGGTTTTACCAAAATTTCGGCTGAAAGGTCCTTTGTTGCAGCGTGGAAGGCTGAAGCTGGCCTGCGGCCAGGGGCGCAGTGCAGTCAGCGTCTAGGTCTTCAGCAGTAAATATAGCGTGCCATCATAACTAATTGATTTTTTTTTTAATTTAAAATTTTTTTCTTTATTTTTTTTGTAATTATTATTATTATTATTATTATTTTTTTTATTTTTAAACAACGTATTTATTTTTTTAAATTAAAAATTTGTTTTTAGATTTATTTTTTTTGGTTTAATTTGTTTTTCTTTAAATTATATATATATATTTTTCAATTAATCTTTTACTCAATTTATTTTTTTATTTTTTTTAATTAATTTTGGTTTTTTTTATATTTTTATAGGTTTTTTGTTTTTTTTATTTTTATATATTTTTTGTCATGTTTTTTTTTTCTTTTTTTCTTTTTTTCCTAACATGAAAATCACCAACATTTAAAAAAAAATATTCACACTTAATTCATTAGAAAATTTAAAGTGTAAAAACTAAGCCCTTTAAACAAAAAGGGTTGATGTTCATGAGCACTTTTCAAAATCAAAATGAAAATCACTAACAAAAAAAAAATTGTTCACACTTCATACATAAAAAAATTTAAAGTGTCAAAAATAAGCCCTCTAAAAAAATGTGTTGATGCTACATCAACACTTTTCAAAATCGGCATGAAAATCACTAACATTTAAAAAAATTGTTCATACTTGATACATAACAAAAATTAAAGTGGCAAAAATATGCTCCAAAAAAATGTGTATTCTGAATCACCATTTTTCAAAATCGATTGATTTTTTTCTACCTCAAAAAAACGGGTACTAAATCATTTTCTCATTTGATCGGTAACTATGTTTTTTTTTTACAGAAACGGATAGTGGATATATTAGATACTTGGTCTTAATGCCAAAGAGCGGATTACAAAAGGTGGATCTAATTCCAGAAATACCTTACAACCTTGTAAGGCCGTGACATTTATGTTTATCTCACATCTCTTTTTTGCTGCTACTATGTGGTCAATATCAATGATTTTCCCAAGATAGTGGATACAAACAAACTGATTTAACAGTAGGCAATAAAACATGACAACTTTCTAAATTAAGGGATTGGTTCCCAAATTTCCTGTCTGCCTCTGAGCAGAGCTCCAGCCGTAAGAAGGGCTGCTTTGTTAGCTTCAATGTCCGCCTCCTTATTATTGGCTCTCAACACATGGTAGAAATTCAAATTCTGGAAAGAGTCTCCAAGGTCTGTAATTCTTTGGATCAGCCTTGCAAGCCTTAGATCCGTTGGCTTAGAATGTGTCACCATAGTGTTAATGATAACCTGAGAGTCCCCGATAACATTAGCCTCCCTGATGTTCAGCACTTTCAAAATCTTGAGTCCTTGGAAAAGAGCCAAAGCCTCAACTTGAATACTAGAAGCGATGCCCAAACCCCAGGCAAAACTGTGGATCCTAAAACCAGCTGGATTCAAAATGACTCCTCCAGCGCCAGCTCTTCCAAGATTGCCCTTTGCAGCCCCATCAAAAAATAGAAAGTGTCTCTGGTGGTTTGCAATCCATTGCTGGAACTCTTTTGTTGTAGCCCTTATTTGCCAAACTTTTGGGAGGGAGATACTCTTTGCGAATTTTTGGAACTGAAGATCGAGAGAAGAGCCCCAAATTATATCTTGTTGGCTGAGACTTAAGTCATCTTTATGGTCTCTCAAACACTCTTTTAACTGGCATTTTATTTTAACAATCACAAGCTTGGCATCCTGTTCGCAGTTTCTGAAGATCCTTTTATTTCGCTCAAGCCAAACCTGCCAACAGATTATTTTAGGGAGGGTAGACCAAGCAGCTCTGATAATTTTGTTTTTTGGAGGAGGACCAGGATACCTTTGCAGCCATTTATCAAAGAAATCAGGAATGAAGGAAGGCAACGCGAAGCTGGAACTCAAAGTTCCCAGCAGCTCGGTCCAGATCTGCAATGTGAAGGTACATTCAAGCATCAGATGAGAAACGGTTTCTTGGTTTACCTTACAAAGGCTGCACCTTGAAGGGTCGTGGAAACCTCACTTCTGAAGATTGTCATCTATCAAGATTTTGGAGTGGCATAACAGCCAGTTGAAGAAGTCAATTTTAGGCAAGGAGGGATAATGCCATATCCCTTTCCACGGCTCTGGATTCGTGGCCACATGAGGGCGCTCACATAGCTTGGCATATCCTTGAGCGACAGTATATCCACCAGCCTGCACACCCCAACCTCTTGAGTCCCACTTTCGAATTAGCATTGGAGCCAGTCCGTGGAGCTTGGAGAGCAGGACCTCGCGTTCCATATATAAATCTGGGGGGGTTTCAAGATTCTAGCCAGCCCAGCGAGAATCCTGCCAGACGGATATGTCCCACAGGGACCGCAGACCAGCCTCATTCATCCATCTGCGCAGCGCTTGAAGAGAGCGACAGTCACCCAGCGGATCGTTGTTCATAATTCTGTCTGTCCAAAGATTGATCCTTTTTCCATTGCCGGGGACCCAATAGGCATGAGCGTTAATAAGCGGACAGGCTTTGGTACAGAGCTTCAGAAAGGGCGAGTATGGATGCGTCAGAGGGTGGTCCAGACAGCGGGAGCGCCAGCCTTTGAAGTATTTTTTCCAGAGAATTAATTGCGCCCAGCCAGGGTTAGGTGCAATAATTCTCCAGATAAGCTTAGCTCCCATTGCTATATTATGATAGCCAAGATTTTTGAAGTTCAAGCCTCCTTCCAACAGTGGTTTGGAGATGGATTCCCAGTTGAGTAGCGGAATCTTTTTCTCATTTTGCTTGCCCCCCTTCCAAAAAAAAATTCGAATGATCTCCTCCATTTTTCTGAGAATGCCAGTGGGAGCAAGAAGGACAAAAAATTGAAATAAGGGAAGACTGTTAAGGACTGATTTAATGAGAACGGACTTACCAGCAATGTTAAGCCAGGAAAAGCCCCAGGCTAGCAACTTGTTCTTGAATTTCTCCAATTGAGGGAGCCAATCTCTGTTGTAGGCTCTTTTGAGAAATACAGGAAGGCCTAAGTACTTGAAGGAAGACCAGTTTGAAGAGGCAGCGAAACCAAAGGTTCTGGAAATGGAGTTGAGCAAGCTGAAAGTGGTGTTCCAGCAATAGATATGGCATTTGCCAATGTTAAGACTGCTTCCCGAAACCATACAAAATTCGTCCAGAACTCCTTTAAATCTGGAGGCCATAAGGACAGAAGCAGCTCCCAGTAACAAGGTATCATCTGCAAAGAGGGCATGATTTATATTTTTTACACCTCTTGCTATACAAAGCCCAGAAATTTCCTGATCTGTCATTTTTTTATCTAAATAAAAACTGAGGACAGAGGCTTGAAGAACAAATAGAAGGGGTGAGAGAGGGCACCCCTGCCTGAGCCCTCTCATGGCTTTGAAAAAATCAGCAGCTCTGCCATTTACTAAAGGAGCTATCCAAGGCTCCGAAATGCAAGCCCGAATCCAATTTATAAATTTCTCACCAAAACCAAGCTTATGTAAGACTTTCAGCAGAAAACTGTGCCTAACTCTGTCGAAGGCATTTGCTAAATCAAGTTTGACAACCATACCTTTCTCATTTCGACTCAGGCTTGAGTGGATTGCCTCTTGGACCAGGATGAAATTGTCCACTATCTGTCTACCTTGAATGAATCCTCCTTGGCTTTCCGGAATGATTTTGGGGAGGATGAGCTTCATTTTGTTAGCGATGACTTTGGTAATCAGTTTGTAACCAATATTACACAGCGAGATCGGGCAAAACCTGTTGAAGGAGTTGGCACCTTTCTCTTTGGGGATGAGAGCAAGAAAAGTAGAGTTCGTGCTGCCTTCGATTTTCTGGCAAGCTTGGGACTTAATAACCATTTTGTAAAGGTCTTTTTCCACAATCGACCAGCAAGTTTGGAGGAATCTGGCTGAGAATCCATCCGGCCCAGGAGCTTTGTCTGGGTCCATGGAAAAGAGGGCATCCTTGACTTCGTCCTTGGTGACTTTAGCTTCAAGAAGTTGGTTCATTTCAGCAGTAATCAAGGAGGGGACCGCGTCCATCATATATGAGTTTTGGTCTAGGTTAATATCTTCACTATACAGGCTTTTAAAATGAAGGGAGGCTGCTTTTTTGATGCTTGCATTGTCCTTGTGAATGATAGTGCCATCTTTGATTTCGGAAATGGAGTTGGTACATTTCCTTGCCTGAGCTTGTTTGTGAAAGAAGGAAGAGTTCTTGTCCCCTGCTTTAAGCCAAAGACTACGTGACTTAAGTCTCCAGTACTCTTCCTCAGCTAGACAAGCCTTGTGATAGTTTTGCTGGAGCTGGGCTTCTTTATCTAGAATCTCTTTTGTTATGTCAGCTGTTTCAGCTTGGAGGTGATGAATTTCCAGAATGCGTTGGAGTTTTTTCCTTTCATTGGCTAGATTGGGCAGAGATTTGGCCCAGCTTTTCAAAGCCCTTTTCACTCTTTTGAGCTTCTCCTCCTAGACGAAAAGGGGGAGCCTTTGACCGGCTGCATCCAGATGCCCTTAACTAATTGCATAAAGTTCGAATCCTTAGCCCAGAGTGGGCTAAATCTGAAGGGAATTGCTCCGAGGTCATGCTGAAACACCAGTTCCAGCTTGATGGGTTTATGATCAGAAGTACTGCATGGGAGAATATGGACTCTAGCCTCTAATCCAAGCAGAAGAAAGGAGCTTTGAAGAAAAAATCTGTCCAACCTGGCAGCAATGTGGCCAGGGCCAATTCTTTTATTAGTCCAAGTGTACTTACCAGAGATTGGCTTGATGTCCAACAGATCCCAATCCTACATAAGGTCCTCTGCCCATTCCCTTGCCGATCTCGAACAATGTTGCCTCCTCTCTTGTCTGCTGATAAGAGAGTGAGGTTTAAGTCACCTGCAATGATGATATTCTCAAGATTAACGAAATCTGCTTGATATCTTATGGATTCCCAACAGACCTTTTTTTCCCCAACGTTCACAGGGACATACACGTTGAAGAGACTAATAATCTCTTTTGAATCTAAATGCTGCAATTTTAAGAACAGCCAGTGAGTGTTGAGGGTCTCAAAAATGACTGAGAATTTGCTAGCGTTCCAGAGAGTGCCCAGCCCCCCGGATGCCCCTCGGGCTGAGATTGCTTTCGCCTCACATTTGTTCCAAAGTTTCTTACTTGCCTGAAGGAAGACAGAATCTTCCAGTTTGGTCTCCTGGATGAGGAGTATGTCAGGAGCTTCTGTTCTTATTAAACTTCTGATAGCTTCTTCTTTGATTCTGCTCCCCATACCTCTACAGTTCCAGGAGACAATCTTCATCATTTGTATTTCTGGTTGGCTCCCTTGGAGCCTTGGGGCTGATTTCTCGCCATCTTAGGTTTTGTCGCTAATAGCTTCTCAAGTGTTCGCTGGTTGCCTTGGAGCTTGTCTTTGAAAGTTTCCAGCTCCCTTTTTTCCTGATCTGTTTTGCAGCCTCTTGTGGATCTCCTTGTCAAGGCTTGGGATTCTCCTATTTCACCTTCTTCCTCCGAGCCTTCAGATTCTTGCTCAACTTCCTTGACTTCTACAGTGTTTCCTTTGGAACTCTCAGCAAGGCTTGCCCCCTTGGGAGAAGGGGGGGTACATTTTGTGAGGGGGGTTGATTTTTGGATGTCTGCTTCCTGAGTTTCCTCTATTTGTGAGCTTAGAGGGGCGAATTTATTTTCTTGCTCCATTCTGGAAGGGGGTTGCTGAGAAGGGGCCTGCTGAGGGCCTCTTCCGGTTGTACCAGCATGCTTTTGGGTTTTCTTGGCTCGCTTGACCTGATTCCAACCTTCTTCTTTACCCTTATCTGGTTCGGCATTGGTTGGGCATCCTCTGGCGAAGTGGCCGTAGACATGGCATTTTCGGCACTTGAAGGGCAACTGCTCATAGTCGAGCTTCTGCAAATGAGTCCAGCTTCCTACTTTGATTTTGATGGCTTCCGGAAGTCCCACCTCTAGGTCTACTTCTATGTAGATTCAGGCGCAGTCATATTGGTCTTTGTTGTTTGCCTAATCTATGAATTTCCCAAGGGCGTTGCCGATGTGTTTCAACGAGTCCCAATTCCAACAATGCATTGGGAGATTTGGAAGCTTGACCCCCAACGGAACAGCCATAGGAACGTCGACTACAAGGTCGAAATCCGGTTTCCATTTGTTGAGATAGAGGCCCTGGGGGCCCATGAAATAGGGGCCATTCTGGAAGATCAGATCCTTATCTTCCTTAGAGGTGAATTCGAAGAGAAAAAACCCTCGTCCTAAGAAATAAGATGTAACGCTATTCTTGATCAAAGGAGCCCAGTTCTTGTTGACCCAGTTCTCAGTGGACTTTGGAGAATGCCATAGTCTAGTGAATTGACCAACAAGGACCCACTCAGCCAGGGACAGGGCGACTTGGATCAGAGTATTTGGCGGTAGGGAGATTTCAGGAATCTTCGAGCCTCTTGACGAATTTGGCATTTTCATTCTTTTTCTTTTGCGGCAGACCGGCCAAGAGCTGAGAGAATTCTTCGGCAGAAGAAGGAGGAGGAGGGGGGAGGGGGGCTGCTTGGGGCGAGCCCGGGGCCTCCATGAATGTGAGCTCCTCCCAGCAAAATGAGCCACATAGCAGGCTCTCAACCGAAGAGCGCAGGTAGACAAAGGGCCCAGGGCCTCGGGGCCGCAAGGCAGGGGGACCTAGGGCGCAGGCGCTAAAGCACAGGCTAGGGTTTAGGGGCGCTCACGCCAACAATTTTCAAAGTTCCAAAAATCACTTCCTTAAACTATTTATTAACTCTCGGTAACTATGTTAAAGATGATAAGTGAAAGAATATATAAAATAATGAAGAATTATTACTAAAGATTGAAGTAATGAATTAGGGAATGATTATAAATAAATAAAGAAAGAAGAAGAAGAAGAATGGAACATAAGACACTCAAGAGGAAAGAGCAGGAATCAAACTTTTACTTATTTTCCAACCATCGTCCCCGTTAAGATTATTGGCTTGCTTCTCAATTTCGATGGCCTGCCTTAACTTCTTATGATGGAAGTGATCAATTCTAGCAATTACCCTAGAATCCTCAATGTAAACATGATGTTTACATTTTTCAACATGATATAGTTGAGGAGCAGGATCGATTGTGCTTAATGTTTGTAGCATGCTCTTTAATTCTCTTATTAATAGAGCAGTCAGTCTCCCCGGTGTAGGGAATCCCATAGGAGAAAGCGATTGAGTAAATTCCTTTCATGTCTCCAAGGTTTATTGGGCCTTTGACTGATCTAAGGGAGCTATCAATGGTATAAACGGGGCTTAAAGGTGGTTGTCACTTTATTCTTCTTCAAAATAAAAGAAATCTTATCGGTGGTCCCATGGATGAAGGGAAGTTGAAATTGCTAACCTTATCAATGTTAGCAATTTTAATCCTCAGTCCTTTATTAGCTCTTCGAAAACCTCTAAGACCTTGATGCTCGCTATAGCCATTATTTTCAAAAACTTCCAGGAAATGGGCTTTCTCATCTTCCAAGTGGTCATTATCAGAAATCCTTAGAGCACGATAGCCAGTGTGTTAAGAAATTTGAATTTTTGCACCATAAAATAATGAGAGTTGGCATGAAGATATTACTTTGTGTGTTAATGACCACTCGAAAGATGAGAAAGCCCATCTCCTATAAGTTTTTGAAAATAATGGCTATAGGAAGCATCAAGGTCTTACAACTTTTCGAAGAGCTAATAAAGGACCCGGGATTAAAAACGTTAACATTGGTAAGGTTACCAATGTTCAACTTCCCTTCATGCATGGGACCACTGATAAGATTGCTTGTATTCCGAAGAAGAATAAAGTCTCTACCACCTTTAAGCCCCTTAATACCATCAATAACTCTCTTAGATTAGTCAAAGACTCGATAAACACCATAGACATGAAAGGCGTTTACTCAATCCCTTTCTCTTGTAGGATTCCCTACATCAGGGAGATTGGTCGCCCTATTAGTCAGAGAATTAAAGAGTACGCTACAGACAACCAAGCATGCTGAAAAAACTAAACATCATGCCTGCATTGAGGATTCTAGGGTACTTTCCAAAATTGATCAGTTCCATCATAGGAAGTTAAGGGAGGTCATCAAAATTGAGAAGCAAACCAATAATCTTAATAGGGATGATGGTTGGAAAATAAGTAAAAATTTGATTCCCACTCTTTTCTCTTAAATGTCTTATGTTCCATTCTTCATCTTCTTTCTTTCTTTATTTATAATCATTCCCTAATTCATTACTTCATTCTTTATTAATAGTTTTGCATTATTTTCTATATTCTTTCACTTAACATATTTGCCTTATATATATATATATATATATATATGCAACCAACTCACAAAATATAAGAAAAGATAGAACAACGACTTCAAAATTACCCTCTTTAGGGGGCAACCTCCTTTACATTACACAAATGAACAATTCTTGGATGATACAAATGACAAAACCTCCTTTCTATATATAGGACTCTAAGGGGTCACAATATAATCAAATCTGACATAACAATAATAATATAAGGGCACAACAATAACAATAAGGGTTACAATGACAATAGTAATGGGGGAATCACTAGTATTATAGGGAACTAACATGCCCCTCTCCTTCAAAAAAGTGTTGTCCTCAACGCTTGAGTAGTTCTAGATGCTTCCGTATAAAATTCTCATCCTCCCATGTGGAATCTTCAAAGGATAAGTTCTTCCACTTGATGAGATACTCCAAAATTGATCGATTTCGTAGTTCTCGAGTTCTTATTTTTGTGACTGCTTCAAGTTCCATTATTATTTTTCCTTCCTTGTCAAGTTCTGGCAATATTGTTTGAACTAGGAGCTTGTCACCTATAACCTTCTTTAAGCATGAAACATGGAAAACTGGGTGCACTCGGGAAGTTGTAGGAAGCTCCAATTTGTATGTCATAGTACCAATCTTTTGCAACACCTTGTACAAACCATAATACTCTAGTGATAATTTATTATCCTTCTTAGCTTGCTCGAGGGACATTTGTTTATATGGTTGTAGCCGTAGAAATGCCCAGTCACTTACATCAAAACTTATTTCGCTGCGATGTTGATACACCTGTTGTTTCATTCTATTTTGCGCTAAAGTGAGGTTATCCTTTAAGAGTTGGATAACTTGTTGTTGATGCTCGATGTGATCTTCCACTTATTGAACTTTAGAATTTTCTCTTAAATACAATGTGATGGACGGTGGATGATATCCATAAAGTGCCATAAATGGGGTCATTTTTGCTGCAGTATGAAAGGAAGTGTTATACCACCACTCAACTAGAGGCAACTATTTGACCCATTGTGTTTGTTTATCAGATATAAAGCAATGAAGATATCCTTCCAAACATTTGTTTACTATCTCAATTTGTCCATCACATTGAGGATGATAAGATGAGTTATGAGCTAACTGAGTACTAAGACAAGAAAATAATTTTGTCCAAAAATTTCCAATGAAAATGGGATCTTTGTTGCTTACAATAATCTTTGGGTTTCCATGTAGCTTTTGAATTGTTTCGATAAATTCAGTAGAAATTGTATTGGCTTTAAATGGATGAGATAATGCACAAAATTGTGCATACTTGGTAAGTCCGTCAACTACCACCATGATGACACTCTTTCCTTTGGACTTGGGTAAACTTGTGATAAAATCCATTGAAACCTCCTCCCAATGTTGACTTGGAATGGATAAAGGTTGTAATAGACATAGGGTCTTAATTGTTTCAACTTTATTTTGTTGGCAAACCAAACATTCTACCAAAAACTTTTGAATATCAGATTTAAGGCCATCCCAAAAGAATTCCTTCTTAACCTTGTGGTAAGTTTTAAAAATCCTGATTGCCTCCTAAGGGAGAGGTGTGCAATGTTGGGTTGTGCTATATTCTTTCCATGACTAACCCACTTAGTTAACTGGGGGGTTAGGAGGGGGGTGGAGCCCCCCCTTCGTTTCGCCGATTGCGTAGCGGGGGGAGTCACAGGGGGTTTGAGGGGTGCAGGTAACCCCACTCGATGGGGTCTGGGGCAGTGCCCGGGAAAATTTTGGTTTTGGAACCTATGTTAAGTTGGGCAGACCTACATATGGTTTTGTGCATAATTTTCGCACATGGTTTTGGATGCGATGGTTTTTCGTCCATGGTTTTGGACGCGATGGTTTTCCGTCCATGGTTTTAGACGCAATGGTTTTCGGTCCATGGTATTGGATGCTTCGGCATGTATAAATATGTATTGTAACATTGAAAGGAAGATAATAAAAAATCAAGCTGGTAGTCCCGGTTTTGGGATCTAGGGGAAAATATCTGTGTATATGTGGTTTATGTGTTATGCTCTCGCATTGTTTATTTTATGTGTTTTAGAATTCGTATGCAAGTAATTTCTGTATGGGGTTAAAACCTACATGTGGTATTAGAGCTGCTTTGGCTTCAAGGGAATGCCTTTGTTGCTGAGGGGTTTTTCTCGGGCATGTGGTAGACCCTGTTGAGTGGGAGATCTGCGAGATCGATTCTGGTGGTGAAAGAAGATGGCGAGCGGTTGAAAGATAGAGATCGAGAAATTTAATGGTCAAAATCTAGAGTTGTGGAAACTCAAGATGGAGGATCTGTTGGTGGATAAAGATCAGTGGATCGCAGTCGATCTGGGTACCAAACCAACAGGAGTGTCCAATGAAGAATGGAAGAAGTTAGATCGGAAGGCAAAGAGCAATTCCATAAGAATATTTTGTTTGAGTTGGGAATTCTTACATAGGTATAAGCGATCTTTGTATCATAATGAATCATTTTTCCATCTAATTGTATCAGATGTACTGGGATCTTTTTGTAAATTTTGAATGAGTGCCCACAGTTCTTCATCATTCTTCCATTCATCCCTTGCTTCGTTTATCCAATCTGGTTGGAGAATAGAAATGGCACAAAGAAACGCTTCCACATCCTCATCCTTTCTTGAGAGTGCATCTGCCACAACATTTTTCTCCCCTTTTTTGTAGATGATTTCAAAGTCATAACCCAACATATTTGTGACCCATTTTTGCTACTCTTCTGAAGATATTTTTTGTTCTAAAAAGTATTTAAGACTATCATGATCGGTTTTTACCTTGAAGTGTCTTCCCATTAGGTAGGGTCATCATTTCTTAAGTGCATGTAGTATTACCAACATTTCTTTCTCATAAATAGCTTTGTGTAAATACTTTCCTTTGATTGGACGACTTTCAAAAGCAATGGGTCTTTCTTCTTGCATTAAAACATCACCAATTACATTTCTTGAGGCATCACATTCCACAATAAAGGTTTTTGTGAAGTCTGGCGTAGCTAAGACCAGTGCTTGGCACATTACCTCTTTAAGATGTTCAAAGGTCTTTGTTGCTTCTGGAGTCCATAAAAATGCATCTTTCTTCAATAATGTCATTAGAGGTGCTGCTATTCTCCCATAATTCTGAACAAACTTGCGATAATACCTTGTCAACCCGAGAAATCCTCGCAGATGATTTATGGACGTGGGGATTTTCCATTCCTTAATGACTTTAATTTTGTTAGGGTCTACCTTAACACCTTCATAAGATACAATATGACCCAGATATTCTACCTCTTGTACTCCAAAAAAACATTTGGAGCTTTTTGCATATAATTGTTTTTTCTCCAATAGTTTGAGAACCCTCTCAACATGTTGAACATGATCCTTCCAAGATTTGTTGTAGATTAGTATATCATGAAAAAATACTAACACAAATTTTCTAAGGAAGGGTTTGAAAATGGAATTCATCAAACCTTGAAATGTAGAAGGTGCATTGGTAAGGCCAAAAGGCATGACCAAAAATTCATAATGACCCTCATGAGTTCTAAATGTTATTTTCGGAATGTCTTCAGTCTTCATTATGATTTGATGATATCCTGAATGAAGATACAACTTGGTGAAGTAAATTGATCCATGCAATTCATCCAATAATTCATAAAGGACAGGAATGGGAAATTTATCTTTAATAGTGAGCTTGTTGAGCTCCCTATAATCCGAACACATGCGCCATGATCCATCCTTCTTGTGCAACAATACTACTGGAGTAGAAAAAGAAATTTGAATAGGTTGAATTATACCAGCCTCTAGCATTTCTGCAACCATATGTTCAATTTCACTCTTTTGGGCATAGGGATATCTATAAGGCCTGATGTTTGGGGGAACACTTCCTGGAATCAAATGAATAGCATGATCATGATCACGAATAGGTGGGAGGCCTTTGAGAGTCTCAAATACCTTGGAACGATTGTCCAAGGCTTTTTTGAGATCTGGAGAAATAGATGATTTCGATGTGGGAACCTCTAGTGAACATAATTATGCAATTACGCCTCGTTATTCTTTCTTTAGAAGCTTTTTCATTTCGTTAGAGCTGATTATCTTTCCCCGTTTTCCTGTGATACCCCTTAATTCAACTTCCTTTCCTTCCAAACGAAATTTCAGGAAAATCTCTTGAAAATTGAAAGCTATCGTACCCAAATATTGTAGACATTGGACTCCTAGTACAACATCAGCACCACCGATTGGAATGGAAAGCATTGGACTATTCAATACATATTCTCCCATGGATAGCTTGATATTATGGCACTTTCCAGAGCAATTTATGGTTCCTCCACTTGCAACCATCAATTGACACTCTAGTGCTAGATATAGGAAGCAATTAAATTCCTTGGCTATCTTATAATGAATAAAATTATGGGCACTCCCCAAATCAATCAACACTATTACCTTTTTCTTTTTAATATGTCCTTCTATCTTGATATTTTGAGGAGTGGTAATTTTGGCCAATGCATTACAAGATATGGTCGGATTCATTTCTTCTTTCTTTGGGGTTTGTTCCTGGTATATATCCTCTTCTTTTGACGTTTGTTGTTCCTTTTCTTCCTCCTCTTCACAATCTATGTAAAATAATTTATTCTCATCACACTTATGACCTTTAGTGTATTTTCTATCACAACTGTAACAAAACCCTTTTGCTCTTTTTTCTTCCAATTGTTGTGGTGTCAACCTTGTAGGTTGTGGAATGCTAGGGGCAACAACACTTCCATCTTTATAGTTGTGCGTGGTAGGCTTCCATGTTGTTATAATTTTTCTTTCCATTTTTCTTGCCAACTTGAATGCCTTCTCCAATGAATCAGGTTCCCAAAGGCGAACCTCATGTTGGATGTTATATTTTAAAGTCCCTATGAACACATCAATACTATGCTCCTGTCGAATATATTTTATCATTATATTCAATTTTTGAAAGTCCTCAATGTGCTCCATCATTGAATTCTTTTATTTGAGATTTATCAATTGGCTAAAAAAGGTGTTGCTTTTTGTATCCTCATAATGTGCTATCATTTCTTCTGTAAAAATTGCCCAAGTGATAATTTGTTTACGAGAGCAAAGTCATCGATACCATACAAACTGATTTGGTTCCAAATACTAAGTTGCAATGTGTACATTTTGTGTGTTTTGCACATTATGGAGATCGAAATGTTGCTCCATTTCTAGTATCCATGTTACGGGATCCTTGCTATCAAACTTCCTCATATCGACCTTTGGAACATGGTGTGTCTTCAATCCAGCATTAGAGTCTATGGAATCATAATTAACATTTCTTTTGTTCTCATCATGAGTTTCCTTTACTACCCTTTCGCCATTAGTAAGCATTTCTTATAGCAACTTTGTCAAATCTGTCTTCAAATCTTCCATGTTTCATTTAATTTTTTCTTCTATACTATCCATCTTAGCTTCCACGTCTTTCTTTAAACCATCCATCTTAGCTTCCACGCTTTCCTTTAAACCATCCATCTTTGCTTCCACGCCTTTCTTTAAACCATCCATCATAGCTTCTGTTACTTTTTGTGAGAATGAATTTTGTTGCACTTGGTCACGTAATTTTGATATAGCATGTTGCATTTCTTCCTCTTATTCATGAGTCATGTTAGAGCTTTCAGGTTGCTTACTAGGTGTTTCCATTTTATTTCTTTGGGGCATCAATTAATGATAATTATGGTTCACTATGCCCTTTGAATTCCTTCAAACTAATTTTTCAAACCAAACTTATGCCAAAAAAAAAAAAACCTACAAACTTTTTTCACTTTGTAGGAGCTTGATATTGAATTAGTTGTATCTCTGTAATTTTAGATCTCCAAGGTCTAAAATTTCATCTTGCAGTAGCCCTCTGAGTCCTCTTTCCAACCCCACAAGTCTGATCAAGATTGGATTCTCCAAGGAAGAGTTATGTAAAATCTCCCACGATGGCCGGTTATAGACTGGTTCAGTAAAGCGAACTTGTACGAAGTGTCGCGTGCCATTGTTTCGACCTTCGGACCTGAAACCGATACAAAAAAAGCTACAGGTTGTCCTCTTTCTGTAACTTTTTACGAAATTTCAATCTAATTCTCAGAGATAAAGTTATGACGATTCTCCCCAGGTCACATGTTTGAGATATAATTTGGGAGCTTGTACAAACCCTAACTTCCTTGGATCATATCTCCGAAAATATAACGATACAAGATCTGAAATTCGTACCCAAGGTTTATCAAGATTTCAGCTCCAATGGGTTTTAATTTTAGCTTCTGAAACATCGTAGAAAAAAAGTTATAGCGAAAATTCCACAATGACCTGTTTGAAGCAGTGAAACCCTAGAATCCAAATCTTTGATACCAATTGTTATGCAACCAACTCACAAATAGAAGAAAAGATAGAACAACAATTTCAAAATCAACCTCTTAGAGGAGGAAACCTCCTTTATATTACACAAATGAACAATACTTGGATGATACAAATGACAAAACCTCATTTCTATATATAGGAGTCTAAAGGGTCACAATATAATCAAAGTTGACATAACAATAATAATATAAGGGCACAACAATAACCATAGTGGGCTTCCATGGGGCACACTAATAACAATATAGGGACAAGAGGAGCACAACAATAACAATAAGGACTACAATGAAAATAATAATGGGGGAATCACTAATTATGAAGACCTAACACACACACATATATATAATTATAATTATAATTTTATTTCCTATCATATAAATATAAATTTATAATAATATTTCAAATTTTATTTTGGTCGATTACTTATCAAGTAACCCAATAAAATAAAAGATTATAAATATTTGTGTTCTAAGTATTTTTAATTTTTAATTTTTTATATTTTATATTTTTTTAAATTAATTTGGATGCTATAATGATCAATATCCTATAACCATATATAATTATAATTTATAATAATATATGATAACATATTATATAATACTTTTTATAATATTTTTTTTGTTAAACTACTGTAAGATCTATTCTATTATGTGCAACTAAGATAAAATATGTACATGCAAAAGGTGATCTCAACCCGCCCTGAAGGGAAACCGGGTCTATTGATCCCCATCAGTCTGAGAATAACCATCCATAGCATATAAGCATACACCACCGAGTCTACAATATGTATCATACGCTACCTACATACAGCACTGAAATTCTACCTGCTATAACAGTTCAGAAATATTTTCAAAAAACAAGTTCTCCTAGCGATTGACAGAAGGTTGAAATTGAAAACAAAACAAAAGGACTCAGTCTACCATGAGTTCTGTCTTGATCTCCTCCTTGCGCTACCCATTAGTTATCTTTTTCAGCAAAGTTTGGATTTCCTCTAACCTGGTGTCCTGCATCTGGATAGTGACATGTAGATTTTTCATCTCCCTTATTAGATTGGGGATTCCTTGAGCCATTTCAATCATCTCTTCTGCTACCTGTTCCATGGCTTTTGCTATTAACCTTTTCACTACCCAATAGACATGCAGGGCTTGTTTATACAGGGATAACCGACCCCTTGTGTTTCCTGGGTCCGGTAGAAGAATGCTCCAATCCTGCATTTCTGGGTCAGAGGCTTCCTGCAATACATTGTTCTCCAGCTCCTGGATAATTCTTCTTATATCCTCATCCGTCCCTTCATTATACGCTTTTTCCGCATCCTAAGCCATCTGCTCAGTTTTTCTCCGTCCTCTTTTTTAACGATTGGGATATTGCATCTCTGCTTCATAAGCGTCATCTTGCCAGCTTCTTCCCCGGCCCCTGCGACTTCTACCTTTGCCTCTACGGGAGGGTCTTCCTCTGTTGGTGCTCCGACTGCCTTGCCCTGCTTCTACCGTTGCCTTCCCCGTCTGTTCTTCCCTGCCAGCTTCCATATCTCCCTCTCCTCGACCTTCTTCTTCTTCCGACTGATCCTTCTCCTGATTGTTCGCCTTCACCACTCTTCCTTTGGTTGGCAGATGTTTTTTAGCTTCCTGGGGACTTCCTCGCACCTCTGCTCTTTGCATATCTTGCTCTTTATCATTCTGAGCTCCCTGCTTGTCCTTGCCCTGATCCATATGGCTCCCTTTCTCGTCTATATTTTTTCCTACCCTCCTTCTCTTTACCATTGTCTCCTGCCCTTTCCTGAGTCGGATACCCAGGTTTCTTTGACTATTATTCTCTGCTCTCACCACTTTTCTAATCCTCTGGTTATCTTCTACTTTGCTTTCACCGGCTCTTAAATAATTAGCGTTACCTATCCTACACTCCATCGCCCCAACATTTCCATCATTTTCCCCTGCTCTCACCATTATTCCTTCTCCTCCACGTCTCGGATTTCGGCCACCCGTGCATGCCGGCTCTGCATAATTGGGGATGATTAATTCAGGAGGTGTCTTAAGCATCCACGTCCTGCTTGCCATCATTTCACCGCATCGTGTCCTTTTCTTCACCCCGATCGGGGTAATACTTTTTATAATATTATACATATATAAATTTATAATAATATTTGAGATTTTGTATAATGATTTATATATAAATATATAATAACTTTAAAAAATGTTTTTAATTTATTATATAATATAATAAAACATTATAATATAAATTATTATTATAAATATTTGGGTTTTAATTATTTGTTTTTAATATTTTATTTATTTATTTTTCTATCTTATTTTTTTCCAAATTAATTTTGATCTCAACGACTAGTTTCCTATAATTAACCATTCATTATTAAATAGTATCGCATATAGTAGAATCTTGTATTCCTTTTAACCTAACGTTCTTTTATTAATCTAATATTAAATATTATTAATTTATGTGATTCTCTCCATTGTTTATTTCTGGAACATGATGCATCTCGGCTATTTAAACCTGTGGGTAGATCGAATTTTCATCTTTGTCCTAAGGATAAATCATAGTAGTTGGTTCGAAACATCGAATAAAAAAAACAGATGTGATTAATCCAGAAGAAAAATCGCAAGGACAAGATGGATCACAAAAGCATGAAATCAAAGCTAAGCATTTTTAGCAAGATGCACCAACACTTTATCATTTTGAAGAAATGTCTAATGAACTGCAAGTATAGTCTCTTATTGCAATAGTTTGTTCGAGTTTATTCAGTCAATTCTATAGGCATTGTTGGATTTAGTCTTATTTATGTAATAGCATGAAAGTGTAGATAAGGAGATTTCTTACTATAACTTATCTCCAACCAGTATGAAGCTTTGTATCAAGGTTTTTTAGCCTCTTTTTTTGAATGAATACAAGATAACCGACTTTGTTAAAAAAAAATCTCAAGGCTTCCAACCTCTTTTTGTTCTATTTTAAACATTTTGCCTTGCAAATATTGATTTACACAATAGTTTTGATATTTTGCAAGAAAAAGTTGACAAATTTCATCCCAGGTTTTGATAGTATTAGTACCTAATCCCATAAACTGACACAAATCTACATCTTCAAGAGTAGCCAAAAATAATTTTAAGTTTATGAACATCAAGAGAATAATCATAACTGCGACATAATACATCAAATTCAAAAAGGAAATTGTCAAGATTTTCAATTCTTATACCACAAAAGTTAGATAATGTTGATGGTGAAATATTTTGCATTTGAACATTTCCTAATGAATCCAAAATGGGAAATCCAAATTCCTCTTCAATACTTTGTTCTTGTGCCAACTATTCGATCTATTTGTTCTTTCTCTTCATGTTCAACCATATTGTGTAGAATTTCTAATGAAACATAATATTTTGGTTCTTCTATAATATTCTTTGTGAATGGTATTTATTGCTATCCATTAATCAATTCTTCATCTCTTTGGTGAGATGAGGGTATGGCAGCTTCTTGTGGGCTAGACACTTCTAAAACTCCTTCTTCTTCTTCTTTAGCTTCACCTCTGTCGTGGGGAGTCATAATTCTACTTGATTGTCCCCCTCCTATGATTTTACCTATAGATGAGTGAATGGATTACATGTTTCCTACTACACCATGAATTGGAGTAGATGGTGTGGTGGGTGGAGTGATTCTACAAATAAATCTACCTCTAGGATCAATTTAATTTTAATGAAAAAATGTTTCTAAACTAATATTATAACGTAACTAACTCCTTTTTTCACTTCCTCGATAATGATGCCAAAAATGTAATCAAGCTTTTTTTTGCAAGGTGAATTTTATTGCCTTCAAAAAAGCTAGAGTTTACATCAAAAGTTTTAGTATTATTTCCAGTTTGTCGCTAAGGAGACCAGGCCATAACTATAAAAGCACTTTTTGAGGAGAGGACAATGAAGTTTGAAGACAAAAGGAGATCAAAAAATGCAAAATATAACTGGAGTGTTGGCCTATGATACTATCACTAATAGTATTTATAGCATATAAGACACAAAACATAGATGTGATTCAACTAAGTTGAGGGTTCAAAGTTCGAAACTGCAACCAGGACGGGCTCCTTTAGGTCTGCATGAGATTTTCTTTCCGCAGGGGGATGCCAAGATGTCGCTATATTATGTCCATTCTCCAGTTCAAGTCACACAAACAATGGTACAAGTGCTCTAGGGATAAAAGGACATTCTCATGGTGCTTCTACTAGTCCATAAGTGTACGCCCCAATAAGAAATTCATTTACCAATATAGGTCAATAATTTGCATGTATAGGTTAAATGGCCCTTCTTGTGCCTTGTGCCTAGAAACCAATTTGTCCATTCCACCAAAACCTTGAGAGGGGAGTTATATGACTAGAGGGTTCCCCTTCATCTTGAGTAATTTCTTCCTAGATAGGGCGTGGCATCAGGTCCCGATAACATCTATAAAAATCCTCCAACTAGTGATGCATGCATGTATGCCCCATGTGGGCCTACTCTTGATAGTATGTTACCCCCCTTCGAACTTGTGCTTGTTGACGAGGCATGGGAGAGAGAGATAGCTCACTAACAACCTAGAGTAGTGGTCGAGGAAATTTGACGGGCTTAAAAGAGAAAAGGAGTTGCCACACAAAATAAGATTTGCATTGAACACCTGTTCTAGATGAGGAATAACTCTGAAGTGCATTTGGACAAACTAACACAACTAAGAGGGGGATAGGGATTATATAGTTCCACTTTCGCCAAAACATCTAATGATTTCATATAAGGGTATTACGATAATTGCATAGACAAAAGAGAGATTTCAAAGTTAAAATAACAGGCGAGAAAAAGAATTATACGAGCCAAAGACCAAAGGGATTTGAAACCACAGGAAAAAATCCAACCACGGGGACTAGAACTTCCACCATCATCCATTATATCACTGACAAGACACCAATGTCACCACACACCCCAAAATTAGCTAGAAACCCACAAAGATTTTTTGGGATAATTAAAAAAGGAACTTTGATAGACCAACTCATCAAAGGGGGAATAAGAATTACAAAGCTTTGTTCCCACCTAGGCACCAGAAAACACAATAAAAGGGGCTTGTTGTAATTTCCCAAAGAGACTAACAAACACACTACTAAGACGATAAGCAAGAAAACAAAATTTACATAGATAAGAGACAAATGAGGACCATGGTCACAATTATACTATCGACACTTGGGGCATGAACTTCCACCTTCAATCACAAGATGGATGGTATAATGTTGTTTCTCCCGCACACAACAGTCCAAGCTAAGAAACAACACAAACTTCCTTCCTCAAACTATGCCAACATTGATAGCCTTACATGTAAGGAACTAGACACTACCAAAACCAATTATGGAAAGCATAAGAAAATTACCCAAAATCTGGAGCTTTCACGAAGAATGGAGATAAATAGTAGCCACACATCCTTTAAAAAGCTAGCTAGATTGGTGCTTCCTCACTAAACTCAAACCCAACACTAGAAAAATTGTAAAACAACCATACCATAACTACACATTCTTCCACCTTCGCTGCCCAGACTCGACTCTGCAAGTAAATGATCAACTAGCCAAATGCATGAATATTGCTTAGGGAGTGCACCATGGAGGAGGCCTTGATATCACCTTCCTCCACATGAGTAACAGACTTTGAAACCACATAGTGTAGCCACCACCTCCTCTCACCTATAACTAGCGTTATCATAATACTTTTAATTAATGGTTTGGTCCACCAAACCTTAAGGTGCATTAAACATCCCAAGGGTGTGCTTCCTTATCCCCTAATTCATCAGCTAGGTAGGACAACAACACTCCCCCTTTTGCGTCTTGAGAATCACCCCCTCTGGGGTTAAAAAATCCTTTAGAGCTAGTGACCAACATGCTTCTTTGAGAGGATACTAGTATAAGGTTCCAAGTGGATGCTAACGAGGGAGATTACTCTAGGCACCCATAATTCGCCAGAAAGTATGCAATTTTATTGCCTATTTTGCGGACATGAAGAGGAATAAGAGCTGGAATGTTCGTGATAAGAGCGGTTATTTGTGTTAAGAGGGATTCCAATTTATATCTCAAGGAAACTTTGTAGATCTAATTGCCATTTTGGATCTTCTAAAAAATGTTAGTCAATTCATATGATTCCATTATGTTACATTATATAATCAAACCAGGGACATATTCTTATAAAGTTCTTGCACCATTTGTGCGGGATTTAGTTATCGTAAATTGATAAAAGAAAGAATAATTAAATTATCTTTAACTTCCCAAAACAACTTGTAGAACAAAACTAATTAATTGCTACAAGAATGATTCCAGTCATTTAAGTTTGTCATTTGGTGAATTACTAATCATAATATCCCATTACAGTCTTTCAACCATAAACGAAATGGACACTATAAATAATAAAGTAATGTGATTCAATAACAAATTGTGTCTCAATATTCCTGCAACTTTTGATAAGAAACATTCATCGATGACATTTTAAAGGACAAACATATTCCAATAAAATATAAACAACAATTAAATTACAATATTGTATGCATCAAACTAATCCAAAATAATGGTGCAACTTATACCATCATGCAGGGGGGCCTACAGGTCTAAACTAGAAGCAACATGCTAATTATAAACCAACACATGAAAATAGAGGATCAACCATATTCGTATTTCTACTCATAATCGAATTACACCACTTTATTTTTTAATAAAGATTCAAATAATAGTAATAATAATAATCCCCTACAACTTCCAAGCTACCGTTTATAAATTATTACAAATGTTTTTGTGAAATCCATGACCCTTCAAAGCATTTTAAAATCTAAATATTTAATCCATCTCTATCATTCCCTGATAAAATTGTTTGACCAATACATGTATTGAGAATTTCATGACAAAGATGCATGAAGTTCTCTATATGATTTGTTGACTCATCATGGATGGATTTGGTGATGATATACTTGAAATACTTTTTCATAGTGCTTTTGTTGACATGAAGTTTGGCATGGCTCTCTTGCTTTCCCAATTTACTCTAGATCTCAACTGATGTATGTGTAACCATCTCTAGGAGATTTGGAATCACGTCCATGATGTGGTTTGTCTTTTGAGTGTGCGCAACCATGACAAACAATGAACCCACAATAGGAATAAGTAGTCACCACAAAATCTATGATTCTTGTAGCGACTAATTAATACAATGATTTTCAAGCTAAATTGCATATAAAAAAGGTGAAAATGTATAAGAGTAGACACTTTACCTTGTATATCTCTTTGGTATGGATATCTTATTGATAGTGCAATATTATGGAAAAAAGAGGTGATAATGAGGTATGGAGTGGTATAGAGCATATGATTAAAGAATAAAATGTATGAGTATAAATGTTAAAAAGTGTTAAAAAGAAGAACTCGACAGTGCCAAAAGCATTTAACATGTGAGTCTTATCATATTTACATAAGAACAAACTTTTAGAATGGTTGAACCATCAACTACAAACCTTTGAATGCCAATAAGACACTCGAAGCAATTACTACATGATCTTAAGTTGTAACATAAACCATCTTTAATCTTATGTTCAACTTCGAAATGTTGGTTGATAATCTTCCCCTAGTAATCATTAGTGAGTCAAGGAGATAAAACAATAACCTCACAAATTTGTGGGTGCTATGTTTGGCTCATAAGGCATTGGATGGAGTTCATGCATTGAAATAAACACGAACATCCAATGGCTATTGAGACCTTGAAGTACTATAGTTGAACTATGAGATACAGTTTAGATTGTAGGTCTCCTCCAAATTAGTTACTGGGGATTTCTTGACCATCTATTTAGCCTTTTTAAGAGAGCTCAATATTACACTAGTATCACTCATCTCACTCACTGAGACGTTCAATGATTGTCATTGTCCATAATAACACTGAAAGCCCTAAATGGTGCGGTTCTACAATAAATGCAACCTTGATGATCTAGGGGATTAGTGGAGCGCTAAAAAATGAAAGTATTCAAAAGAAATGGTGCCAAAACATCGATCTCACTGACTTGAATCCAACGCAACTTGAATCACTCAAAACCGATATCGTATGCTCCAGATATCGTGTTTTGATCGTTTTCCCAAACAGGTAAATTTTTTGCAGGTTGAAGTGCAGGACTACTGACTAGGCATTCCGTATGATTGCTCAACAGGCTGACTGGGCAAGTTAACAGCGTATTTTGGGCCAATGGAAGGCTATTAAGTGGCCTCACTAGATTGGTTTGTGGTGTCATTTTTTGATTGGTTGATGGTTCGATTTGTTGGACCAATGATCAGGTGCCACGTGGCCCAATAAAAGGCTACCACGTGGCACCCCAAGATTGTCCAAAGATTTTTTATGGCCTGAACTGGCCTCCACATGTTCGAACTCGTCACCTTGGAGCAAACAGGGTAGCGTCTTACCAATGTGTTGCTGGTGATTCTTAATAACCTATGCAGTGCATAACCTTATAAAGTTTCATTGGAATTCGATTGGGGACGGGGCTAAGCCCCTAGCCACCAGTCACCTTTTACCCATGAGACCACAGGCGAAAGGGAGAAGAGGTCTCGGGGCTTAGCCTTGACCCAAGGTTCTAGAACTTACCATATAACCAGAGGCGCGAAGGGGGCTAACCCTTAGCCCAAGCATGGGTCATGTGGCGGTTGATAAAACCATGGGCGCAGAAGGAGGAGCCAAGAGGTAGCTGGCACAAGAATTTGGGGCCAGCCCCGGGTTCTATGGAACCGTGGCTTGATAAATTGGGTCCTATGCTGATGGGGGTGGGCAATTAGCCTCAGCCCTCGGGGCATATGGCCCATGTGGCCAAAATTTTCCGTCCATAGGGGTCATTGGGCATCTAATAGGATCAAAAATTTGCACTGGAAACAGTACGAATATCGTCGCAGTTCCTGGAAAGGCGAATTCGTAGAACAGTTAGCAAGGGAGTCCAGTTTGTAGAGCAGTTAGCAACAAAACTTCTCTATAGCCTAATTTTCCTAGTTTTTTTCCAAATTAAGAGCCCAACATGGGGTTTTTTTACTGTTTTGGAGCCATTGGAGACATTATTTTTACATTCTGAGTATTGTAAATCCATGAAATCACATATTTTAGCACTTAATGGAAGAGGCCCAACATTGGAATCTAGACCAAGAGATGTAGCCCCAGAGGGGTGAACTCCTTTATCATTTTGTTGTCTTGTGTTGTTGTGTATGGTATATTTGTCTCTATTTTTATGCTGCAAACTAAGTTTAAAAACCATTAATTTATGTACTTTTGCAAATTGATCCATTGCCTAAAAGATAAAAATTTACTTGCAATTTTTCAATAAACCTTCAAGTTTGTAATACATATCAGTTTGGTATTAGAGCTCAAGGTTATTTTGAAGGTTTGATTTTGTTTGCAAGTGTTTTCTGATGCTTACAAGGTTGAAGCTGAAAAGAGGAGAAGGAGTGCTTGTAGAGCCAAATCCTCAAGTGGGTTCAAGGAAGCCACACATATCTCAAGCTTCACCAGTCATGGCACATGAAGAAGGTCATGAAGGGATGTTTGAGGATGAGAGAACTTTTAGAAAAGCTTTATTTGAAATGTTTGAAATGGTGAAAGTTCTATTTGAAGAGAGAAACACAAGGTTGCAAGGAGAGAGCTCAAACCCTCCAAAAGGTAATGGAGGAAATGGTGACAAACCTCCACCTCCACCTTTTTCTTCACCTCCATCTTCACCCTCATCTTCTTATACTTCAACCCCTTCACATACTCCTCCAAGAACTCCAAAGGGACATGGTAAAACTCCTTTGTTAAAGCTTGATGTAAAATTTGAATTGCCTATGTACAATGGGGAAGTAGATGCTGAGAAATTGGATAATTGGGTTCGTCAACTTGAAGTCTATTGCATGATTCAACAAATTGATGATGATTCCACTAAAATTCAACTTGCTTCTCTAAGGTTGGAAAGTGAAACACTCATTTGGTGGGAGGCCAAAACTCAAGAGGATCTCAAGAAAAGTGGTAAGATTATTTCCTCTTGGAATGATTTTGTAGCTGCATTAAGAAGACAATTTTATCCATTAGCATACATGCAAAAAGCAATAATGGACTGGCAAAATTTTAGACAAGCAAAAGGTATGAGTGTTCAAAGTTATACCCAAGAGTTTAGAAGAAGAGATCTCATTTTGGGTGTAGATTTATCCTCTCAAGACACTCTCCTTAAATACATAGGTGGTTTACATAGTTACTTGAGACATACAATTCTTATGTTTAACCCTACAAATCTAAATGAAGTATTTGTATAGGCTACTCATTTAGAAGCAAGAGGAAAGAATGTTTCTGAAGAGACTAGCGAGAAGCCATTTAAGTCTGGAGACAAAGGAAAGGGGAAGTTCAAAGGCAAGGATAAAAAGAATGCTTCAATCAAGAAAGAGGGAGAAAAACTCACATGTAAACATTGTTCAAAAGAAGGCCATGATGAAGACCATTATTGGAAACTTCATCCTGAGTTGAGACCCAAAAAGTTTAACAAAAAGGAGAAAGAAAAGATTGTTGCAACAACTCAAGAAGATATAGGATCTGATTCCAGAGATGAGACCAAAATCACAGCCATGGGATTGAAAGGTAAAGATTCTATTGCAAGTATTAGTTCTTCTAGCAAGCCCATTGAAACTCAAAATGAAAAAGAAAGAATTGAGCTTTTCCATATTAGGGTCATAACAAAACATAACAAAGTAGATACTTTGTTTGATAGTGGATCCCAAGCCAACCTTATTTCAGAGGACATTGTCAAGAAACTAAATTTGGAAACCATTCCTCATCCTAAACCTTATCCTTTGGGATGGGTATGTGACAATGCCAAATTGCAAGTGACAAGAAAATGCATACTTAAGTTTGACATTATCGCAAATTTTATTGATCAGGTAGAACTTTATGCAGTACCACTTGACATATGTGGGATTGTTTTGGGAAGCCCATACTTATATGATAGGAAAGCCATCTTTCATCGCCATGAGAACAAGTATCATTTGTTTAAAAATGGGATTGAGTATATTGTTAGAGCACATTGCAAGAAGTTGAATTTGTCTCTTGTGCATGCTGGACAAATGAAGAGGCTTGTACATGTTAGTCATAATTTTGCATTGTTAATGATTAAACACAAATATGTTGAGGAATTTGAAGCTTTCCAAGGATGTGATGTAAAAATCAAATATGATTTAGTTGAGGTTGTTAACACATGTGATAAGATGTTTCAAGAGTCTGACGTGTTTCCTCCTAGAAGAGGAAAACAACATGAAGTTCAATTGTAGTAGGATGCATCACTTTTGAATATAAGCTAGTGTTATAGAATGCAAAGATCAAGAAGCAAATGCAAGAGCTACTTAAAAAAGGGGACATTAGGTCTAATACATATCCTTGTGGGTCTCCTAATGTTTTGGCTTTGAAGAAGGATGGTACATGGCGATGGCGATCATGGTGTGTGGATTTTGGAGCTTTGAACAAAATCACGGTAAAGAATCGTTATCCTCTTCCTCGCATTGATGTTTTGTTAAATCAATTGAAGGATGTTGTTTATTTCACTAAGTTGAACTTGTGAAGTGGTTACCATCAAATAAGACTTGTTGAAGGTGATACATGGAAAACCTCTTTCAAGACAAAGCTAGCTTCATTGCATGCTTTGAAAAGGGTGAAACATGTCTCTCAATGGGGAGGCAAGCAACACAAAACCTTCAATGCATTGAAAGGTAAAATCAGTACAACATCAATTTTTGTGTCAAATCTTAATCAACCATTACATATTCAGTTGGGGAATCATATGGTACAAGAATATTTGGTGAAGAGTCAAGCCAAGTACAATGATAGACATGATAAGCATCGTGTTAACCACAGTTTTCAAGTTGGAGATGAAGTAAGGCTTTGCATCAGCAAAGAAGAGCTTCAAGGTGAAGAGAACTTGAGATTATATGAGTCTCCTTTGATTGAATGTCAAGGAGAGAATGTTTAGATTCCTTCAATAGAAGATTTATCTCTTGGATATCTTGAAGAATTGCAGCAAGATACTATCCTTGGCAGAAAAATAAGAACTTCAAGAAGACGGAACATGGGGTACCTTTATGTGGGTCTCAAAGGTATAAATCCAAGCAAATCCAAATGGATTAAGATTGTAAGGGTGAGGGAATTGTGCCCTCATCTAATTTTTTACTGAAAATAGTCTTTTGGAGGTCCAAAAGCTTCCAGTGGGGAGGAGTGATCTAGGGGATCAGTAAAGTTCTAAAAACTGAAAGTGTTCAAAAGTGCTCGAAACCAGTGCCAAAACATAGATCTCGCCGACCTGAATCCAACACAACTTGAATCACTCAAAACCAATATCATATGCTTCCGATATCACGTTCTGGTCATTTTCCCAAACAAGTAAATTTTTTACAGGTTGAAGTGCAGGACTGTTGATTGGGCAATCCGCAGGATGGCTCAACAAGCTGACTGGGCAGGTTGACTGTGTATTTCGGGCCAATGGCAAGCTGCCAAGTGGTCTCACTGGATTGGTTCGTGGTGTCAATTTTTGATTGGTTGATGATTTGATTTGTTGGACCAATGATTAGCTGCCAAATAGCCCAATCATAGGCTGCCACATGGCACCCCACGATTGCCCAAATTTTTTTTATGGCCTGAACTAGTGATATGAACTTAAAAAAGAATGCAACAAATTATAGATCTAACCATAAATAAATAGATGCAACAAAAATAGCACTTCATTTTATTAAGATCAGAATACTGAAATATGCTTACAAACATAATGGAAAATAAACTAGCTCGGGCGATGGTAGCTTATCTCTGAGAAGATATGTGGCAGCTACATGCCTCTAAACTGTGTTACAATGAGGCTCAAGGGCCTATTTATTATTGAAAAACAAGGAAAAACCCTAACCCCAAGAGATGGAATGCCAAGATTTTGTGGGCCCCGTTGGGGTTAGTTGGGCAGCCAACTTCCTAGGGTCGTAACTTGGTCATATTATCTCCATTTGGCGCATACGATACCTTTTTGGAAAGCTATCTTTGAGTACTACATGATTTATTGCATGCATGAACCTAATGCGAACCTCAAACAAAACGTATTTTAGGGGGTCAAAACTGCTCTGGAAGTTCAAGACGTGAAAAACTACTAAAAATAGTAAATTCTGAAATAAACAAGGAAAGAAATAAAATTGAATGGAGATCTAGGTGGAATAGGAAGGTGGCCACCAATATCCACCTATATTAGTCCTCCCTCCTTAGGAAGCAATGCTCCCCATTGCGTGCAGAGCCTCCATGAGGTAAGGAAATTTCTGTTGAACCTAGTCCCTGGTGAACCACTTGCTCTGGTGAAGGAGTTGACCTACTTTGACACCTCGATATAGCTAGATCCTCTGTTGGCGAGTGTTCTTGATCTGTGTATCCATGATCTGATCAGTTGTGGTATGTTCCATGCAATCTTTGTTCAGCTCTGTTGGTGTGAGTTGTTCTGCAATGTCAGATGTGTCCAACAATGGTGGAAAGTATGGCCGAAGGTAGTCTACATTGAACATTGGGAGCAGACCAAGGAATGGTGGAATGTTGAGCTCGAATGCATTGTCCCCCACATCCTTGGCAAAGCTTGTGGTGGGGTCTAGCAAGGCACTACTTATACAAATGTAGCCAAACCTTGTCGCCCATGTGCGGAACTCGATGTTGATCATGGCATTGCTTGTACTTAGCATTGCTTTTGTCTAATATATCATGGACCTACTAGCGGATGTGTTTAATGTGCTTAATGAAGTTGTTAGCCCTGTCAGCTTCGGACTGGATGTGAGCCTAATCTACCTTAGGAGCTGCAAATTGTTGTGACCACATCAATGGGACATAATGGCTGAAATCCTGGCCCTACTTGAAATGGGTTGTGGAGCTCTCTGTTGTAGCTATGTTAGACATAGGGGAGGCTTTCATCCCATGTGCGTGGATGCTTTGAGTTGTACATGCGCATAATGTGTACGATCATCCTGTTGACGACCTTTGTTTGCCCACCAGTTTGGGGATGGAAAGTTGTGGACTTAGTAAGTTTGGTATCCAACAACGACCACAGACTTGACCAAAATGCACTCAGGAATTTGTTATCCTAATCTAAGACAATTGAATTTGGGATCCTGAAGTGTACCCACACTTTCTCAAATAAGAGCTTAGCAGTGGTCTCTGTTGTGATACTCTTCTTGCAGGGCGCCATAATGGCCATCTTAGAGAATCTGTCGATGACCACGAAAACGTAGTTGTTGTCATGCTTAGAAGAAGGAATGCCTGACATGTAATCCATGGAGATGGATTCCCAAGGCAGAATAGGAGTAGGAAGAGGAGTATATAGGTGTTGCTTCTTTATGGTTGGTTTTCCAATGGCACATGCAGTGCAGGATTTAATGTACCTCCCAACATCCTTGTCTAGTCAATTTAACGTCTTAAATTGCTCTACATAAATTATCAATCCGGTATCGTAAACTGATGAAGTGTGGTGCACCATATGTGCTTAGTTAACCTTTTTCTTACTTCTTTGTTTTATAGATTTTATTTTGTTTTGGGGTTTTGTTCTTGTTGATCTCCTAAAGTATCTAATGCAAATAGAAATCCTATTCTAAGGTCTTAAGAATACTTTTAAAGGTCAAGTATGGATGTAGATTTCAAGACAAGGTCTATGTCCCTAATGGTAACTTCCAAAACTTAGCACTTCAAAAGATCTTAAAACATGTTATTGATGGAATTAGTGCTTAAACAAAAGTGTAAGTATGCAGCTACTTCAATCAAGAAAAAGATGAAATACTGATCATGAAATCATTGTCTCTGATGCTTGTCTAAATACGGAAAAAGTTAAGCTATTGCACTCAAAGAAATAAAAAATTGCAAGGAAAGTAAAACTAAAATCAAATTACACATTCATAATTCGATCCCTCGCCATTAGTCCCACTATGGCTTTCGGAGGTAACCGTCAATGATATGAGCAATTTAATATCTAATTGCAGAAAAGTAAAACTAAAATCAAATCACATCAATTCATAGTCTGACCCCTCGCCATTAGTCCCGCTACGGCTTTCCGAGGTAATCATCAACAACTTGAGCAATCTGATATCTAATTGCAGAAAAGTAAACTTAAAATCAAATCACATCAATTTATAGTCTGATCCCTCGCCATTAGTCCCGCTATGGCTTTTGGAGGTAATCATCAACAACTTGAGCAATCTGATATCTAATTTCATAAAAGTAAACTTAAAATCAAATCACATCAATTCATAGTCTGATCCCTCGCCATTAGTCCCGCTATGGCTTTCGGAGGTAATCATCAACAACTTGAGCAATCTGATATCTAAACTAACTAACAAAGCAAATGAATAAGACTGAAATCAAAGCATAACTGAAATTGAAAAGCTAAAAAAAACAAAGTCAGCAGAGAGGTAAATCTCATGTCACTATTTGATGCAAAAACATGTAAAGAAAAAACTAATCTACAATCAACCGGTTGAACACACTTACATGAATTAAAATTGCATGAATGGAAAATCTAATCTATCAAACTTGAAAGCAATCAAATGACATAATGAAATCAAAGCAAAATTACAAAATGAAATCTACTCTACCTTACATTCTAATATGCTCCATGACATCTACTTCACATCTCCTTCCATGTTGAGAACATCAAAGCTTTATTCAAATTCTTCAAAATTACAAAATACAACAAAGCTCTCCAAAGCTTTCAAAAGCCATCAAGGAAGAGCTACAAACTCCAAGCTAAATAACTAAAAGCCAAGCCAAGCTAACAAATGAAGGAGAGAGATCTCCTATTTATACAAAAATATGAGAAGCCATATCATTAATGAGAGTCCATGAATCTCTCCCTCTACCTCTAGAGTCCTAATCAAAATAGGAAGTGATAAGACACATGTCTTCTTAGAGTTACAATACAATTAGGAGATGTGACACATATCCTCATGATCCCATGATTCTTTCCACTCAAATTCGAACTTGCTTTAGAGTGCCACATAAGGGTCTTCTAGAAGCCTCCTTTCAACCTACACATGTCAACAATCTCAACCCATTTGTTAGGTATAAGCATATGCACATTATTTTCTAATTTTTAACCACAAATTCACTTAAAAGGCTTAGAGTTAATAAAGATTGGAAAAACATAAATGTGGCCCAATGATAATGAGAGTGGGATGAATGTGGTGACATAGTAGTGAAATGGAGGTGACATAATGGACATAATAGTGAAAGTGTAATGGAAATGAATGACATTTTCAAGACTCAACAATCCTAACAAAGTTTCAGCCAATAAAAATATTTCTGCAGTACTGCCATTGTTTTCTCTACCCAAAATATCTAGTGACCCGACAGTAGTGTGCCTACCAAATCATCTTGGCATGCTTGCTTGAAGGAACACAGATGTGCCCCAGGTGGCATAACAATGCATCATGGAGGTGAAATTTTGGAACTTGATTACCTTCTAGGAGTGTCTGGTATGTGCTGTTGAATTCTAGATCGCCCTTGTAAAGATGTGGTCATCCCGAAGTCTCGTGCCCACAGGAGTCGAGCACAGTGATCAACGCCATGATTGGTGGTCGGCTGAGGTAATTTGCAACATTATTGGTGCTTCTCTTCTTGTACTTAATGTTCAAATGGAATTGTTGCAGGTATATGGACCATTTCTGATGTCGATCGTTCTGCAACTTCCCTTGTGTCTGTATGAACTGCAGGGGTCGGTGGTCTGTGTGGATCACCATTTCCTTCCCCAAAATTTAATGCTTCCATTGACAACAGGAATACATAATGGAATACATTTCTTTGTCATAAGTGGGATACTTTTAGAATGTGTCGAAAAGTGTTTCACTATGGTAATCCACTAGATGCCCCTATTGAATAAGAACTGCACCAATAGCATAGTCGAAGGCGTCTGTCTCAATATCAAATGGTTGCAGCAAATATGGTAATGTGAGCACTGGTGCAGAACAGAGGCGGTGCTTCAACTTAGAAAATGCCTTGTGTTGGGTTTCAGACGAAAAAACTTTGCTTTCACTCTACCCTTGGTGACTTGACTTAAAGGCCAAATGATATGAGAGAACCCCAACACGAACCTTCGGTAGAAATTGGCGAGACCAAGAAACTTGCGGAGCTCTGTTAGAGTGGTTGGGACTGGCTAACCCCGAATGACTTATATCTTGGTTGGGTCCACATGCACACTCTTCTCATTAATGATGTACCTTAGATATTGAACCTGGGTCATGCCAAAAGTGAATTTCTCCAAATTGGCACACAACTTGTGTTGTTGCAGGGTTTGAAGGACTTGTCGAATATGGTGGAGGTGCTCTTCCCAACTCTAGCTGAAGATCAAGATGTCATCTAAATACACCACCACAAATGCATTGGTGAAGGGTCACAATATGACATCCATCAATCTCATGAAGGTTGGGGGAGCATTCATAAACCCGAAAGGCATGACCAACCATTCGAAAAGGGCATCCTTGTTTTTGAAGGCAATATTCCACACATTAGAGGGTTCGATAGGCACCTGGTGATAATCGAACTTCATGTCAATCTTGTTAAAATATTTGCCCCCCTTGATCTAGTCCAGAAGGTCATCAATCTATGGGATTGGGTACCTATTCCAGATAGTCATCTTGTTCAACTCTCAATAGCCAATACAGAGTCTCTAGGTCTCATCCTTCTTCTATACCAATACAATCAGACTCCCACAAGGTGAAGAGCTTGTCTTGATGTGCCCTTTCTGCAACAGATCCTGAATCTGCCTCTTGATCTCATAATTCTTCAAAACAGAGCATCGATAGATCGATCCATTGGGTAGTGGCGCAACTAGGGTCAGATCGATGGAGTGCTTGGCCTGACAATGCAGAGGTACCCTTGTAGGTGAGGTGAAAATGTCCCTGTACTCCTCCATGACTTTGTCAATATGTTGCTGTGGTGTGGAGGATCCCTGTCTCGAAGCTGTGGCCACAACCTTCTTCTTGCCTTAAGGGTGAATCAGAAGGAAAAAAAATCTTGGTTTGGGAAATAATCTTACTGCATTGCTTTGCAGTGATCAAAGAGATGGCAGCAGTCGAGGCTACCTCTGGTATCCTGTACAACTTATTGCCCAAATTAATAATAACAAAGCAAGGTCTAGACTCAAACAACATGTTGCTTCCAGAAGTATGGTTGTCCTAATAATACATCACAAACTTCAAGAGTAGTAACATCACATAGTACCTCATCCATGAAGGGCTTGATGCTGTAGAGAAGGTAACATTGCTAGATAACGCGAAGATCTCGTCCTTGATGAAGCCACCCGATGGTGTACGATTGTGGATGTGTTGTCATCAGTAGGCCCAATCGCTTCACGACCTCTGCTGAAATGAGGTTCTTTTGGCTCCCATTATCAACAATGAACTGCATCGGAGAACCCTTCACCACATCTATGAGTGGATTGGAAGAGGCGTTCCCACTCCTCTAGATCTTCAGGCTCATTCTTCTCAATCTTGGTGGTGGCCACGGTGGCACCGGGCTCCACGTTAATGATATGCTTCCCTTTGTCATTCTCCTTATTGGGTTCTGACACATAGTCGGAACATGCGTCTGATTCGAAAGCCTTCAGATTGGCCACCAGTGACTGCTTGGCCTAACACTCACTCGTGTTGTGAGTGGAGCTCTTATGGAACTCACACCATTTTACCGTGTCCTTATTTGTCTTCGTGGTGTTATTCTTTGCTTGTGCTTCAATGGGTTGTCCTAGGTCGCCCCATATTGGCTTTGGCCTTTCCTCTGTGGTTTGGGGGTGCCTTTTCCTTGCTTCAGATTCACAGTTCCAAAGTCTCGCTTCTTCTGTTTAAACCTTTGCTCAGTGTTGACAACGTATCAATATGAAGTGCCAAGCGAGGATATGTCCAGGAACTCCATCTCGTCCTAGATGTACTTGTGTAGGTAGTCACGGTACTTGAGTACCAAATTTCGCTCATAATCCTTGATACCAAATTTTGTGCAGAGGATACAAAAAACATTTGAGAAATTTGGCACATCTTTGTCCATTCCTTGCCTTAGATTCGTCCACTTTATGTATTTATCTTCATAGCTCCCGACAGGGTAATATGGTTCCTTGATGGCGTCTCAAGAAGAATCCCAAGTGGGTGTGGGTGAAAACAATGAGGATTCCCTCTCGTCCTTTTGTTCACAGTAAGTTTCCCACCAGTCCTTGATGTGTGGGGCGGATTTGAGAAGTGCAAAAGTAATATTTTCTTGATTGGAAAAGTCATGAACTAAAAAAAATAAAAAATAAAAAATAAAATCCTTCCAACAAATTCAACCATTTATCTACGACGTATGTATCTATCTAGCCCTCAAATATGGGAATGTCAAAGCTAAATTGTACCTTAAAAGGAATGGCGCCTCCAGAGTGGTTCCTGGATGAAGATGCGTCGCCTATGGGTAGCCGTTGAAGGATCTGGGCAAAGTTATCCATCATCACGTTCCTTTGTCGCTAGAGAGCTTCTTCGAGCAATATTTTGATAGGATCTCCTGCCCCCTCGTCTTTCTTTTCTTCCGCCATGGGAGGTCATCAGGGTTTTCAAGGCTAGTCTTGCAAAGGTTCAAACAGATCAAGCCCTAAATCCTTATACCTTGACCTCGTTGGGGATATGCAAAGAAAAACAAAGAAAAAGCAAACCACTCTGATACCACTGATCCGAACTTAAACAAGAACACAACAAATTATAGATATAACCATAAATACAGAGATGCAACATAAATAACACTTAATTTCAAAAATATCAGAATACTAAAATATGCTTACAAACAGATTGGAAAATAAACTAGCTCAAGCGATGGCAGCTTATCTTTGAGAAGAGATGTGGTAGCTACATGCCTTTGAACTTTGTTACAATGAGGCTCAAGGGCTTATTTATTATTGGACAACAAGGGAAAACCCTAAACAACCAAAACCATAACCCCAGGAGATGAAATGCCAAGAGTTTGTGGGCCCCGTTGGGGTTAGTTAGGCAGCCAACTTCCTGGGGTCGTAACTTGGTCATAGTATCTCTGTTTGCATGTACGATACCTTGTTGGAAAGGTCTCTCTGAGTATTACAAGATTTGTGGCAGGCATGGGCCTGTTGCAGACCTCAAAAAAATGTCGTTTAGGGGGTCAAAACTGTTATGGAAGTTCAAGACTCGAAAAACTACTAAAAATAGTAAATGCTAAAATAAACAAGGAAAGGAATGAAACTAATTAGAGGTCTGGGTGGAATAGGCGGGTGGCCACCCATATCACCTGGATCAACTGGCGTCCACGGGTTCGAACTCGTGATCTCGGAGCAAACAAGGTAGCGTCTTACTAATGTGATGCAGGTGGTTCTTAATAACCTATTGATCTGAAATGGAGTAGATTATTAATGTTGTACTAATTCCCCATTCAGAATAAAACCCAAGATGCTTATCATTTGCTTATCAAGTGCTTAAGGATTCCCATTATTTGCTTAATTAACTGATTCCCATGAGAGTTTCTTATGTAAATGTTATAGACAATTTAACATAAAAACATATACTGAACAGTAGCAAAATAACAGCAAATAACATCAAAATACCACATACAACATAGATTTTATGAGGAGTTCACCCCTCCTAGGCTACGTCTCCTTGGTCCAGCTTCCAATGCTTGGACCTCTCTATTATGCTCAAAATTACAACAAAAGTGTGTTTACAATGCTGAAATGCCTCTGAAACCTGTCTCAATGAGTTCATAATAGCCAAAACTGTTAGAATTCACTCTTTTTGCACCTAATTTGGATAAGAACTGAAGAAGTTATGACCTTTCCCAGTTCTCCCACAATTTGTTCCACAATTTTCTCCACATCCGGCATCATCCTACAAATTAGCCCAAAAATCTGCTAACTGGGAGAATATTTCACCATGCGGCAAGCCTTAACCTGTCAGTCATATCGCAAATCGCAATCGGCAAGTGTTGCGGGCTTATGGTATGTGAATAGAAACAAACGATTTGCGATTATGATATCATAAACCCGATGGGATATTAAACTGCAATTTATAGTGGCATCACATCCAGGGACTTTATCACATTTTGTAATTCGACGGATAACTGGGGTTTTATACATATGTGAGACCTATCCACAGATTGTGATTTGCGATAGTGATTGATCATATCGCAACCCAAACCTCGCCAGGGGCCGATTCTGTCGTACTTCACCCCCTTCGACGATTGCGATTGCGATTTGTGATTGTCTTATCACTTCGCAACCCTGACTGTTTTGGAGCCGATTTGAAACACCTTTCTACCTGTGACTGCGATTTATGAAATGCAAGGGCCAATGGTGGACTGCCACTTGGCGCCTCCTCATTTGCTAAAGCGTTTTTCCATGTCATCCAATCCTGTCATGTAGACAAGTCAAACTTGAACTTTGACTTGCTCTAAATTCTGCATACGAGCTCGGATTTGAGTGTCGTTCACACTGTTGGATTCGGAATGACGAGATTGATCCGAAGCTAAGTTTAACAAAAATTTGACACTTTGATTTTTGAGCATAATTTTGAGCACCTGATCACTCCTCCCCACTGGAAGTCTTTTGGACCCCAAAATATCACTTTCAATTGATCAGCAGGGGAGGGTACAGTTCCCTCACCTCCCCATATTCAATCCATTTGCCATTTGATTTATTTGTACCTTTGAGACCCACTCGTAGATAATCAAAATTTCCCTCTTTGATGACCTCATTCTTCTGTCAAGTATGGTGTCTTGTTGAAGCTCATCAAGAAATTCTGGAGAAAAACCTTCAATTGATGGTATCTGTACACTTTCTCCTTGATCTTTGATCAAAGGAGGCTCATACAATCTCAAATTTTCAACATTAACAATGGAATAAATTTGCATATATGAGAGCATAATGGATTGGTTTCAATTTTTTATCTTCACCTTGAAGCCTTTCCTTGCTAATGTAAAGCCAAACTTCATCACCTACTTGAAATTGATGATCCACACGATGCTTATCATGCCTTGCCTTATACTTGCCTTGACTCTTTTCTTGTTGTTCTTGAACTGTTTGGTGAACCACTAAATTTCTTGATGAATTTATTTTCTATGTCTATGTATCTAGGTCCATCTACAACTACATCTTTCTCAAAAATGAAATCCAAAGGTGATTTAGGCAAATAACCAAGACATGCCTCAAAAGGCGAAGTTAGAGTAGAAGAGTGTTTTGCTCAGTTGTAAGCATGTTGAATATAATGCAATTGTTCATCCCACAACTTAGGATGTTTGCTAGAATATCCTCTTAGCAAATGAATAATTGTCCTGTTAACCACTTTAGTTTGACCATCTGTTTGCAAATGGAAGGTTGTACTTTTCTTCAACTTGGTGTCCATCAAGTTCCATAAATTTGACCAAAAATTCCCAACAAACCGAGAATCACGATCACTTCCAATAGAAGTAGGTAATCCAAAATGAACCCATACATTTTGAAAGAAAAGTTGAGCTATTTGTTCAACTGTAATTTGTTTTTTTACAAGGCATTAATATGCACATCTTGCTGAACCTACCACAACTACGTACAAATAATCATGACCTTTTCTTGATACAGAAAGACCTCCTACAAAATCCATAGAAACACTTTCCCATGGACGTGAAGGCACTAAAAGTGGTGTGTACAATCCTAATTTCCTATTACTAAGCTTACTGATTGCACACAATGAACAACCTCTATTAAAATGTGACACACTTTCAAGCATACGAGGCTAGTAAAAATACCGTCGAAGATTTGCCACTGTTTTACTTACACTGAAATGTCCAACAATAAGAGAAGTGTGCGCTTCCCTTGTGACATTTACTCTCTCTCCTTGTGGAACACAAAGTTTTCCCAAATTATATAATAGATTATCATGTACATGGTAGTCTAATTCCTCAACTTGGTGTCCTTGACTCAAGTTTGAATATACCTCTTGAAAGTCAACATCATGTGCATATTGTTCAACATAACTTTCAGGAAAAACATAATGATTCTTGAGTAAAATGGCTACATTAACAACTAGTCTAGAAAGCATATCATCAACTCTGTTATAAATACCTTTCTTGTACCTGATTACCAAGTGGAATTGCAGTAAGAATCCCATCCAACAAAAGTGCCTCGATTGCTACAATTTTGTTTGAGATTGCAGATATTACAAAGGTTGATGATCGATGTGAATAATGGTTTCTTTTCCCATTAAATAATGCTTCCATTTCTTCACACTTTGCACCAATGCGTAAAGCTCTTTATCATATGTAGAATAGTTAATAACAACACCATTAAAAATCTCAGAATGAAATGAAATGGGCTTACCATGTTGTAAAAGAAATGCACCCATGGCGTAGTCACTTGCTTCTGTTTGTATTTCAAATGGTTGTTTCAAATCTGACAATGCTAAATTTGGGGTTGAACTGATCTTTTGTTTTAAAGCATTAAATGTCTTTTGATGTTTGCCTCCCCACTGGAAGACAACCTTCACGTTGGTCAAAGCATGTAGTGGAACTGCTATGGAGATAAATTGGAAATGAACTTCTTCTAGTACTTCGATGCTCCCAGAAAAATCCTTACTTCTGTGACTGATTTGGGTATTGGCCAATTCACAATGACCAAAACTTTAGAGGGGTCAATCTTCAGCTCACCTCCTCCAACTATGTGGCCCAAATACACTAAGGAAGTTTTCCCGAATTCACATTTAGACATCTTCAGAAATAACTATTTTTTTTTCAAGACATCCAACACTTTCCTCACATGCTTGACATGCTCTTCTCGTGATTTGATGAATATCAAAATATCATCTAAATATACAATTACAAACTCATCAAGAAAGGATATTAAAACAACATTCATAACTCTCATGAATGTAGTTGGAGCGTTGCAAAGACCAAAAGGCATAACCAACCACTCAAACAATCCCTGTTTGGTTTTAAAAGCAATCTTCCAAATATCCTCCTCAGTTATTCTAACTTGATGATATCCACTTCTCAAGTCTAATTTAGTGAAATATTTTTCATTCTTCAACTGATCTAGCAAATCATCTATTCTGGGTAGTGGGTATCAATTCTTTATGGTAATTTTATTCAAAGCTCGATAATCTACACACATGCGCCAAGTTCCATCTTTCTTGGGTACCAAAACAATTGGTGAACCACATGGCAAAGTAGAGGGATGAATTACACCTTTATCTAACAATTCCTGGACTTGTTTCTTAATTTCTAAACTTTCCAGAATTGACATTCGATACATACCGATATTTGGGAGTGGACAATCTTGTTGTAGCTGAATTTCATGTTGAATTCCCCTTTTTGGTGGCAATCCCTTTGGTTCTTGAAACACATCTCCATATTGATTGACCACATCAACCAATTCGGCTTTTAGCTTCACGTCACAACCTGCAAAGGATTCACGCTCCGTGTCATTCTTCTACTTGATCATAAGGAGCACAAGATTCTTGCTGGAATTGACTAGTCGCTTTATTTGCATGTGCTTGCTAAAGACATATTAAGCTTTCTATGATGGGATCTCACAATATACTCCACTCCATCTTTGAACAAATGATATTTGTTCTCAAATCTATGGAAAACGACTTTCCAGTCATACAAATACGGGCTTCCCAACACAATTCCAGAAATATCCAGTGACACTACATCTAATTCGACTTCGTTAATGAAATTGGCAGTAATAGAAAACCTAAAAACGCATTTCCTTGTGACCTAAAGATTTGCATCCTTGGTTATCCAACCCAACGAATATAGTTTATGATGAGACACGGTTTCTAGATTCAACTTCTTGACCAAGTCTGTAGAAATTAAATTTGCCTGGGATTTCTCAAACAACATATCAATGTTGGTGTGTTTGGAAATAGCTTTGATATGGAACAACTCAATTCTGTTTTCTTCATTTGAAGCATTGTTGGAGTTATTTGCTGCGCTGGTGCTTGCCACGGCTTCCTCTTTGCTTGTTTTTGCCACGACTTTTCCTTTAGTGACTGTGGCTACAATCTTTGTTTCATCACCTCAGTCAAAACCCAAGTCTTGTTCACGTCTTGTTGCACAGCAACGTTTGTCTTTTGTTTCCCTTTATTGTTAAATTTCTTCGGTCTTAATTCAGGATAGAGCTTCCAGCAATGCGCTTTATCATGGCCCTCTTTGGAACAATTCTTCCACATGGGTTTCTCCCCTTCTTTCTTAACAAAATCATTTTTCTTCCGCTTTCCTTTAGATTTCTTTCCTTTTTTCACCACTCTCGAATGACTTCTTGTTACCTTCTTCTTGTACATTTTTCCCTCCTAGTTTGAGGCGTGTAGCTTGAACATAGACCTCATCAAGATTCATGGGATTAAACATAAGAATGGTGTGTCGAAGATAGCTATGCAAAACTCCTATGTATTTCATCAAAGTATCTTGTGACTGCAAGTCTACTCCTAGCATAAGAGCTCTTCTCCTAAACTCCCGAGTATACTCTTGCACATTTTGACCTTTTAATTGTTTGAAAGTTTCCCAATTCATGATAGCTTTTTTCATATGAGATAAAGGGTAGAATTGTCTTTTTATAGCAGCAATGAAATTAGGCCAAGTAATAGAGATCTTACCATGTTTTTTGATCTTGTCTTGAGTCCTTGATTCCCACCAAATGAGTGCTGCACCCTCCATTCTCAATGAAGCCAACTGAATTTTGATATCATCCTCTTGAAGGTTCTGAATTCTACAATACACCTCCAATTGACGAATCCAATTATCAAGCTTCTCTGCATTCACTTCACCATTATACATGGGCAACTCGAATTTAACATCAAGTTTTAGAAAAGGTGATTTACTAGTTCCTTTTGAAGAATGATGATGAGTATGAGTAAGGGTTTATTAGTGGAAGAGTGTAAAGATAGTTGTGACGAATATGATGAAGAAGATGGTGGAGAGGGTGGAGGTTTGTCCCCATTCCCATTACCTCCTCCTGAAGAACCTTCTCCTTTGGGAGGTTTGGAACTTTCTCCTTGCAACTTGCTATTCCTCTCTTCATAGAGGACCTTCACCATCTCTGTCATATCAAAGAAATCCTTTCTGAAGGTCTTCTCATATTCTGTCATGTTTGTAGGTTCTCCTTCACGAGACATGGTCTCTGAAGACTCAATTGCAACTTCTGCAACTTGAGAGGCTAAACTGGTGTTGGAGATTGTGGCAACCTTTCTCTTCTTCCACTGGAGCCAAATACAGGGCTTTCAACCAACTTTCCTTCACCTCTTTTGAGTTTTAACCTTGCTAGCATGACACAAAACTAACAAACAATAAAATCCTTCTTTCACAAAGAATATCTAGTAAGCAAAAACCAGTGCTCTGATACCAACTTGATCTGAAATGGAGCAGATTATTAATGTTCTGCTAATTCCCCATTCAGAACAAAACCCAAGATGATTATCGTTTGCTTATCAAGTACTTAAGAATTCCCATTGTTTGCTTAATTAACTGATTCCCATGAGAGTTTCTTATGTAATTGTTATAAACAATTTAACATAAAAACATATGCTGAACAGTAGCAAAATAACAGCAAAGAACATCAAAATACAACACACAACATAGAGATTTGATGAGGAGTTCACCCCTGGGCTATGTCTCCTTGGTCCAACTTCCAATGCTTGGGCCTCTCATTATGCTAAAAATTCCAACAAAAGTGTATTTACAATGCTCAAATGCCTATGAAACCTGTCTGAATGAGTTCAGAATAGCCAAAACTACTAGAATTCACTCTTTTTGCACCTAATTTGGATAAGAACTGAAGAATTTATGACCTCTCCCAGTGCTCCCACAATTTGTTCCACATTTTTCTCCACATCTGGCATGATCCTACAAATTAGTCCCAAAATCCGCTAACTGGGCGAATATTTTGCCACGCAGCGTGCCTTAACTTGTCAGTCGTATCACAAATCGCAATCAATAAGTGTTGCAGGCTTATGGTCTATGAATAGAAACATGCAATTTGCGATTGTGATTTATAGTGGCATCGCATTCGGGGAATTTATCGCATTTCGAAATTCGGTGGATAACTGGGGTTTTATACATGTGCGGCACCTGTCCACCAATTGCGATTTGCGATAGCGATTGATCGCATCGCAACCCAAACCTCACCGGGGGCCGATTCTGTCGTACTTCACTCGCTTCGCCGATTGTGATTGTCTTACCGCATTGCAACCCTGGTTGTTTTGGGGCCGATTTGAAACACCTTTCCACCTGCGATTGTGACTTACGAAATGGGGAGCCTAATGGCAGACTGCCACTTGGTGCCTCCTCATTCGCTGAAGGGCTTTTCCATGTCATCCAATCTTGCCATGTAGACAAGTCAAACTTGAACTTTGACTTGCTCTAACTTCTGCATACGAGCTCAGATTTGAGTGTCATTCACACTATTGGATTCAGAATGACGAGCTCTTCGATCTGAAGCTAAGTTTAACAAAATTCTGACACTTTTATTTTTGAGCATAATTTTGAGCACCTGATCACCCATGTAGTGAATACCCTTATAAAGTTTCGTTGAAATCCAATTGGGGACGGGTTCGGGGCTAAGCCCCTGGCCCCCGGTCACCTTGTATCCATGAGACCACAGGTGAAAGGGAGACGAGGGTTTGAGGCTTATCCACAACTCGAGGTTCTGGAACTTACCATATAATCAGAGGCACAAAGGGAAAGAGTTAACGGAAGGGGGCTAACCCTTAGCCCAAGCCCAGGTCATGTGGCGGTTGATAGAACCATGGGCGCGAAAGGAGGAACCAAGAGCAAGTTGGCGTAGGAATTTGGGGCCAACCTTAGGTTCTATGGAACCATGGCCTGACAAATTGGGCCATATGTCGACGGGGGCGGGCGGTTAGCCTTAGCCCACGGGTGCCCACGAGTGTATGGCCCATGTGGCCCAAATTTTCCGCCCATAGGGGTCATTGGGAATTTAATCAGATTGACAATTTGCACCCGAAACTACTCGAATCTCACCGGTGCTGGGCAAAAATATTGCTGGGCAAAAATATAGCTCAATGGTTCCTGGAAAGGCGAAATTCGTAAAACAATTAGCAGGGGAGTCTAGTTTATAGAGTTGTTAGAAACACAACTTCTCTAGAGCATAACTTTCTCAATTTTTGGTCAAATTGAGCCCAACAAGAGCCCAAATCGAGGTTTTTGATTGTTTTGGAGTTGTTGGAGACATTATTTTTACATTCTGAGCATTATAAATCCATGAAATCACATATTTTAGCACTTAATAAAAAGGCCCAACATTGGAAGCTAGACCAGGAGATGTAGCCCATGAGGGGTGAACTCCTTTACCATTTTGCTGTCATCTGTTGCTATGTATGACATATTTGTCTCTATTTTTATGCTGAAAACTGAGTTTAAAAACCATTAATTTATGTACTTTTGCAAATTGATCTATTGCCTAAAAGACATAAAAATTTACTTGCAAATTTTCAATAAAACTTCAAGTTTGTAATGCAGAACATTCAATATGTGAAACATACATGGAATGCAACTTCCATAATGTAATTTCATAATAAAAGTAACACATGGGAAGCATGATGCAACCCCCCAAGTCATTCATTCAACTCCTCCTTTGCTAAAACAAGAAGTGGGGATGGTGACTTTTGCAAAACGAAACTCCTTCACAAGCGAATACTCTAACTAAGATCAAAATGACAAACTTGTTTTTGGGCATGCATGATTTCTTAAAACTATTGATAAACTCGTATCAAATTAATAATTTTAGTAAAAAAAATATTTTTTTGGAGGTTAAATAACTTTTTTAAAGCTAAAACACTCAAGGATATTCATATTATAAACAAAAACGAGGTACAACCAATTACCGACATAGGGTTTTCTTAAGGGAAACCAATCTCCCCACTAGCGTAAATCATGCTTCTTCATTGTTTAGACAAAAAGAAAATATGCAAAAACTAGTTACCTAGTACTAATAATAAGCATCAGTAAACTTAAAAAGATAAATGTTAGGGCCCAAGCTTGAGATCATCCATTTGGTTGTGGGGATTTCTCCTTGACCTACATCTCTATGTTTAGAGCTAAGGATGAAGGTTGTTCCTTTCCTGCCTAAGTGGTAGATTTGGGCTGGGTGTCAATAGACTCCCCGTCGTGCTAATTAGTTTCTCCCTTTGGGACTTGGGTACTGCAATCTCCATGCCAAACACCACTTTAAAAATGGCCTCAATTTTTCCTTCAAATATTCTAATGGTATGTGATATTTATTCATGATCAACCTTATTTGTTTCTAAGGCATGTCTAATGATATTATTCACTGGTTAGTATCTCTCTACATTTTTTTAGAATTCAGTTTGTTTGGTGCAAGAGTGAATTGGATTAGAGACTAACTCACATACTTCCTCCATAATTTATGTTGTAGATAGATTCATTTTTCTATCTTCCATTGCCTTCTCAATTTGCTCAATTTCATTTTGTGCCACATATGAGAAAATGGCATAATATGCTTTCTTTGCTTCCATGCCTCGCCAACTGCCATGGATGGGTGAACAAGATGAGAAGTAGTAGACACTTGACCCGTACCCCAACATCTTTTGTGGTTCTTGCCCACATTGACTCAATCCTCTCTACTTGCCATGCCAACTCTTTGAATTTATTAGCCTTTGCACCTTTATAACTATATGGAAGTCCCAACTAAATAGAAATTAAACAGGAATTGTGTCAAATTGTGTAGGCCTAGCTTAGCTCCCTCTCAACTCATTTTGGATTCTCCTTGACCAAAACCCTTTGTAGCAAGAACACCTAGTGGGGATCGAAACTTAATCAGTGTTTGGTGAAATAGAGCCATAACAAAAAAAGGAGAACCTCATGAGCTATTTAGAGAGAGTTTTGCTAAAGACTGACTAGCTTTGCCAACGATCCTCCATTATGCTCCCTTTCCTCCGACATACTTAGACCAAAATCAACTACATTCAAACACCTACTGAGGAAATGACTAAAATGAACTTCATAATTGGAACACGATTCCTTACCTTGGCATAATGACACCACATGAAACTTGACTATCCTTGCTCTATCATTCCACTGCTATGAACCATCAACCTATGTTTGCTAGTCCCGTCTACCATGGATTGCATAAATAAATGATTTGCACAATCAAATTAAGGGGGAGTTTCCACTCCTCCCCATTATTTGCACTCCCGTCACACTAGGCAACCAAGTACTATGCTAGCCTTGGTGTTGATATGGGTGGTAGGTTAGGCGAGGTGGTGGATGTGCAACTTGGTGGGTTATCGCATCTCCACCTATCATCACTCCATTCGATAAATTTATTATGTTTATTACAAGAACTACAAGCAAGATAATTTTTTTGATGAGTTATTTTTCTACTTGGGAATTAAAAAAAAAATTCATACATTATTGATATTAGTCACTCTTTTGAAAGCTTTACTTCTGCAATCTAAATAAATTCTTATATCTGATACCCTTCCACCTATAAGAAAGATGTTTGATGTTTAGATTCATTCTCTTCCATAACCCACTAACCATTAAACGCGAGGGAGGAAGAAAAGGTGATGAATCATTGCACACCTGTAGCCTCCATCCTTTTTTGAATTAATTAACATGCATCAAATTTGTTACCACAATAACCATTTGTAATAAGCTATCAATTAATGATAAGCATGTTTGAAATGTTGACTTTATGTGATATTGTCACCTTGCATTTAAGGAGAAATATAATACCTAAACTTGATTATTGTTCCATGATTTATCACCACCTTTCATTTGATCAAGAATATAAGATTAAATAACTCTCGTTATAAACCAAGCTATGTAGACATTGCCACTACAAGGATAGTTATTTAGGCTACTTTCAAATTGACCAAAAATTCATTGCTATAAGTGTAGAATAAAGTACTTGTTAACGTGGAAAGAAATCCCATCATGGAGACATGCCATTGTAGTATTAGGTTGCATTAAGAGTACATTATCAAGTAAGGGAGGAGCCACAATGCATGAACCTACAATATTGATGATGTTAATATTGAAGGGAGTAATGATGCTATCACATTAATGTAAAGACTTACACGAATTGACAAAGCTTTTAATATGGAATGCCACATAAATACCCTTTATTTCAAAAATTAAAGAGTAAACATATAACTTCAATATTATTAATCATATATATATATATATGTGTGTGTGTGTGTATATATATATATTTAACAGGGAAGACCCAATGACTAATATATATTTTTAGCAGGAAAGACCCAATGACTAAGCAAGAGTCGAGACATCCCGTATTGAACACAAACGGAGTGAAAACTCTCTGGGCCGTCTACTCCTTGAGCCTAACCGATACATACTACATCATGCTTCGAGAGACTTGAACTTGGGTGAGTGGGGTGACAAGCTATAATCCCAACCACTTGAGCTAAGAAGCATTGTCAAATATTATTAATCATATTAATAGTGAAATATGGTAAGATAGTAAGATCAATTCAAAAACTAACAATCCCATACCAAATTTATATCAAACCCAGAATTTATAATCCAAAACCAACACATTTTAATTGAGAAAGCTTTTAAGAAAGAGAGATGACCCTCAACAATGTGGGAAATCATTGAATAACAAAATTTATTGTCACGTTTTCTATATGGAAGAGATATTGTCATGTAGCAAGGAAAATGTCACATAGTTTTAAATTAAAAAATTAAAAAATATAAAAAAAATACAAATACACTTTAAAATAAAAATATAATTAAATTTTATTGTCATGCAGCAAGGAAAATGTCACATAGTTTTAAATAAAAAAATATTTATATTAAAAATTAAAAAATACAAATATACTTTAAAATAAAAAATATAATTAAAATTTTAAACTTTAAGATAAAAAATGTGATCTATTTCACAATTTTAAATTTAATAGTCGATACTTTAACTTAAAATAAAATATGGATGGGATAACTGCAAATTCTATTTCAAACATCAAAATTCTAGAAACTAAAATCTCCACATCTATTTCAAACACCAAAATTCTAGAGACCAAAATTTGGTAATCATACTTGTTTTTATATAGAAAATAAATTATACATAAAATTTAGAAAAAGATCCGGCAAAAAAAATCATGGGAATTATACCTGGAAGAACAATGGTCTCGGAAAGAATTGAGCTTGACGTTGAAGGGCAGATTACATGCGCTTTTCAGTACAAAATAAAATATATTTCAAGGAGAAAGGCTAGAATATGGGAAACGCAAATGATGGAGTTCTCTGTTTGGAGGGTGGTTGGTTTTTGCAGTTATATTTCCACAATACACCTAAAAAATAGTTTTTCCTTGAAAACCTCCTCGCAACCTTCTAAGCCTATTTAGTCCAAGAACTCTAGCATTTGCACGGGAACCCCTAGAAAGTTTCTCCAAGGGACTTCCTCACCTTTATTTGGGAGTATCTTCGGTTGCGATTCTTTGAATTTCCCAGAAACGGCTGAACCCTACACTGGAACGAGACACCACCGTCATCTTTAACTGTTTCGGCTTTTGAAAGAAAGGGCGTATTCTGTGCATAAAATCGCATTATTTAACGTTCGAGGGTTTTGACAATGGACTGGTGTTTTGGCTTTTGGGGAAGAATGGCGAAGAATGTTCGATGCTATTGATTGTATATTGAACAGGCTTCTTATGAAGCTATGCAGCTATGTTAGCAGACCGGAAAGAACATCGGTGCTTGTTTTGGGCGCTCGCAAGGGTAATTAGCTGGGCAGATTGGAGAATTGTTTACAGCAAAGCTTCACTGCCATGGCTGCCAGCAGGAGCGAGGAGGAGCAGTTGAAGCACAATGGCACATCTGACTCCGCAGTTGCTTCTTCTTCTTCTACGTCCTCCGAACTATTTGTTCGTCTTGGTCCGCCCCTGAATGATAAGGTACCGCATGTTTTTTTAATTGATTTCTGTTTTTGTATTCGTTAAAATATATGAGTTGTGTTTGCTCACTCCACAGAAACTTAAATCTGCTTCCGCTGTAATGTCGGAAACGTGGTTTTGTAAAATCAAACTCTCTCCTTAGAAACCGTCTATGCAATGTGGCTGCTGAGGATTGATTGCAGAAGCTTATTTCATTCATTTATTATTATACAAATTTTCCTGTAAGAAAGACAACCTGCATCTTAAAACGACGTAGGTTGCATAGCTGCACACCGTAAGCCGCCTTGCTAACACAAACTCAACAAGGTGGGAGAGTTTCAAGACAAAAACAGTTTCACACTGGTTACGACAGATCCAATGCCTTTGATTGATGTGATAGCATCTTTCACATCTTACCTCATTTTGATGCGAACAGTAATTCTAACAGTGCTGGTGGTTTTGGTGTCATGCCTTGTGGTTGTTATATATGTGATGCCTTGTGGTTGTTATATATGTGATGTCCACAATAATTGCACTTATCTTACTACAGTGGCATAGCCCTATTTTGGGATTTTATTAAACATTACTACTAATTTCTCCTCGACACTTCTCTTCCTTTGAGAATGTATCATTTTTTTTCACCATCATGACCTAAAGAAAGGTTGGGGTCATTCTCTGTATAGTATCTGCCAACCATTGTAATTTGCAGGATAGTAAGCTCTTTTTTGAAATAATACAACTGGTGATTCAGTTGGCAAATGGGAATTGTGAAAGTTTTCGTCTGTTTAATTCTGTTTTCTTAACATACTTTTGCAAGTACAACAGCTCTTGGCAGCAAACTTAGGAGATAGTAGCTATGAATGCTGGAATATTTTCTCTTAACATACTTTTGCAAGTACAACAGCTCTTGGCAGCAAACTTAGGAGATAATAGCTATGAATGCTGGAATATTTTCATTATTGGCACAATTTCACAATTAAAAACAAAGTTTCACGGGATAGGCTGCAAATAATAGTAGATATGTTTTTGTTAGTAGATGTATTGTTGTTTGTTTTAAGACTGCAAAAATTGGATTTGGCAGTATAACAGGCAAGGAGTTGAAGAGTTTAATTTTGTTTGTTCTTGTAATTTTAGAGCTAGCATAGATCCATCTTAATCTCCCTTCTATTAAGAATCAATCAAGAAGGATCAAAAAACTTGAGGTGCCTAGGGTTTACACACATACATGTGTATATGTATGTGTATATATTAATGGGCATCTCTCCCCTACCTAGGCTGTAGGGCACCTCGCTTCTCTTGGTCCAATCACAATTCAGCACAGGTGGGAGGAGATCTGCCATGTCTGTACGTAATCTTTATTAGCCAAACTAAAAAGAATTGAAGTTCATGCACTCTATTACCCAATTGGGGAGAGATGTGTCCCATCCATCTGTAACACTCATAAACCAAAATAAACAAAATTGAGGTCTGTATTGTAATAAATAAAATAAACCAGCATAGATCCATATTAACCCTGGATCTTCAAAGTTGCACATCTGTCTCTTTTTGATCCTTCATGGTGTTTAATAGATCTGGAGTTAAAATGAATCTTTTCTATTTACTTGTAACATTGGTTTGTGATCATGTTGTTGACTTCAAGTTTGTGCTGTCTTGGTGATGTTTGTATTTCTTCTTATGTGTTAGTAACTATTAATCACTAGAATCAATTGATTTCCAAATAAACAGAGGAAATTTATTGATATATTGTTTGATTTATCACAGCACAGATCCACTAAAAGCTAAAAAGTGTTAGTTTTTCAGGGCCAGTATGCACAAGAAGACAATAGATAATTTTCACATTAGACAATATTAAAATTTCACATTACCTTTATTAAATTTGTTTCAAAATTGGGATAGTCGAGGATAAGATTTATCCTCCAGCCAAACCTGGGCCAACAAAAAAAATTGGTCTCCCTTATTTAAAATTGTTTTTTTTTACAATTTCAGCCCTACTGCTAAATTGAGCAGATTATGTTGCCTGCAGCTCAACTAAGAACAAGTGTAAGTTCTTTGAAAACAAAACAGCCAATGGAAGGAACAGTCTATTGCCTACCTGACTCCCTCTTTATACACCTTCGAGGAAACTGGGGCAGTTTCATAACCAACTTTCTCTAGCTTTTAGAAGTTCGAAGGCTGTATACACCTTTGAGGAAAGTGGGACAGTTCCTTAATTTCTGAAGCTTTCTGAGGTTCGAAGGCTGATCTACCACTAGCATATCGGAGCACTTAAATCTGAATTGTGGCTCTCTTATAATGCAGCTATAGAAAATACAACTGAATGTACACAATGCTACTGTAAATTCAACGTCAAATGACCAATTTACTCATTTGTGATGACGGAATTGTTGGTTGTCCTTCCAATGACAAATACATGCAAATATGTTCGTCATTTACAGAAAATCAATGCAGGTCTGACATTATTCATGAATCATAACAGACAGTCCCAAGCATCTCATCAAGATTCCATGATCAATCCATCTCGTTGAGGTGAAATTAATATGGGCCAATCAAGTAATTCCTTGATTGCGCAGCAAATCAATAAGTTCCCGAGGAAGAATATGACTGACCTTGCTACCAGGCCACTGATCATATACAAGACGAAGGCTGGGACCATCCCGATCTTCCAAGCCAGACCCAATGCCACCAGATCAAAGGAATTTAAAACTGCCTGCCAAACCATCGATTTTTTTTTTTGTCTTGATTTGTTTTGAAGCCGCACCCAATCATCTAATGAATATGGATTAATATATTTCTGGTGAATCACCTTTGTCCAAAGGCCATGTGTGGATAGTACCTCCAAACACATTTGGTTGTGAGAGCTTTAGAGAACAAGAAAAATGTTTTTGAGTCTCCACCCACCCAAAAGCTTGGGGACATCCAATCTACTCCACCTTACCCAAGGAAGGACGAAACATGTTGAGAAATCAGTAGGGCAACAATTAGAGTGATTTCTCTTTACTTGATAATTGCTTGTGAAGTTATGTTGGCTTCTTTATTACTTTTATTATATTTTTTCTTTATTACTTTTATTATATTTTTTTCATCAAACAATTACCAAAATCATTAACCATGAAGATTACAAAAAGACAATGAACACAAGATGTAGGCTCCAAGCTAGGGCAAAACCCATTCCAAGGGGAAAACCCAGTGAAATTTTCTCTTCTTATAGGATCAGATGAAAGTAAGAAATCCAAGACCCAAACACCAAGACCAAGACTTCCCACAAGACCCAAGTCAGCCCTCCTTCCAAGCTCTTCCAACAAGTCAAAGTCAACTCAAGTCAAAGCCTTCCAAATCTGGTCAAATCTGAAATTTTTGGCCCCTGCAATAGAATTTTGGACCTGCAGTAGGTATGCAACTTTGACCCTGCAATTACCCTGCAACTTCGCATGTGTGAGAGATTTAGGGCGAAAAGTTTGATTTTTCTTCCTTCCCATTCTTCACTCTCTTTTCCTTGACTTCTTGCTCTTCTTCACTTGTATTTCGCTCTTCTTGGCACTTAAATCGAAACTTGCTTGAGATGCTCCAAATGAGGTTGAACTGTCCATTATTTATACACATCTAGGAGGTCAAATGGGTCCCTTCCAGGGTTGACTTATCCAGGCAGGGTCGACTTGGTCTTGTGGGGACAAAATTTACAATTTTGACTCAAATATTTTTTTTCCTCTTTCTTTTCAAAGCATAAATGGGACTTGATTCTAGCCAAAATACACCAATCGCTGCTGCTGTGCTGCCAAAACCTAGATCGGAATCGCCTAGTCCGCAACTGCCCCTTAGCGGCCTCCTACCACTGAGGCCCTGGACCTAATGGATCCTCCAGAGGATGGAGATCCTCTTCCAGATCGTCAACAGGAAACAGAAGAATCTGCAAAAGCCTTCGCCTCCCTCATCTCTGCAATGGGTCCTCCCAAAAATCGACCGTCAATAACCAAGTTTGTTAAAAGATTGGAAGACATCCCTGAAATCTCCCTCCCTCCTGCTCTCCCTCGTAGAGCAACGCTATCCCTTGCTGAACGTGGATTAGTTGGGCAGTTTACTGGGTTATGGCCCTCACCCAAGACGGTTCAGAAATGGGTTGAAAGGAACTGGACTGCATCGATAAATGGGAAAATATCAATCAGATTCTGTGGAAGAGGATACTACACCTTTCACTTTGAAACCAAGGAGGATCACGATCTGATATTTAAGAATGACCCATATTTCATGGATACAAGAGGATTGTATTTAAACAAATGGACACCATATTTCGATTTGGAAATGGATGTGCCCAACGTTGTTCCAGTATGGGTCAGGCTGCCACACCTCCCCCTTCACTGCTAGGGAGATGATTCAGTAAAGGCCATCAGAAATGTTGTTGGAAAATACATAGATAGGTGTGAACCAAAGGAGAATATGCATGCATGCGCCAGAATTTGCGTAGAAGTGGATCTAGGGAAAGGGCTTCTGGAGGCGATCAAGATCAAAGTGGACACACATTCAACAACTGGATTATGAGCAAATTCCTTTCAAATGCAAGGTATGTCACGAATATGGCCATTTTGCTAATAGATGTTCCAAAAAAAAAAGAAAATGAAAGTGAAAATGTAGAAGATTCAGAAAACAAATGGGAGCAGGCTAAACGGAAGAAGTCATCCAATAAACAACCCCCCTCCTCCTCATTGCAGCCCCTTGTCCCCTCTGACCCTCTCCCTCCATCTCCAAAAGCAGACATCCCCTCTTCCCTCATTAGCCTAAACCCTTTTGGCCCATTGGAAGATCCCACAGCCCCTCCTTCCCCCAGATCCCCTCCCCAACCTCTTAACTCCTCCATATCTCCTCCTCATACAAACATCCGTTCCCCGCCCCCTCCATCAGTTGATAGAATTATAACAAGAAATCAGTCAAAGGAATCCCTTCAAACCTTTGAACACCAAAAAAAGCAGGAAGTCCAACAAAGAGCTGAGGGACGAAGTTGCAGCAAAGGAAATGGCTCTAGGTACGCAACAACCAATGGATTCATTTTTTGGGAAAAGCTCTAGAAATAATGATAAAAGCCAACAGAGAGGGAAAGGTCCCGTGCATCACCCAACAAATAAGTAATGATTGTGGTCTCCTGGAATTGTCGCGGATTGGGATCATCCTTTAAAGAAAATGCCGCAAGGGACATTTTGGTAAAAGAAAACCCAGACATTTTTATGATTCAGGAGACCAAAACAAATAGTCAAGAAACTGAAAAAATAATAAAAAAAACTAAAAAATTATGAAGGGGAAGCAATACAGGCTACAGGAGCTTCAAGAGGAATCTGCACGATATGGAAAAAAGGATATTGGGAAATGATACAACAAAAAAAGGAACAACACTGGATTCAAACAGATTTAAAGCAAACAAGCACAAAGGAGCAATACAACTTCATCAATATATATGCACCCAATCACTACAGGGAAAAAGAGCAATGTTGGAACACCCTAAAGGAAACTCTAAATGAAATACAAAATGGAAAAATAATCCTTGGAGGGGACCTAAATCTGGTTAGAAATATAGAAGAGAAGTTTGGAGGGATATATCATACAGACCCATCCAAGGATGCTTTGGAAACAATAATGGAGCAGCACAAACTAATGGATATCCCCCCAAACAATGGAAAATATACCTGGAGCAACAAAAGAGTGGGCAAAAATAATATAAAGGAAAGATTGGATAGAATACTGATCCAAGAAAACATTGCAGCAGGTTACAGCTCAATAAAATCTAAAATTCTTCACACCACAGCCTTTGATCACAAGCCGGTGGCAATAATTATGGGCAAAATGGAAAATCAAGGACCTCTACCATTTAGATACAACCCAATATGGGACAACAATGAAGAATTTAGGAATCAAATCACAGAAGCATGGGCACCAAGAATCACTGGATCACCCCAATATGTTTGGGAAACAAAGTTAAAAAATTTGAGAACTAGGCTCAAGGAATGGGCAAGAGCAAATGAAATCCAAAAAAAAAACAGAGCTGCAAAATAAAATGGACAACATGCAAACTGAAAAAGAAAATAAAGAGGAGGACAAACAAGATTATTTAAGAGAGAAGGATATTTTTTGGGAAATATACAGGGAAAATAGGAAAGAGGAAGAAGAGGCAAGACTAAAATCTAGAAGCCTTTGGCTTAATGCAGGGGATAAAAATACAACCTTCTTCCACAACACCATGAAAATAAGAAGAGTAAGAAATCAGATAGACAAAATTCAAGTTGATGGACAAGAGGTCAAAGGAGCAGAGGAACTGAGAAAAGCAGCCCACAGACATTTCAAAAACCTCCTTTTAGCGAGTGAAGATGTAGTAGACTATGAAATCTTCCTACAACACACCAAAAAATAAATAAAAGAAGAGCAAAATTCAGAAATATGTAAAGAGATATCAGAAGAGGAAGTAGTTGCAGCCATCTGGAGCCTACATCCAGACAAGGCCCCAGGGCTAGATGGTTTCACAATAGCTTTTTACAGGCAACATTGGAACATAATAAGAAAGGTTTTTTAAGAATGGTGAAAAATGTTAAAAAAAAATAAATAGGAAGCAACACAAAATCCTCATATCTTGCTCTAGTCCCAAAAGAATCCAATCCTTCCACCTTCAATAGATTTCGCCCCATTTCCCTTTGCAACTCCTCCTACAAGATTATTACCAAAATAATTGCCAACAGAATCAAAGAAGTTCTACCAACAATAGTATCAGAAAATCAGGGAGGTTTTGTGCCTAGCAGGCAAATCATTGATAATGTAATTATTGTACAGGAAGCCGTCCACTCCAGCATGCAAAGGAAAGAGAAAGGAATCATTATTAAATTAGATATGGCAAACGCATTTGACAGGGTCAGCCTTCCATATCTAATGGCAGTGCTCAAAAAATTTGGATTCTCACAAGAAATAATAGAGGTCATCCAAGCTTGCATCTCGACTCCATGGATTGCACCTCTCATAAATGGAAGGCCAAGTGAATTCTTTCAGAGCTCCAGAGGTCTCAGACAAGGATGCCCGCTCTCCCCTTTTCTCTATATTATAATGGCTGAAACTCTAAGCAGAACATTAGAAAAACAAAGAAGAGAGAAATATTACTGGTCTTCGAATAGCAAGAGGAGTAAAGACCATAAACCACTCCTTGTTTGTGGATGACACCCTATTATTGGGAGGGGCCTCTACAATAATTGCAAGAAGATTCAAAAGAATTCTTGATGATTTTATTTAGGTTTCAGGGGGGCTCTTAAACAACTCAAAATGCAGAATATATGGATGGAACACTCCTCCCAGAATCATGCAAAGGATTTCACAAATCCTAGAAATCCCCATTCAGGAAAAATGGACTCATTTCTTCTATTTGGGGCTCCCCATCTCTAAAGAAAATATGAAGGCAGAATTATGGACCAAACAGATTGAAAAAATGAAAAACAAAATTCAGAGCTGGGGGATGATGTGGCTAAATATGGCAGGCAGGGTGATCCTAATAAAAGCACTACTTGCAGCACTCCCAATCTATCAGTATGCAATAATTTTGGCACCAGCAAGTGCACACAAACAAATGGAGCTAATTCTAAGAAGCTTTCTATGGCAAGGAGGGAAACAAGAAAATAAAAAATTCAGTTTGGTCAGGTGGGAACAAGTAATATTACCCTATGAACAAGGAGGCTTATCAATAAGGTTACCTGGCCTCATGAATGCTGCTCTGGGAATGAAAATAATATGGAGAATGGTAACAGGAAATGAGAGCTGGTGGAAAAAAACTCTCGCCTCAAAATACATGGACAAATCTAGAATAAATTTGTTGAACGAAAATGTCCCTATAAGGCCGTGCACACAAGTCTGGAAACTCGTGAAAAAGACAATCCCTCTATTCAGAAAATATATATCTAAAATCCCAGGCAATGGGAAATCGATTTCGATTTGGGAGGATAGAATTATGGGGGAAGAGCCTTTAAAAACTCATTTGGAACTTGAGGGCATTAAAAAATGGATGACAAAAAGAGGCCTTAACACTCTTCACTCAATATCTGTTTGGAACCAGCGAGAATGGCAAGAATGGCAAAATATAATAACTCCTTCAAATCTGAAAGTGCAATGGGTCAAATTAAGGCAGTACCTTAAAGGAGCAGCGCCCACAAGCACTGAGGAAGAAGATGACTTTCTTTGGGACCCAAGTGGAGGAAGATACACAGTCAAAACTAGTTACAAAGTCTTACAAGATCATCCAAATCAACATGATTGGGGCCTCTGGAAGACGGTATGGAAGTCTGAAAGTTTACCTAAGATTAAAATATTCATGTGGACACTCTTAAAAGGAAAGATCCTAACTAGTGAAAATTAAAAAAAAAAGGCTTCCATGGCCCTTCTAGATGTTCAATGTGCTTGTAGGCAGAAGAGACCATCCAACATTTATTCCAGGATTGCATGTTAGCCAGAGAATGCTGGAAACAGCTCTCAAGTCCCCTTGAAATCAACCTAAATTTTGCAAAGCCTTTTCCGGAATTTTTCCAAGCCTGGGAGAAGGCTTACCCGTACTCAACAAAGAAGAAGGTGACAATTCAGAGGTTCTGGAAATGCATCCCAGCAGTCCTGTGTTGGCAAATATGGTTGACAAGAAACAAAAGTATTTTAAAAAACCAGACCCCAAGAATAGGGAAAATTCTTTCTAAAACTTGGGGCTTAACTTCTGAAATCCTAAATGCAAAAGGAACAACAGCAATGGACTACAACATCCTTCAACAAGAAGAGAAAGACTGGTTCAATAAAGCCATAACAAATAACAATGGACAAACAGGACACAAGAAAAAACCTTCAGCTTAGAGTTGGAAAATTAGACTGAGCGAAGAAGAATTTGCAATTTGGAAAAAAAAAAACAAAAAAGACATTGTCTTTTCTTCGATGGGGCATCAAAAAATAACCCCGGGAAAGCAGGGGTAGGAGGAATCATACTTGATCCTGATGGGAAAGAAATAGTTTCATATGAATGGGGCCTCGGAGAAGCTTCAAACAATAAAGTTGAAGCTTACAGTTTGCTAATGGGGACAAGAATAATAAAAAAAAGACTGATTCGAGACCCAATTATAATAGGAGATTCAACCATTATAATAGAGGCAATGGCTAGAGATAAAAATCCCAACAATGTATCCATAAACAAAATATATAAGAGGATCAGAAAGAATTTAGAAGGCTCAGGAGTTGTGACTTTTAAACATGTTTTGAGAACTCACAATCAACTGGCAGATCAATTTGCAAATCAAGCAGTCAAAAGAGCAGAAGGGATCACACGGGAGAACGAAGAGATATACCACACCTCCGTTCCATAAGTCCAAATCATATGTCATGAAGCATGAATTTGTTCAAATAAGAAACAACGAACATTCCCAAAAAACTTTCAAAAGGACAACAAGGAATCAACAGGAAGATATCCCTGCAGGAGAAATCAAATGGAAATCACAGGATATCAAAGGAAAAAGCAGGGGGAATCCAAAATCATCATTCAGTCTGAAAAACAAGGATGGTTGTGATCAAACTGTCATGAAATTCGCAGCAAAATATCTCATCAGGGATAGGTATCGTTTCAATCCATCTCTTTTAAAGCATAATTTGGCCTGCACTAATTTTTGCAATGTCAATCTCAGACAAATCCACTCCCATCAGCTGCTTCACATCACCTCTGCATTACCTCTTGCAAATCCGCCCCCTCTGAGCCTCCATTCGACCTCTTTCCCTCGCATCTAGCACCATAACAATCCTCATCTGGAAGATAACATTAGACATCAAACAAGCAGGCTTTTGGACAGCTCAGCGCATCAACATCAACTTCGCTCTTCCTCACTCTATTATGCCCTCATCACTCTTTTAATCTCAGCCAGTCTCAGCCCTGTCGCAAGCTTGCCAACTCACAAATTACCCAATCTCTCTTGCTCCTCCATTTGAACACACCTGAGTTCCCTACTCATTAACTCCCAATCAGTTATCCTCCACTTTATTTTTTATACATCTCTTCAGGAACATCAGTATATAACTTCTTCAGTAGACAACATAATCCCTCATTGCAACAGAACAACACGCAGTCATAGTAGCAAAAGGACCACTTCAGGCAACAAAAGGCACAGGAACATCAACAACAAAAGGAATAGCAAGCGTTTCAAAAAGTCAGAGAAGGAAGTGAATCAAATGGAATTCAACCCCATAGAAAAAGCCGCAAGGAATGATGCATGTGCAACATGCAAAGCGAATAAATTCATGATCAGCAGACTCCAAGAATCGCTGAAAGACCTCAAGGCTGAAATGAGAATGGAGTATAGTTATCAAAAGAGAAGCATGGAAATTCAGAAAGAAGAGATCATGGCTCTTAAAAACAAATGCGTGCATCTAGAGGAGGTAGTGGCATATATCAAAACTACCACCATGAGCCAAGAAGGTGAAAACTCTGTCCATTATGGCAAGAAGAAGCAGTCCTCTCAGGAACAGTCAGTGCATAAACCATGAAAAACAACAAGCAAATCAATGTTATGTAAATTTACTCTACTTGTAGGTCAATATGTAAGACAGTACACTAGGATAGTTATAGAAATCTATAAAATTTTGGATTCAAGCACAGGAGAAGGGACTGCATTCCCAGTACACTCTCAATGCTTGATTATCATTATCGCCGAATGTAATAGGAGCTTGCTCCATCTCATCTTTTGGCAATATAACCACTATCCGATCTTGTTAAAAAAATAAAATGGGACTTGATTCTAGAACAATAATTTGACTGTTGACAAATATTCTTTTGACTCAGAAAACCCTAGAAGCATGAATAACATGCTTGACCTAATTAACAAATTGACTTGAGCATGAAACCCATGCTTGAAAATAATATTTCTTTTTCGTCTTTTGCTTTTTACATGAAATACATAATGATACAATTTATGAAGACCGAACTTAGTTACTTTTTCCAACACTCCCTCTTAATTATGGATGTATTCATAATTTCCCAACTGGTATGTAGATACTCACAAATTGGAATATTCTCATAAGAAGAGTTGAATTGATAAGCCATTCTCAAGTATCAACATCATAATCGACATTGTCAAATTACAACATAGCAAGGCCTTGACATGACAAGCTCTAACTTTCCACAAGATTAGAGCATAATGTTGGGAGGCATACATATGGACACCAACACCACAACCTCTGAAGGCACATACCCCATTTGGATGTTCACCAGGTATGTCCTTTCAGGACTATTCTTATCTTGGATTCCCAAGCTTCAAAGAATATTGGTCCTCTTCGACCATTCTTATCTTGGATACCTTGTCAGATCCTCAAAGAGTGTCTGTCCACATGACTACTTCCTATCTTGGATTCCTAATCCTCAAGCAGTACCAATGCCAAATGCTTATTCAATCCTCCATTATCCCTTCCAGTGCCTTTGCTAGACTTACGACTGTTAGTCCTGGTATAGTGCATGACACATGGAGAATGCGGTGTCCCACATCACTCCCTCTCAATTAGGGAGGTGATCTTCATTCCCTCTCAAACAGGGAGTAGATCTTAGCTTCTTCTCAACCAGGGAGACATGACCATGAATTTCATCTTGTCTCATACTTCATAATTACATCAACTGCTTGTTCTTTTGTTGAGATCTTAGTTGTAGCTGTCAGAGCTCCTATCTTGCATCATTGTATCATACTTGAGCTTCGACCTTCTTGGATGTTATGGAGTCAAACTCTTTCTCAATCTATCATCGTGACAGGGTTCTTGCCATCAACCTTTTACAGATCACTTTTCGTCAATCATCTTTTATGGTATCAACGTCATCAAAAGTATCTTGTCAAACCAATCAATATAGAGCTATTCATAGCTCCCTTTGTCCATATGGAAAGTGAATAAATCCAGCATGACCAATAGGCTATCTCGTGACTTGCTGCCTTTTCTGCCTTTACACATTTTTGCCTTATAATCCTCTAAGCCAATACCAGTGCTGCCCACTCAATCCATTTGCTCTTTGAATTGAGTTTAAACCAAACAGTTGTAGATACATTATCTCAACTGCTATCTTTCCAGTATGTACTTCTGCAACGTGTTCTTCCAGGTGGCCAAATCATATCTCACACAATTCATCAATATCAAATCATCATTAGCAGAGTTAGCTAGTCATGATAGCCTTTTGTCAAGATGTCATGTTTTGCTTCCTACTCTTTCTGAGGTCAACATCCCTTTGCATGGTCTATCTTTATACTAGAATCCTCCTTCATGCTATTTTGCCTTTCAATCATCAATCAATGTGTTCATGGAATGAACCAATCAACAATCTTCAATATCGTATCCATCAAAGTCTTCACAACTCCCTTTGAAGTTATCAAATTTTCGTTCTTCAAGAGACCATATTGGATGTTGATCAGTACCATATGTCCTGCCCATTTATCATGCTTCTATGTATCGAATAACCATGTGGAAGAGTCCTGTCTTATCCAATCTTAACCAAGACATACCATGCTCATATTTCCGAGCACATTTTTGCAACCGACTCTTCTTACAATACTGTCAGAAGACATGAATCTACTTTCTAATAAAGAGCTTCTAAAGATATGCATACCTCCTCCTTTCATATAGCCATCTAGTTGACTTCCTCCACGAATTGTTTCTTTCCTTGAAGATAATATCTATGATGGGACTCCTTTCTCAAGATGAGAAATGCTTCAATTATACCTTCATGCTGCAACTCGACCATATGCAAGCTTCTTTGATGCTTGCTTCCACAATCTTCTATTAGAAATATGCTCTTGTCATCTTACCATGATTCTTCCATATATTGAAGAACTTTCTCATAATAATGGTTCTATTTTTGTAGAGGATCCTTGTGATCCTTTCCTGTTAGATGGCTGTTTCTATCATGATGCCAAGTTGTTGCATGCACTTGTGAAGTGCTAGATGGTCCAAATCCTTCTATCCTTGCTAGATGATTGCTACCAATGAGATGCAACTGATGGTGTAGACTCTAGTCCTTCCAATGCTATATGTTTCTATTAACTTGCAAAATCCAAGACTCTTCAACAAATGTAACTACATATGCTACTCTAACAACCATCTTCAAATAAAAGAGAAAACATATTGTAAGTAAACCTGGTAGTGGTGGAGTTCTTCAATAATAGAGATCCTTAAGATCTTCATTCTTTGGCTTCTTTTTAGGTTCTTCATTTTCTTCAGCTATGTGAGCTCCACTCCTTTCCTTCCTCTTATTGTTCTTCTTATTTTGAGGATCCTTGGGACAATCTCTTTTAAAGTGTCCATATTCATTGCATCCAAAGCATTGTACTTTGGACATATCTTATCTTCCACATAGCTGAATATTTGTTAGATGATCCAAAAATAAGTATTATCATAGGTTATTAAGTTAGAATAAAATAATTATTAATTTAAGATATTAAATTAATAATTATTAATCTAGAACATTTAATTATTTAATGGAGACATTTAGAATTAGTATATTGTTGTAAAAGATATGACTCTACAAATGTGTCGTATCTTTGACGAGCTTCAAACTTTCCAAACTTACCTTTCTTCTTCTTCAATCTAGTAGCAAAAGCTTGAGACTTTTCATTTGGTTTGGTGTCATCTTTTGCCTTCAATCTTGTCTCTCCTAGAATACACAAAGACCACAACTCATCGAAGTTTGGAGTGTCCTTTCTTGAATAGATACTTGTCACAAAACTACTCCATTCTAAAGGTAATGCATTGAGTATACAAGTTGTTAATTCAAAATCAGAAACAACTTCTCCAAGCCCTTGTAATTGATCCTTCAACTGAGAGACCTTTATAAGATATGAGGTCAAGTCTTCATCCCTTGATAACCTTGTCTTGTAAAGTCTATTCCTCAAATATATTTTCAAACTTGTCGTACATACAGAATATAGTTTTACCAACTTGTCATAGATTACTTTAGATGTACCCAAATCTGTAACAAATGGAATAAGACGATCTTTGATGGATTCAATGAGAATCCTTTGAGCCCTAACTTCTTCTTCAGTATATTTGGCCCATTTTTAAGTGTTATCCTTCTCTGATTTTGTAACTTTGCCTAGAACATAGTCCATGACATCATTTTCTACGAGTATCAAATCTATTCTCTTCTTCCATGCTTGGAAGTTTGTTGATCCATTGAGCTTATTGCCTTCCTTGCAAAATGAAGTCATTTGATTTGAAGATTGTGTAGAGAATCCACGAAATTTTGCAACTGCTAATATGAACAATTTGAAAACTATTTTCTTTTCATATAGACAAAATTTCTCTGCTAAATTTTGCAGCGGAACTGGGAACCCTCTGCTTGATTATTGATAGAAACTGAGCAATAGATCTCTTACAAATACAAATTGTTTCAATGCGAAAACAATCTTCTTTTCCTTCCTTGAACTAGGTTTGAAACCCTTGCAAGATTGCTGATTCATGCCTCTTCAATTTATGTGCACTCTTGAGCCCTATTTTCTTGTGCTTGAGCTCCTAAATCCTAGCACAATAGGCCTCCTATTAAATAGGGATTCTCCATATTTTTGTGCGCACTCTCAAGAAATTTGCTCTCTATCAAACTTGCACAAGCCTTAAAACACAGGAACCAACCTGTGCTCTCTGCTGCCTTGTCTCACCAACTCGTGCTCACAAGACAATGAATCAAATTGTGCCTTCGGTCCTCCTTATATGCACTTCGATTAGGCTATTACTGGCAAGCTCTATTTGAGGAAAGTCAAATTGTTGATTGACTAGTTAACAAAAGCTCACTGGTTGTGTTAACTTGTCCTTTTTATAATTTAGGAGCCTAACTCAATCAACTCGTCCTTTACTCAAAATAACTCACACTAAGGACAATAAACTCCACCTCCACTAATTAGCACTAATCAATTGCTTCTTGCACTCCTAACTTTTAGGAATTTGTCCTAAATTTTAGGAACTCATGCTATTTTTTAGGAATTAGCTCCTAATTCATAGGAACTTGTGCATGCTCAAGGAGAAACTCGTTGGGGATCCTTGAATTAAGGCACAAATCGAGGAACCCTTTCTTGCTATTATTTTCAACACTCCCACTTAGCAAGGAAGGTGTTCCTGGAAGAACCTTGTCCCCCTGGACCCGTCTTCAACACTACCAAGTTCTCTGTTGCTGCAGTTGCTCTCTCTGAACTAGAAGACTTCCTCTGAACTAGAAGACTTCCTTGCATTCTGTTAATTTTAGATAACAATGGTATGTTCTATGCTTAAGAGCAATTTACTTCAATTTTTCTTATTAGCCCAATATCAATTTCCAGATTAGCAATCACATTAACATGATAGTAAATGCAGATAGAACATAAATAAAAAGCAGAAGACAAGCCAAGACAAGAGGACACAATATTTGGCAGATGCCAGGGAAAAACCCCAATGTGGGGAAACCCTTTGATCAAGTCTTCTTATTATTCTTCAAAAGTTCAGTAGAGAGAGAAGTACAATATACAAAATTCACTTGCCCAAACACAGTCAAATCTGTCCAGTCAAACTGCAGTCAACAGGATGCCCTAACCAAAAAGTCAACATTGGTCAAATCAACAGAATTATTCCTCCAAATCAGCTCGGTCAAACCCAGTCAATTCGGCCTCCAAAAATAGTTCAAATCAGTCCAAAATAGTCTTGAATAAATCGGTCAAACTTGGTCAACACAGTGAAACTTGCTGCTGTCAATGCTGGTTAAACAACACGTAAAATCTCGGTTTCTGTGCCAAAGAATGTGGTGTGCCCAAATAGAGATAATCCGACAAAAATCGCAGTCAAACAAGGTCAAACACTGCCCAATGAATGCTGGTCAGACCTGCTGCAACTTGGTCAACGTAGAAATCAGAAAACCCTAGTCAAACTTTCGCACATGTGGAGGAGAAGAAGGCTGTCATGCAATTCATACGACCTAATCAGATGAGGAGAGAGATATATGTGTGGGATGATGAATGTCCAAATGAGGTAGATGCTCCTTCTATTTTTATGCAACGTTGAGGGTGAAGAGATGTGACTTTTGGGCTTCTGAGCCTACATTAGATTGCTGGCTGACCTTGACAATTTGACCATAGAAGAAATAAATTCATAATTCCATTTATACATGTTAGAATGAGATGATCTTTAGATCAATCCTACACCTCCCGGAAAGAGGAATCCAAAAAAATTATCATCTCCATCATATGAACTGTCCAAGGTGGAGTTTGGCCCTAATTGCCAAATTTAACACTCCCTCTCAACTAGGGAGAAGTCCACCTGCCAAACGATTTGACAATCTATACCATCCATGCTCTGCTTTGCTGAACTATGAAGAAATAATGAAGAAGAAATGATCGAGAGTGTATCATACCACTCTCCTTTGATACCAAATCAATATCAAACATCCTAGCATAGGGAGTATGGTAGTTCACGATGCATCCATCGGTAGTACTATGTTCCCTATCCTCATTTCCCAACTCATTTGCTAGATGAGAGGTACTTCCCATGAGTCCCGGACTACATGGTTAGGATGTATCAGCAGGAGAAGGTGAACCACTCATCCTATGCATATCTCAACCATCATGGGGTATCACAGGGGAAGGTGAACCACTCACCTTGTACACAACGCACCATTAGGGGAAGGTGAACCACTCACCCTATGGTCACTCATCTCTCTAAGAAGTACCCCAAGCCCCCCGGAGCTCCCAGAGCTCAATATCCAACTCAAACGGGACCCTCATAAGAGGGTTTCTCCACGACTCCAAGTCGTTCACGGAAGGTTAAGAATTTGACCTTCCCCAGGGGCTTCATAAGAATATCTGTGACCTGATCAACAATCCCAATGTGACGGAGCCTTATTGCTCCCCGTTGTACCATATCTCGGATAAAGTGGCGCCTGATATCGATATGCTTAGAGCGGTCATGAAACACGAGATTCTGAGAAAGACGAATCCCACTTTGGTTGTCGCAAAAGATCACAGTGATATCAAACACATGTCTAAACAGCTCACTAAAGAGCTTCCTCAACTAAACAACTTCACAGGAGGCCATACTAGCAACAATATATTCGGCATCAGAATAACCATGGAGCCTCATATTCCCTACAGTCTATCTCAGTCCATAGGTGATTGTGCCCCAAAGATATCTCAGAAGATTCTTGGCAGCAATCCAATGTATGTGATGAGGCTCAACCATAAACTAACTCAATGTATTCACAACAAAGCATATGTCCGGACGAGAGTTCACCAAGAACATTAGGGCCCCCACGAGTTGACGGTACTTAGATGGATTTCCCAAATAGGGCCCAACAACACTTCCACATAACTTCTTGAAGTTAAGTTCCATCGGAGTAGTCACGAACTTGCAATCCACCATCCCAAATCTTTCATGTAGCTTCACAATGTATTTTCCTTTGAGAAAGGAAAATCTCACCTGGCTTTCGCCAGACCTCCAACCTAGGAAATAATGCATCAGTCCTAAGTCCTTCATCTCAAACTTGGAAGCCAACTCCCTCTTGCGTTAATGAATGAGAGGGTTTGCAACTGTCAGAAAGAGATTGTCCACACAAAGTACCAAGATGAGAGGTATGTCATTCTCAACCTTAAAGTAAAGTTTCAGATCAACTTCACTTCTTGTAAATCCCAGCTTCATCAGATAGCTATCGATCCTCTCATACCAAACTCAGGGAGCTTGCTTCATCGCATAGAGGGCTTTCTTTAACCTGCATACATGAGTCTTACGATCTTTAACTTCGAACCCCGTGGGTTGTTCTACATAAACTTCCTCCTTAATTGAACCATGCAAGAAGGTGGTTTTGACATCCATCTTGTGTAAGTTCCATCCTTGCGAGGCAGCAAGGGCTATAATCGAACGGATGGTGGTATATTGGGCAACTGGTGCAAATATCTCATCGTAGTCCACACCTTCCTTTTTAGAGAAGCCTAGAGCAACAAACCTGGCCTTGAACTTTTCAACACTTCCATCAGCTCCATGCTTGATCTTGTAGAGCCATTTCAAGGTGACAACGAATTTGACCTTGGGTCTAGGGACCACATCCCAGACATCATTCTTCATAATCAACTCATACTTTTTGTTCATAGCATCCTTCCAAACTTGGTGCTTCACAGCTTCTTCGAATGTGCAAGGCTCAGTTTGAACAATGGTGCTCATGGCAGCTAAGTACCCTTGGTACCTATTCAGCTTCTTACTTTCACGAAAAGTTCCCCTTGGAGCAATATGATTCTCGACACCTTTGAGAGTTTCCCTAAGCCATGAGGGTCTCCTTTTTGAGGAGGAGGGCTCATGAGGAGGTGGATCAATGGGATCCATTGGTCCTTCAACATCGGGCATCGGCAAATCCTGCGGTTCTCCCTACTTTCTTGTATCTGCTTCTTTGTCCTTCCTTGGAATAGGACGGTTACTAATCTTCCCAAGGGCAACATCTTCATCGAAGGTGACATCATGACTTATCTCCACTTCTCTTTGACCAGGCACATAAATTCTATATGCCTTAGAAGTTTCACTGTATCCCACAAATGTTCCTTTTCCCAGATGCATCCAATTTGCTTCTCTTTTCTTTCGTCACATGAAAATACATGTGGCTACGAAAAATACAAAAGTGAGAAACATCAAGTTTCTTATCGGTGGAAGCTTCTTCGGGAGTTTTGGAGTCCAACACTTGATGATGGCATCTATTTTGAACATACACAACAGTGTTGGCAACTTTTGCCCATAGGAACTTCGAAAGGCTTTGATCATGAAGCATGGCACGAGTGGTTTTTATAATGGAACGGTTCTTCCTTCCGGCAACACCATTTTTCTTAGGAGTATATGTGGTGGTAATCTCCCTCTTAATGCCAACTTCTCTACAATAGTCATTGAACTCATTTAATTCATATTCGGTTCCATTATCAGTCCTCAATATTTTGATCTTCTTCCTTGTTTGATTTTCGACTAAGGATTTGAAAGAACGGAACCATGTGAACACTTCGTCCTTTTTCTTCAAGAAATAAATCTAAGTTTTGCGAGAGAAGTCATCCACAAAGATAGCATAATATAAATATTCTCCCAAAGATGTCACGGGCAACATCCCAGATAGATCAGAATAAACCAATTGCAAAATGTCGATAGTCTTGCTATCACTTGATGGGAATGGTCTCTTTGTATGTTTTTCTTCGACACATCCCTAACAAACACCTTCATGCTCTACTTTAAATTCGGGCATACCTGTCACCATCTTCCTCACATTGGGTAGAGCCTTATAATGTAGATGAGCAAACCTCCGGTGCCATAATTCGGATTGAAGAGATGTGTCGCAAGACATAGCTCCCAATGGGCTTCCTCCAACTTGATATAGGCTATCAACCCTGAATCCAAGAGTAAGTGCTTCTCTGAAATTTCTTTTCCAAACACATACCTTCCCATCGATGAATGCCACCTTCTATCCTTTGTCCTCCATTGCTAAGATGGATACCAGGTTCTTCTTTATATCCGGTACGTAGAGTACTTCTTGTAGATGAATGGTGCTACCTTGATTTAATTGAAGAGTAACATTCCCAACTCCCTTCACGGGATATGTGGCATTGTCTCCAAGAATGATTTCCAAATTTTATATTTTTCTATCAGATTTGAAGGAGCTTCCTTATACTCAGTAAAGTGCCTTGAGGCACCATTGTTAATCAACCAATTTCCCAAGGTATCTGGAGGAGAGGCAGTAGAGAGGGCAGATATAAGATAAAATTCTTTTAGCTTGTTATCTACAACATTAGATTCATCATACCTGGAGTTTGTTGATCTTTTGGGAGGTCGACCATTTCCATGTTGAGTAGTGGGATCATTCCTTTTTCCTTTGTTGTTGAATCTGCCATTCCTTTGATTGTTGTTGCCCCTGAAATTGTTGTGGTTGTTGTCATCATCATGAGGTGTATCCCTTCTATTAGGACACTCCCTAGCATAGTGGCCAAACCTATTACAAATGAAGCATCTTCCCTTCCTTCCATCTTTGAATCCCGATCTTCCTTGACATTGCTTCTTTGAACATGCATTGTTCTTCTTTTTAGCATGAGCGGAGAATGCAGTAGGTTCATTCCTATTTGAAGGCATGTCTCTCCCCATCATCCTGGTTTCTTCTTGAGTACCTCTAGTCAACAATTCATCAAAACTTGGAATCCTGTCATTGTTGAGGATAGTAGTGTTGAACACATGCCATTCACGAGGGAGACCTCCAAGGGCAATGAGTGTGAGCTCTCTATCAGCAATAACTTCTCCAATTGAGAGAAGATCATTTTTGATCTCAGTAATCCTCATGAAGTAGGATTGGATATCTTCACCTCTTCCCTTCTTTATGTTCTTCAACTTGTTTTTGAGAAAGAGGACTTGGTTTGCATTGCTAACCTTGAACATGCCAACCAATTTGTCATACATCTCATTAGATGTGTTCAAATTCGAGATGTATGCAACCAAATCTTTGTTAATAGAATCCCTAATGATCTTCTTAGCTTTGATTTGACATTTCTTGAACTTTGTCTTAGCGGCAACCGGTGCATTTGAAGGAGGCGCAGTCAACAAGATGCCCTAACCAGAAAGTCAACGCTGGTCAAATCAGCCCAAAACAACGTTGAAGAAATTGGTCAAACTCAGTCAACGCACAGTCAAACTTGCGGTTGAGCTTGCTGCGGTCAACGCTGGTCAAACAACACACAAAATCTTGGTTTTTGTGCCAAAGAATGCGGCTTGCCCAAATAGAGATAATCCCACAAAAATCGTTGTCAAATAAGGTCAAACATTGCCTTGTCAATGCTGGTCAAACCGCTGCAACTTGGCCAACGCAGAAATCAGAAAACCCTGGTCAAACTTTCGCACGTGTGGAGGAGAAGAAGGCTGCTCTGCAATTTGTACGACCCAATCAAATGAGGAGAGAGAGAGATATGTGTGAGATGATGAATGTCCAAATGATGTAGATGCTCCTTGTATTTATATGCAACATTGAGGGTGAAGAGACGTGACTTTTGGGCTTCTGAGCCTACATTAAATTGCTGGCCGACCTTGACAATTTGACCATAGAAGAAATAAATTCATAATTCCATTTATACATGTCAAAATGAGATGATTTTTAGATCAATCTTAGACCTCTCGGAAAGAGGAATCAACAAAAATATCATCTCCATCATATGAGCTGTCCAAGGTGGAGTTTGGCCCTAGTTGCCAAATTTAACACTTTCCTCTATGAAACCTGATCTGAAGACCTGTTCTTTCCCACTGTGTTCTTGGAGTCCATCACTTTAGTCATAAATGCTATGTACCCTATGTACCTTTGTGGTTATCTCTCAATTTTGAAATCTGTGTGCTGGTCAATCATGTTCACAACTCTGATACCATGTTGAAAATTCACGAAATTTTGCAATTGCTAATATGAACAATTTGAAGATTATTTTCTTTTCATGTAGACACATAATCTCTCTACTAAATTTTGCAGCAGAATAGGAACAATAATAACCATAATCGCAATAAAATAACACAAAATTTTCAAGGAACCCAACTGGGAAAAACTTTTGCTTGATTATTGATAGAAACTAAGCAATAGATATCTTACAAATACAATTTGTTTCAATCTTAAAACAATCTTGTTTTCTTGCCTTGAACTGGGCTTGAAACCCTTACAAGATTGTTGATCCCCACCTCTTCAATTTATGTGCACTCTTGAGCTCTATTTCATTGCGCTTGAGCTCCTAAATCCTAGAGCAATAGGCCTCCTATTAAATAGGGATTCTTCCTATTTTTGTGCGCACTCTCCAAGGAAATCTGCTCTTTGTCAAACATGCACAAGCCTCAACACACAAGCACCAACCAGTGCTCTCTACTGCCTTGTCTCACCAACTCGTGCTCACAAGACAATGAATCAAATTATGCCTTTGTTTCTCCTTATAAGAACTTCGATTAGGCTATTACTAGCAAGTTCTATTTGAGGACGTTGGACTGTTGATTGACTATTTAAAAAAAGCTCACTGTTTGTGTTAACTCGTCCTTCCTATAATTTAGCAGCTTGACCCAATCAACTCGTCCTTTACCCAAAATAAATCGCACAAGAGGAAAATAAACACAGCCTTCCACTAATTAGCGCTAGTCAACTGCTTCTTGCACTCCTAACTTTTAAGAATTTTCCCTAAATTTTAAGATCTCGTCGTACTTTTTAGCAATTAGCTCCTAACTCATAGGAGCTTGTGCATGCTCAAGAAGAACCTCGTTGAGGCTCCTTGAATTAAGGCCCAAATCAAGGAACCTTTTCTCGCTATTATTTTCAACAAATTGAGACACAGAATAATATAGTACTTATCAAAAGATTGAATTGCTTGATGATGATGTCTTCTTGATGCTTCCAAAGATTTTGATGATCCCAAGAATTCTTCAAAGATGTCCTTGAATGATGACTCCTAGGATGGATGGCACAATGGTATCTTCAAGCTGCTTCAAAGATGAATGATGATGCCTTCCAAGAGTGTAGATGATGCTCCTAGGATTCTTGATGCTTCTTTAGTGAAGACTTCTATAGAGATGCCTTCCAAAATAAATGATGATCAAAGAGTTTCCAAAAGAGAGAGATGTCCTTCTTCAAGATGATAAATTGTAATCAAGAGCCTTCAATGATGGAGAGAGAGAGATGATAGCTTGATGAAGTAGCCTTCCTTCAAGATGAATGATGAACTTTGAGTTTTCTTTTTGTGCCCTTCCTCATTACCTCTGTAAATATGTCCTCCAAAATAATTTGTATGAGTATCTTCCCCTTATGCCAACAAGAGAGATCTTCAAGCTGCCTTCTCTTCACCTTAGCTTTGATGTCATGTTGAGAAATCAATAGGGAAACAATTAGGGTGATTTCTCTTTACTTGATAATTGTTTGTGAAGTTATGTTGGCTTCTTTATTACTTTTATTATATTATTTTCATCAAACTATTACCAAAATGACAAACCATAAAGATCACAAAAGGACAATGAACACAAGATGTGGGATCCAACCTAGGGCAAAGCCCCTTCCAAGGGGAAAACCTAGTAAAATCTTCTCTTCTTATAGAATCAAATCAAAGTGAGAAATCCAAGACCCAAACACCAAGACCCAAACACCAAGACTTCCCACAAGACCCAAGTCAAGCCTCCTTCCAAGTTCTTCCAACAAGTCAAAGTCAACTAAAGCCAAAACCTTCCAAATTTGGTCAAATTTGAAATTTTTGGCCCCCACAATAGAATTTCAGACTTGCAGTAGGTTTGCAACTTTGACCCTTGCAATTACTTTGCAACTTCGCACATGTGAGATATTTAGGGCCAAAAGGTTCTTTACTCTCTTTTCCTTGACTTCTTGCTCTTCTTCACTTGTATTTCGCTCTTCTTGGCACATAAATCGAAACTTGCTTGAGATACTCCAAATGAGGTTCTATTTACACATCTAGGAGGTCGAATGGGTCCCTTCCAGGGCCAACTTGGTCTTGTGGGGACACAATTTACATTTTTGACTCAAATAAATTCTTCTTCCACTTTCTTTTCAAAGTCCAAATGGGACTTGATTCTAGAACAATAATTTGACTAATGACAAATATTTTTATGTCTCAGAAAACCCTAGAAGCATGAAGAACTTGCTCGATCTAATCAACAAATTGACTTGAGCATGAAACCCATGCTTGAAAAATAATAATTCTTTTTCTTATTTTGCTTTTTACATGAAATGCATAATAATACAAATTATGAAGACCAAACCTAGTTACATTTTCCAACACTCCCTCTTAACTAGGGAGGTACTCATAATTCCACAACTAGTACGAGGATACTCTCAAATTGAAATATTCTCATAAGAAGGGTCAGATTGATAAGCCATTCTCAAGCATCAACATCAGAACCAATATTGTCAAGTTGTGACATAGCAAGGCCTTGACTTGACAAGCTCTAACTCTGAGCACAACGCTAGGAGGCATACATATGAAAACCAACACCACAACCTCTCAAGTCACATACACCATCCAAATGTTCACCAGGTATGTCCTTCCAAGACTATTCTTATCTTGGATTCCCAATCCTCAAAGAATATCAATCCTCTTCGACCACTCTTATCTTGGATACACTGTTAGATCCTCAAAGAGTGTTGGTCCACAAGACTATTTCCTATCTTGGATACCCAATCCTCAAGGAGTACTAGTCCCATATGCTTATCTAATCCTCCATTCTCCCTTCCAATGCCTTCACTAGACTTACGACTGTTAGTCCTAGTCTAGTGCATGACGCATGGAGAATACGGTGTCCCAGATCACCCTCTCTCAATTAGGGAGGTAATCTTCATTCCCTCTCAAACAGGGAGTAGATCTTAGCTTCTTCTCAACTAGGGAGACATGATGAAATGCTGCACCTTATAGAATCCTTGGTAGCATTCTTGGGGATTAGTCGTAGTTATCAGAATTGGACCGATCATAAGATCTTTTGACCCCAAAAATGTGAACAAGACTAGAACTGGACTAAAAAATTGGTTGGACAAAAACGACAAAAAATATTCAAATTTTGAAAAAAAAATATATTCATGTGCATCCATATGAATCCAAACCATTATACACATATATGTAAAGTTTCTCATATATATTGCAAGTAAGAATGCATATAACCAAAATATCACTGAGTGTAATTCCATCTCTGAACCAAAAATACATCAATGAAGAGGCTCTAAATGGCTTCTAGAGTCCAAAAAATTAATGCTACAACAAATAACTACAGCTCATCAAAATCATTGCCTATATTGGGATACTCATAATCAATATCACCCTCTAAGCATTAAAATAAGATAGAAAAAGCTTAACATGCCAAATCCATGATTTTGTTTTAGTGAAGGGTACATTTTTTGTCCACAGGGAGGTCTGAACTTGGATCTCAAGGAACATAGCACTTCATTATCAAGGTGATTACTAGTTGAGCTACCTACCCCTTGTGGGTTGCCAAATCAATGATTTTGCTTGAGCGAAAGGTGCATTTTTAGCAGGGTCGTGCACTTCATTATCAAGGTGATTATCAGTTGAGCTACCTACCGCTTGTGAGTTGCCAAATCAATGATTTTGCTTGAGCGAAGGGTGCATTTCTAGCAGGGTCGTGACAAAGGATTTCAACAATCAATGTCACCAATGTTGAGGTATATAGAGGGCTTGGTGCTCTTGATTAAATGTTACTTCCATACCCTAATACATGATATAATGCAATGGAAACATTGCAGTCTTGCAAATCTTGAAATCTTGAAAATTGTTAAGTCTACTGAATTTTGAATGGGATCGAAAGTTCTACTTTCTCCATATGAAATCTAATGAGATTGGAGCCACTCTCAAACATCTTGAAATAGTCAATGGTAATTTTAAACATTTTAGTAAAAGTGATTTTAATTTAAGAATTTAATATTACCATTAATTACTAGGGTGAGTGAACTGGAGAGGGGTATCTTTAAATAACATAATAGGGCTCTAGGGTTAGGTATTGTTCTTGCAAATAACTTATTTATTGATTTTTTTATAAGGTTTTTGTGGTCCCTAGTTGCTCCATATGACATTGAAGCCAGTCAATTTTGTGCTTTAAGGTTGGTTCCGGATCAAATTGGAAAAAAATGATCTAAATCCTCCTATTGTACTAGAATGGCCTTGAATTGGTTGGGCCGAGCGATTTTGTGTGTTTTGGTTCGGTTTTGGTAACACTAGGATTAGCTTAATCAACCCATAGTTAAGGGATTTAGTCAAGTGACGTGTGGAAAAGTTATCAGATGTCAAGTAGTAGAGTCATCCCTAATCATTCCCCACATTACCCCTGTAAAACTCACAGAGGAACATATATTCTAGGGGATTTATTGCTTTGCATGAAATAAGCATAATTAAAATATTTTCTTTTTTGAAATTCTTGTCTAATTTGTCATGGTCTCTTGTAGAGACTCCATGTGGGATCACCTAATAACAAGAGTTCTTTGCAATCACCATTGAATCTCACAAAGCACATGGAGATTTTTGTTTTGTTTTTTTGTTTTGTTTTGTTTTTATTATTATCCGAGTTCCAAACATACCTTGGATCTGAATTGAATCCTCCTCAAGAGCCATCAAGTTGTTGCAAGCCAAGCACCTTGGCAGTGACCACTATCTTCTTTAAAAAGCCAAAGAATAATATGGAGCTCTCATCTCCCTCCTAAATCCATCGCGATCAACTGTGAATTTAAGCACCTTTGGTAGCGTACTTGTCATCCCTAAATACCACCAACTCCAACTGTGTTGCATTCTTAAGACATGAATTGTTATGTACGAACTTCGTCCACTTGGCATTTAGCCTCCTGCAAGATCATATGATACTTGTGAGTCATCATTCTACTTTGCCCTGCCATGCAAACTAAACAAGCCATCCTCTATCCCTAGTAGGGCAAGGCATGAGGTTCCAATTATAGTGAATGAGAGCATGAAAGTCAAGAGACTCTAAATGTGAAATATTAATCTTGAATAAAGAGGGCTTTGAATCCACTACATGCCCCAACAAAATAGTAGTATGAATGGGTAAATGGCCTCCTTCCAAAATTCATTGCAATTAAGGGTGAATCTAATCACCTTTGTGAGTTTACTCATCCTCCTTATGTACCACCAACTCCAATCGGGTTGCCTCCTCAAGGAGGGCAATGTTACGAAGATCCTTCTCAAAGAAGGTATGGACCTCCTCCAATTGTCGTCTATCCTTCGCCAAAAACATGCAATACTTTTAAGCCATCATTCCACCGCACCCTACCATGCAACTTTCCACGAAAGAAGGCAACTTGTATTCCTAATAGGGTAAGGGATGAGGTTCCAAACATGATGAATGAGCATGGAATTCAAGAGTCTACTTATGAAATGTATATCTTGAACAAAGAGGGCTTCGAATCCACTACATGATCCACCCCACCCTACCATGCAACTTGCCACGAAAGAAGCCAAATTGTATTCCTAATAGGGTAAGGGATGAGGTTCCAAACATGATGAATGAGCATGGAATTCAAGAGTCTCTACTTATGAAATGTTAATCTTGAACAAAGAGGGCTCCGAATCCACTACATGACCTGCGAAAATTGTAGCATGAATGGTTAAATGTTCTAGTTAGTACCTTGAATCTAAACTCTATTTTTTGTTTCCTAAAATTGGACCAAGTGACCCAACCTCCATAATCTAGGCCTTTTCCTCCCTAGTTGTAGTGAAAAAGGAAGCATTACTTTATACCTCATCTAGGCTTTCTTTAACACAACACTAACCACTAAACCAATAACACCACCCTGATTGCCATCCCATTCAATCATGTTAATGTTCCGACCAATAATCCAATTTGCATTTGATTGGGAGGAATCCATTGAATCCCAAAGATATCTTTGTTCCAAACTAAGATTTGGCGCATAGATTGAATAAAATCCCAATAGTTGTTTTAAACCGAAAGGGTAATCCCCATTCATTGCTTAATAGGATAAAATTCTTGTCTAACAACAAAATTTTGAAAGTAAGGGGAGATGGCGTGGACCACAAACCCACCTCCCTGTACATGATTTGTGGTCCAAAAGGGACCATTCTAATAATCTCATATGGTCACGGATCTCAAATGTTGTAGACTTGAATTCTTGGAAAATTGCCAAGTCTAGCCTTGTCCTCTCCAACACACCATGGAAAAACTACGTACAACTTGGGATTGTGATCCCTCTTACATTCTAAGATAGAAGAGAGAGCTTCATTTAAGGAAGAGAAGGTAAATTGAGTTATTATACTAGTTGTTGAACATTGCATACCCCAAAAAAGAGGGCCCCTTAGTAGGAGAAAAGACCATGGCTTCCTTGACGGATTTCACTCAAGGAGTAGGACTTGCTACTTTTCTAGGTTTATCCAAACAAATGGGAGACAAGGCTTCCTTTTGTTTGGTAGATTTTTGTTGCCAAACATAATCAACATGCATACCTTGAGTCTAGTCACTTGCCCCTAAGGAAGATGAAGGGACAATCTTCTGACTCTAGCTACTATCATCATGTCCTCTACCAACGGGTTCTTGAATTGGCTGCAAGATAGGACTGCCAACCATTGCCCTAATAGGTTTGTCATTGTTTCTTTGAGAGGGTTTGGTTGGGTATCGACCATTCTTGATTAAGGGTTCACCCTCTTTGGTCAATTTCCCTAAACCTATTGACAAACCAATCTCGAGGCGCAATCAAGACAATTGTGTCATTATCCTAGGAGACATTTGGTGAATGTCTTTGGGGGAAATCACAATTGAAGTGGGCTTACACTTGGTGGGAAAAACAAGCATTACAAATATGCATTTTTAGGGCCCTTTATGTCCCTTTGGGCTGGCAACTTCTTGAAGGAATATTTGTCTTGCCTTTGTGTCTCGAGAATAACTTGAGGTTGATTCACATAATATAGATCTACAGGGTATATTTGCAAAGATTCGATCTTCTTTATGAATCCTCCCTTGCGCATAAGATGTGTGGATTTTCCTTTGTTTCTTTGTAATAATTTACTATCTTTGTGTTGGCTCATTATCTCTTGTTTACTCTCTGCATCTTGTGTATATCTTTGATTTTATTTATGAGTACGACCTCTGCGAATGTGCTTGGATTTGGCTACAATATTTCTTTGTCTCAATGAATGAATTATAAAGGCAACGCAATTGAATATGTAGCATGTCTTTATTTCACTCTACTGTTCATTTACAACTTCTTAAGGAGCCAGTGGCTCCTTAGTAATTCACATAAGGTCATTTTTGAGGCTATGCTTGTTATCTTATGAGGCAATGGCTTTTCATTTGACTTCATTGATAAATTTGATTTTGTCCAAGGGTATTGTCGAAGAGCTTCAAGGGCCTTCTTCATTTGATAGCAAAGAAACTTCAACACTTTATATATTCATCATTTGTATACATGAGTGTTGACCACTCCGTCTCAACTACCCTATAGCAGTACCCTTTTTCGCAAAGGGATTCCATCATGTTCGAGCATTAAGATCATCATGAATTCATCATCATCACTTGTCAATTTGTCAGACTTGTAAACCAATTCTGCAAAATGTTAATGTAAATGATGCTAGTAAGACCATGTATGTATGTAACAACCTAGGTAAGCCTATTATCTTGGCAATGAATTTCATTCTAGGATGTTTTTCGTCTCACTGATTCATTTGTGTTTTTAAACACGGATGATCGACAAAGTTTTTTGAAGTGAACAAAGTTCCTTTTACAGATTAATTACTCCAAAAGACTTGGAATATCAAGATATCCATTTAGGATATAAATATTATATTAAATAAAATGAATAAGAATGAATTTACAAATGAGAATGAGAGGCTTGCTTATATATCAGGCAAGTGTCTCTTCATGAAGAGTCATGTCTCATTTAGACATGCCTCTTTAGCCTAATTACTAGTTAACTAATTATTATTTATGATTATTACCATTTACATTATATTTATATTATTTATATATTTTATTCGTTACATTGCCTCCTTCCTCAAAAATCTTTGTCCTCAAAGCTTGTCGATGAAAAAGGCTTGATCTCTATTTCTGCTTCAAAAGTCTTTTTGTCTCGGAACAGTCATCTTTGTCGATACAAGCTGATATGATCTTCTAAGTGATGAATAAAATTGTCGCACTGAGAAGGGATCAGACCATCCTAGATTAATCTTCTGTATAGTATTTTGATCACTAGAACTTTGTAACGACTAGGCATCATAAGACGAGATTGATTTTATGTCATTATTCTCTGAAACATCAATTTGTTGTTTCTGGTCTGAATGGTCCTGATACGTAGCATGGTTGATTGGTCTACTCTTGTTCCTCGGATGTCGATATGGAAGTTTTAGGTTTTCTTTTGGCGAAGATGTTGTTGAATTGGTTATGGAACATTCACTTGGGATGTCCATTGTCTGAACTGCAACATCTAAATGTGTCGTTTCTTCAACTGACTTGTCTTCTTGAGTTGTCATATTCACTGGATCGGTATTTGTTGTTTTGTCATTAACTTGAATTCCTACATTTGATGCTTCTTTCTTGATAAGTTGTTGTACCTGGTTTTCTAACGACTTCTTATCCTTCTTAAGTTTCTTAGTTTGCGTCAGCGATTTTTTCAATATGGTTTTTAAGTCGGGAAACTTCTTCATTTTTATCAACAGTGATTTTATTAATTTCGTTTTGCATATTTTGTAATACTTTTTTACCTTTTTGAGAAATTACTTTTGAAATATTTGAGATATCTTCTGGCGTTATTGAGTTTGGTTCCAGTGTAAAATCTTGGAGTGTTATTTTTTTTTGTAAGAAAATGTCAATATTTTTTTTTTTTGTAGTATTTAGAATAAACAAACCTAGAGTTTCCATCCATGGTGATCCCAAAACAATGTCACTATGGTTAGAATATAAGGTTTTCATGGTGAATTGTGAGGTAAAAGTGTAATCTCCAATACTTAGGTGTAGATTGCTTATGTCTATTGTTTGTCATATTCGCCAAGAGTATTTTCAACTATATTTGATTTAGAAATCACCAATTGGTTAGCACATTTAGGACTAACATAATTATTTTTTTTCAGCAGGACTGATAGTGATTATGATTATGATATCTCTTCCTGCAAGCGATCCTTTGATTTTAAATAATGTATCAACACTCTTACTGAAGGTTTTAGGAAACCTTTCATTACTAGTCTCCATTTTACTCTTTAAATATTAATTACCTTTTTAAATCACTTTTTTTTATAATAATTTATTTATTTATTTATTTTTTTATATAAAACCTTTTTTTTTTTTTTTAAACCTTCAATACTTTAATCTTTCTTGCAACCTTATTATTGAATCTAAATATTATATTAAATAAAATGAATAAGAATGAATTTACAAATGAGAACGAGAGACTTGCTTATATCAATGTTTTACAACTCGGACTCGGACTCGGACTCGGCCGAGGATCGACTCGGACTCGGACTCGGACTCGGTAATGACTCGGCCGGCTCGATTTCAATGACTCGGTCGTTGTAAAAAATACATTAAATATTTATTTTTTTTATAAAAAAACATAATTTTAAATATTTTAAACATAATTTTAAAGATTTTCATTCAAGTTTCCAAACACACAACATTATAATATACATGGAAGACAACATATGATCAAAGTAGGCTCATGAACCAATCCATTATATCAAAATGGTACGGTGTACCCAATGGCAATAGTAAATACATAGTCAACTGTAGTCTGTCATACATGATCAAAGACTCAAGAGTCAAAACAAAATACAAATAACCAAGGAGGCTAGTAGCTACTGCCAGAGGAGCCAAGATCATCTCGACCAATCTCTGGATCATCATCATCAGAGTCAGACAAGGGGCCCCATGGCTCCTCCTCATCATCATCGTCTCCAACTGCAACTGTAGAAGTGGTGCCAGTACCACTAGGCTGTGCAGCAGATGCAAGCTGAGATAGAGTACAAATGCGGCTGCGCTTCTGTCGTAGCTGAGCAGAGGAAGCACCTACAACTGGAGTCCTACTAGCTGGCTGTGAGACTGAGGCTGGTGGATTGGGATCTGCATTCAACTGAACATGCTGCAGTGGATCTCCAACATCAAGTGATTCAAGATCCTCATCAGGATCAAACTCTGGTAGACGACTCTCCACTACCCAATCTGATGTTGGGTCAATGTCTTCCAACACAATGGGATCTGAATCAGGTCTTTTGTTCAGCAATTGGTTCCGTTTGAGCCGAAGGTTGTATTGGACAAAAACTAGATCATTCAACCGTTTTTGCTCCAAACGGTTTCTCTTCTTTGTGTGAATCCTCTCAAATACAGACCAATTGCGCTCACACCCAGATGCACTGCAAGTTTGACTCAAAATACGAATTGCAAACCTTTGCAATTCAGGGCACTGGCCACCAAAGGCCTCCCACCATTGTGCTGCAAAAAACATAGGAGTGTAATGAATTATGAGTTAGATGAAGGCTGAAGCTCAACAAAATTACAAATTATATCTAACTTTCAAATTATAAATGATTTAACAAACTTTAATAAAAAAAGTAAAACCATTAAGAAATTGAAAATTGAAATTTTTGTTTACCTGGCTCATCTGCTTCTCTTGCAATCTTTGCTAGGTTCTTCCCAAAGGTACCTGTTGCATTGCTGAAGGATGTGACCTGCTGATGTATCAGCAGCTGATCAGACTCTGATGGGACCATGCGCTCAATGCAATCAACCAGTCCATCTCTGACCTCCCCCCTCAAAGCTCCTGACTCCTTAGCTTTATAATGATACCGTGGGTTCAAAAAATACCCAGCTGCATGTATAGGGCGATGGAGTTGATTGTTCCATCTTTCATCAATGATTGCCCAAATGGGCCCATACTTTGCCACTCTATCCTTGTATGCTGTCTTTATTTGCTCCTTTGCTTGATCCATAGCCTCATAAATGAAGCCCATAGCCAACCTTTCCCCATCCACCAACCGCAACACCTTAACTAGTGGCTCAGCAAGCTTCACAATCTCTGCTGCCTTTCTCCAAAAAGTTTCATCATGGACTTTCCTTTTCAATTCTCTGCCTTCTGGTTTGTTAGACCAACTGCTTTGATTCCATTCATCACTGGAAAACATCTTTTGCAAGTTTCTATGTTGGGAAAGCATAGATTGCAATGTCAAAAAATGTGTAGCAAATCTAGTGATGGCAGGCCTAATGATATCCTTGCCTCCAGTGTGTTTCCTCATGAGACTCAAAACCAGTGTATGATTGTAGATAAATTTTGTTATGCTTTTGGCATTATCTACAGTGTTTCTGACCCAATCTAATTTTCCAATATCCTCAAGCATGAGGTCTATGCAATGTGCAGCGCATGGGGTCCAAAAGATGGTCTTGTGTTTTTCCTCTAACAGTCTACCAGCAAGAACATAGTTAGAGGCATTGTCTGTGATGATTTGAACAACATTAGCCACCCCCACATCCTGAATAACCTCATCCAATAGCTGAAACAACAAGTGGCCATCTTTTACCTTATCAGATGCATCAACTGATTTTAAAAACATGGTTCCCTGTGGGCAGAAGGCAAGAAAGTTTATGATGGTACGGTTTCTTTGATCAGTCCATCCATCTGACATGATGGTACACCCTGTTCTTGCCCATGATTCCTTGAAATCTTGCAAATACTCATTAATTGATTGAATTTCTTTCTGCAAACGAAACCCCCTTAGCTCTTGCATAGTAGGGCCTTTGAAGCCTTTTCCAGCAGCATGTATGGCCTCAAACATAGGCTCATAATATGGTGAACGAGCAGCATTAAAGGGGATATCAGCATCATACCACCATCTAGCTATGTAGTCACAAGCAGTCTCCCTCAATTCTTTCTTCCAATGGTCATCTAAAGTGGGCTGAGCAAGACCTTTACTAATACCAACTTCAGGACCATGTGCATCTGATGGAGAGGAGCTTGAGTGAGTGAAAAAACTTTTGATAGTCCCATCACCCTTCATTCTACCCTTTCCCTTATCTTGAACAGAAGCAAAAGAGGGAGGAACATAACGGAAAGGGTTTGATGCATCAGTTTGAGGGATAGAGGAAGAACCCTCAAACTCATAGTGGGGGTTGGCAGCCATCATTCTTTGTATCTCCCTCTTCCTCCCAATTTCAGCCTGTATCTCTTTTTGCCTAGTCTTTTCTTCTTTAAATTTTTCAAAGCTTTCCAACAAATTCTTTCTAATCTCCCCAATTTCATCAGATTTACATGCAGTAATATTGCCTTTAATCCCTGCCAAGTGTTGTTTCAGCCTATTAATCCCCCCAGGACCTTCCTTAATTTTCCTATGGCAAAACTTGCAACACATCTGATTATCAACCATTTCAACATATGCCCAAGCAGGATCTTTTGCTCTAGGTGCCATTTTTTGACTAGGAAAACAATCTGAAAATGAAAAAAAAAAAAAAAATTGATTCAATGTTCATTTATTTGACAAAAAACACTCTCTAAGCTTTCTTGATATGCAACTAAAATTTACTAAGCAAAAACAGATTTGTAAGGGTGGAAAAAAATACCTCCAGGCACAAACTGCCTCCTCAAGCTTGCTCCAAAAATCAGCTCCTCAATGCTGCTCCAAATGGCTGCCCAAGAAGCTCCTCACTCCAGCTACAATGCTCCTCCAAGACTCCTCACTGCTGCTCCAAAACAAGCTCAAGAACTGCTCACTAACTCTCAAAGAAGACTCTCACTCAAATGCATAAGACTGCTGTGAGTGAAATGAGAGCATTTGGCTGTCTTAAATAGAGTTTGGGAGGGGGAAATGGACCCCAAAAGCATTTAACAAATTACAATAACCATTTAGAATCCACAAACCCTAATTATCTTTACCAAATATCAGCAAAAAATTGATTTTTTTTTATAAAAAACGCTGCCCAGCCGTCCTTTCCATGACTCGGCCGAGTCAATACGGACCCGGCCGGGTTGACCGAGTCAGCTATGACTCCGCCGGGTCATTGGATGACCCGGCCGAGTCATAGCTGACTCGGTCAGCCGAGCCGGGTCATGGGCCGGGTCACTTAAATGGTGATTGAAACGGTTAGAAACGGCCGTTTCGTAAAACATTGGCTTATATATCAGGCAAGTGTCTCTTCATGAAGAGTCATGTCTCATTTAGACATGCCTCTTCAGCCTAATTACTAGTTAACTAATTATTATTTATGATTATTACCATTTACATTATATTTATATTATTTATATATTTTATTCGTTACATTTTTCCCTCCAGCCTCACTCCAAAACTAGGGTGGAATTTATCGTCAAGGTCTTAAGTAAATCCTAGTGTTTTATATAAGTCTTTTGTAAAAGTGATTTGGGAATAATTTAAGCTAATTGGCTAAATTATTTTATTACAAATCACTTGGTCTACTAGATCATTTTGAGTCGCAAAATTGGGTAATAAATTGAGGGTCTAAATAGGTGTCCCCCTTTTGATGGTTGAAATTGTAATATCTTGATCTAAAAAATATATTGGTGCACGATCTCTCATATTTAGACACTATGGCTAGGATATTAGAGGGTGGAAAAATTATTAATCTCCTTATGTGTCAATTAATTAAATTTCTGGCAAAAATAAATTAAAATCCTAAGCCAAAAATTTAATTAATTAAAGTCTTAAAGAAATTAAATTTTCCAAGTGGAAAAATTCGTGGGTCATAAAGAAATTAATTTTTGGAGGTCCCTAGCAAAGGAATACTGGAAATTTCAAGAAAAAATGGATCCTTGGGCCTTGGTGGTTAAGTCAAAGTCAATTTTTTGAGGAAATTAGCTCAAAATAATTATTTTTGAGCTAATAAAAAATGGATTAAATGAAAAATTCGAAAATTCCTCAAAAACAAAGATTTTCAACTGTGGAGATTAAAAGATGATCAAACATCTATCAACAGTGGAGATTATTTTGACGGGGAGCCAACTAGCTGTTATTTCCCATTTGGAGGATTTATCCATCAATTAGAAGTCATTTGCTTTTCAAGTTACATTTTTTTTTTGAGAAAACTCTAAGTCAAGCTCTGCTACTGTAATATTTTTCTGGAATTAATAAAGAAGACTTTGGGGTTTATTTATGGTGGTGTTTCTCTTCTGTTTACTGGGAATTTTTTTTTGAATTATGTGCCTAATTGCTCTAGTGAACTAAATTTCATAAGTTTTTCATTTCATTAGCCATTAGTTGGATTATTTTTTTGAATTGTGCCTAATTGCTCTATTGAACTAAATTTCATAAATTTTTCATTTCATTAGCAATTAGTTGGATTATCTATTTGCACAGGTATTTTGCATTAGGTTTTGGGTTTTAGAAAAATGTTTTAATTTTATAGATCTAGCAGTATCTCTAGATCTTGAGGATATTTACGTGTATCTAGCCCCTTTGAAGCTAAAAAATTAATCTTAAGTGCAAAGATCTAATAAAGATTCAGATCTTGGGTATGAGGGGAAGTCTTTGGTTGGACCAACCAACTCCCAAGTCCAGAGACATAAGAGCCCATTGTGTTAAATTTTCAAGATCTATCTAACGATTGGTTTTGCAAAGATCTTGATCATGGCTCAAAATTAAAAAAATCTTATTTACTCATTTATCTCCAATTTAATTGTGCAAATAAAGATAGATCTGCTAATTAGAGCTTGAAATTTATTGTGAATATTGTAAAATAAATTTTGTAAATAATTTTAGCTTCTAACCCTTGTTTGCAGCTAGGGTTTTTGGGGTTTATTTTTATTTTTTGTATATATTGGGGATTTGGGTTTTTAATATTTTATTTTTGTAGGTGAGATTCAAAGCTAGATCTGAAGAATTGTTAAAGGTTCCAAGGGTTTCCAGAGGTCGATCTAGGCCTAGGAAGGCAATATCAACCCTCTATTATTCTCCCAAGCTCAACGTCAAGCTTTAGTTTTTTTTATTTTGTGATTGTTTGGAGAAAAAATTCAAGATCTGGAAATTTTGCATTGATTTTGGCTAGGGTTTTAGTGATTATTGAGGCTTCAAGCCTCGCCGTGGCTTCATTCTCTCCTCCCAAGCCTTCTGCTACCCTTCTTTCAGCTTGCCTTAAGCCCTCATAACGATTCCGTCTCCCTCAAAACCCTCATGACAACCTTTTTTCACCCTTATCTCAGCCTGCCACGGCCTTAGGTACCTCCTTTTCAACGCTGCCTCTTCTAGGCCTCTGTTTTCCTGCTGCAAGCCCTCAATCCATCCCTAAAGCCATCCTCCTCTCATTTCTTCTCCACCGCAGCCCTTATCTTCTCCTCCTCTTCCTGTTGTAACCTCCTTGTGTTAATTTTATGTATGTTCTATGCTAGAGCAATTTATTTCAGTTTTCATAGTTAGCTCAATATCTTTTCCAGATTAGCAATCACATCAGCATTAGATAGAACATAAATATAAATCGCAGAAGACAAGCCGAGACAAGAGGACACAAGATGTGGCCCTAGCTAGGGACAAACCCCAATGTGGGGAAACCCTTGATCAATTCTTCTTATATGTTATTCAATAGCTCAACAAAGAGAGAGAGAGAGAGAGAGAGAGAGAGAGTACATTTACAACGGAAGTCAACACTTCGACTTTCAAGATAAGAGAATAGATCATCTTTACATGAGATTAGTTGAAGACATGCTGCTTCAACTGATTCTCCAAGGTGATTCCTTCACCTATCATTGCGCTGCATCTCGTCCATATGTTGCACCTCACTGTGTAGCACCATGCTGCACTCATCATCACAGTGCTGGACCTAATGACCATGCTAGGCACTTCATGCTGCTGCTCCTGTCATTGTGCTGCTCCAATCACTAAGCTGCTCTCATCACGGATCTGCACTCAATGCTGCACTCATCACTGATCTGCACTCAATGACTACTATGCTGCACTTCACTGCTGTCTCTAATACCATGCTGCATCCAACTGCTGCATCTAACCAAGCTGTCTAACATGTTGACCACACAAGCAGTCACATCAACCTTCAGTCCTTATCCTTGTGCAACCCTTAACACAATATGCTGCTGGCTATGGCCTGCGGCCTAGCCCAGCAGCAAGCAAAGTTATCATACAGTACCCAACGATTACCCTTGAAGAACAATGTCTACCAATCAACCTTATTGCTGCACAGTATGCCTAGAACATATCTCAAATGTGTCACGCTGTCACCTACAGCAATGCCACTTAAACGCTGATGAAATACTTCCTTTAGCTGTGGCATAAGACCACTTCTTCTTGCTGTGTCTTAGGTCTTTGTATGCCGCTGATTAGGGCCTCTTCTATTGCGGCTAATAGAGCTGCGTATAAGACCTTTTTCATGATGGCAAATAGGAGCTAGATGAGGGCTGCCAATTAGGTCTCTAGATTGACAGCGTAATACATCTTCCTTGCAGATCTCACTGCTGCCTGGGCTTCATGACCTTCCACTAGATAGCATATAGAACTCTTCTCAATACAGTGGCTAGAGTCTCCATTATGACAGCAGATTAGGATCTTTATGGACAGCGGTTTTGGAGCTACTCAGACACCAGATCAAGGTTCTCTTTTGCTGCGTTTTGAGGGTTACTTGTGACAGCAAATCATGACCTGTGGCTAGGGTATTTAGGACAGCGTATGAGGGCTTATCCTTCAGCTGTGTGTAGGCTTCTTTTCACTACGGCTAGGGCTCCCTCTAGTACTCCTTAGATCTGTGTTGAAGCTCCTTAGACTAGAGAGCCCTTTCTTGACAGCATTGATGGCTTATACTTTACTTCCTTCCTTGACTGAAGCTAGGGCATATATACCTGCGGCTAGGGCTCCTCCAAGATTCCACCTTTAGGGCTGCATAGAAGGCATCTTGACTAGCTGCGTAGAACCCTTTCTTCACTGCGTTAAATTCTCCTCCATGATAGTGTTAGGATCTAGGGCATCTCTAGGGCAGCGTATCCTCTTTAGATTTCTCCTCCCACCAAAACCCAAAGACAAGTGGAGAGGAAGAAATCACCAAGAGGATGTGTGTCCAAATGACTTTCAAGGCACCTCGATTTATACTAAAACGTTGAGCACAAGAGGGGTTTATTTGGTTGCTGGCCGACCTTGACAAATTGTCCCATAACACATAAATTCATATCTCCATGAATACTTATCGGAATCGGATGATATTTAGATCAATCCTACACCTCTCGATGAGAGGGATCCAAGAAAAATATCAACTGTCATTAATAAGGTGACCCACATGGAGTTTTGCCCTAGTTGCCAATTTTAACACCCTGCCTCATATTCCTCCAATGCTGCCTCTCAGTCTCCTCTGCGGCATCTTTTCTTCCTCTTTCCAGCCTAACACAGCCCCTGTTTTGGGCTGCGTTGCCCTCTCTTTCCCTCTATCCTCATTCCTGTGGCCTGACTTTCACCCCTCAACGCAGCCTCAAAAAACTCTTATCTCTTCAGTCATCATTCAATCACTGTGGTATAACATAAAAATTTTCTGAGTTTAAATTATCATTATACACAGAAAATTTGGGAATGACTTGTGTTTCAGGTGTCTCAGACCTTGAAGGATTGGTGGACAGATCTCTAGCCTCACTCTAGGCCCTGGGCCTCAAGGTTTTGTTTTTCTGAATTATTCCTTTACCCACTGTTTACTTACAGCAAGGAATACACTTCATTACAGTGACAAATAATTCATATAAAGGGCCTAAAGCAAATTTGAAAATTCTCTTGTGCATTGACAAGTCAGCTAAACACATTGGGGCATCACTTGATTAACTTTATTACAAGTTTTTTAGTGATTGTCATAAGGGTTTCAGAAGCCTGAAATACATTTCAGAAGTCTGAAATATATCAATTGCACTTTTCATTGTGGTTCTCTATTTTAAGGTTATAAGCATTGGATAATAGATAACTTGTTGAATATTGGGTAGAACAGTTCTCTTGTTTCATTCAGGCTCTGAGCCTAATATCTGATTGAGTCATTATCTTGAGTGAATAATCAATCTTGTGCTCTTTACTTGCAGCATTAATCATACATTGGAAATATCTAATTGAACATTGGTAGCTTGTTGAAGTAGACTAAGAGCATTTACAAATCTTATTGCTTTTTTTGGATTTTTCATTGGCATATCATTTTGAATGATTGAGTAATTGATAGGTGCTTCAGTTCTCTTTTTTGCCATTTGGTTAAAGCGTATTGCAAATTTTAGCTAATTGATAATCCACATTTGACATCTAAAGTTTGGCTTGAATATTGGCAAATACAATTGCTTGAAGAATCACATCTCTGTTAGATACTTGTCATTAGCATCTCATTTCGAATCGTTGTTGAAATTTCGTACCGGAGGACAGGTGGTTCCCTTAGGCTTTGATTTTTGGCCTAGGGAAAAGTGTCCAAAAGAATTTAATTTTTCTCCTAAAGTGACTTTATAATTTTTATAAAGTCAAATCTAATTTAAAAGTGATTTTAAGTGATAAAGTTACTAAAGTCTAATTTTAAAGTGACTTTTATAAAGTCAATGAAAAATTAGAAAGGAAAAGTGACTTTGGAAATAAATGACTAAGTGGGTCTTTATTAAAGTGGGGTGAATTAAAAAATAGAAAGTGAGATTTAAATGAGCATTTAATCTCAGCCCTAGATCTCAATTTATTTCAGCGATTGGATTTAGGGATCACCCAAAAATCACTTAGGGTTGGATTAAGGGAGGAAAAGGAGAAAAAGATCATTCATTCTTTCATGAGCAGATTGAGAGAGAGAGAGCAAGAGAGCAAGGGAGATTTCTAGACAGGAAGGAGGAGGCAGCAGTTTGGCACACATTCCAAGGCAGCATTTCAGCAAATCCGTACAGTTGAATGAGCAAACAGTAAAAGACAGATTTTTTTGGGCACGATTTTCAATTAGGCGATTTTCTGCACAAAAATCGAGGTCTTTCCGTACAACAGTTTTCCAGCTTGACTGTGAGGCACGAAAATGAGATAAGTTGTAAAGTTTGCTTGCTGAAATTTTTGCTGAAGATTTTTCTCACTGTAAAAGGCATTTTTTCCAGAAATAAGAAAGAGCTCTCGAACTGGTTTTCCCCAAGAGTTGTAGGGGGGGTTTTTCTAGAGTCACATTGACCAAAAATCATTGTGTTTAAATGTTTTAAATGGCTGTTTGTACCTGCTGATTTTTATTTCTGCATTTTCCAGCATTTTGTAAAATTTCTAGAATTTGTGTTTTCAGCAAAAAAAATAAATTATTATTATTATTTTTATTATTATATTTTATATTTTATTTTTATTTTTATTTTTATTTTTATTTCAGTTGTTGAATGTATGGATATGGGAAAGGGCATTTAACTACATGGGAGAAATAAGGTGAAACTGAAAACCGGGGTGGGAAAACAAATTTTTTTACATGGTATTAGAGCTTGAGTGCTGAAGTGCAGTTTGGGACAACAAGGAAGAAAACAGCAAGGAAAAAAATTACAGCCTGCGGATTTTTCACTCAGAAAATTCCAGCAAGCTGATTTTTCACAAACAACAGTTTTTATCTTTACTACAGCAGTGCTATTTTTCAGTTTTAGGACAGCAGGATGTCCTTGGGATTGAGGGTGGATGATAGGTTGGATGGACATACAAATTACAGCGTTTGGAAGGAGAGAATGCAGAGTATCTTTGAGGAGGCAGAAGTCTGGGATATCATGGTGCATACCACACAGAACCCTGTTGTTGTGCCTACTGATGCTACTCAGTTGACTGCTTATAATAAAAAGAACGGCAAGGGTAAGAGACTGATTTTAAACGGAATCAAAGACCATTGCATTCCTCATGTGAGAGGAAAGAGAAATGCCCATGAGATGTGGACAGCATTGTCCAATCTCTACCAGAGTACCAATGAGAACCGGAAAATGGTCCTGAAGGAGAAGCTGAAGAACATTAAGATGGGTAATGATAGTGCAGCTGGATATCTCACAAAGATTACTAATGTGAGAGATGAGTTGGCAGCAATTGGAGAGGCCATTCAACCCACTGAGTTGGTGCGGATTGCAGTGAATGGCCTCCCCCGTTCATGGATGAACTTTGCTGATGGGGTTTGTGCACGTGAGACCTTTCCCACATGGGAGAGGTTTTGGGATGATTGCATTCAGATAGAGATCAGGAAAGGTCAGCTTGGGGCAGCCAAGCCAGTTGAGCAGGATGAGGATGTAGCACTGTCAGCAGGAGGTAAGAAAGGCAAAGGGAAGAAGCAGGTTTCCACAAGCAATGGTGGGGGCAAAGACAAAGGTAAAGGTAAACAGGATAACACACAGGATTATTCCAAGGTGAAGTGTTGGAATTGTCAAAAGATGGGACACTATGCAGTTGTGTGTCCGAAGAAGAAGAAGAAGAAGGGGAAGAACCAAAACATGGCAGCTTCAGCAGAGGTTGAGGACTTTGCAGTTCGTTTTGACCGAGAGTTTGGGTTCACTGCGTTATGAGTCCTCTAGTGCAAGATCACCTGCCACACAGGTTCAGAGGGAGCATGCTTTTCCCTCGATTAGTGGAGCGTCTTCGGGTATTTGGTAGGTGGACAGTGGGGCTTCACGTCACATGACAGGAGTCCGTGAGTACTTCTCAGAGCTTTCAGAGAGTGACACTGATATTGAAGTAGTACTCGGTGATGACAGAGTTGTCAGAGCAGTCGGGGTGGGGACACTGACATTTCAGAGGGAGTCCAAACCTCCCTTAAAGGTGTCAGATGTTCTTTATGTGCCAGGGATGAGGAAGAACCTCATATCCGTCTCAGCCTTGGAGGACAGAGGATATGAAGTACTGTTCAGGGGAGGACAGGTGTGGATGTATCTGAAGGGCACTCCAGCTGATTTAGCTAGAATGATAGGTGTACGCCATGCAAAGGTGTACAAGTTTGCATTCCAGTCCCTTGTGGCATTGAGCAGTAGTACCGACAGCAGAGCTAGCAGTTCTGAGCTGTGTGAGATTTGGCACCGCAGGATGGGACATATGTATCATGGAGCCTTGAGGACATTGCGGGAGATCACTACAGGTGTGCTAGATTTCAGTACTGATCACTTTGATACTTGCAGAGGATGTGCGATAGGCAAGTTTGCCAAATCCCCTTTTCCCAGCAGTGACAGCAGAGCGACTGGGATACTTGATTTGATTCATTCTGATGTGAGCGGTCGGATGTCTCATGTTTCCTTGAGTGGATATGAGTACTATGTTTTATTCATTGATGATCACTCCAGGAGGACTTGGATTTATTTCTTGAAGACCAAGAGTAAGGTCTTCAAGCGGTTTCAAGAGTTTAGAGCTCTTGTGGAGACACAGACAGGTCGGAAGATCAAGTCCCTGAGGTCGGACAATGGGGGAGAGTACACCCTTGGAGAGTTTGATGACTATTGTGCAGAGGCAGGCATTAGGAAGGAGTTCACTGTTCCTTACAACCCCTAGCAGAACGGGGTTGCGGAGAGGAAGAACAGATTCATCGTAGGGGCTGCCAAAGCCATGTTACATGATCAGGGGTTGCCATTGTTCTTGTGGGAAGAGGCCTGCAACACAGCTGTTTACTTGCAGAACAGGAGTCCGCATCGTGCCTTGGGGCACATGACTCCGGAGGAGGCTTTCTCTGGGAAGAAGCCTGATATTGGTCATCTTCGTATCTTTGGATGCATTACATACTCCTACATACCCAAGGAGAAGAGGACCAAACTAGAGCCCACCGCAGAGAAGGGTATCTTTGTGGGCTATAGTGAGACCTCAAAGGCCTTTCGGATTTACATTCCTGCACAAAGGAGAGTTGTTGTTAGGCGGGATGTGAAGTTTGAGGAGGATAGGGCCTTTAGGAGATCACGGGAGTTAGAGTATCTGGATCAGCCAGACCCTCAGCAGCAGTTGAGTCAGTCGCAGGGATCCAGTGGGTAGGGATCAGGAGGATCTAGAGGTACATCTATGAGGATGTCAGGTCCGTCAGTGAGCAATGGCTCACCGAGCCAGAGGGGTGGTGCTCCGGGCAGCATGCAGAGCAGTTCACAGAGCAGTTCACTAGGGAGTCCATTGATGGACAGTTCACACGGTACCTCAGCTTCTACAGGTTTAGGTGCAGGCAGGAGGACAACAAACAGACAGTCAGGAGTTCAGGCTCCTGATGATAATGGGGAGGAGGAGTTTCATTCTCCTATGGGAGAAGTGCACTCAGGGAAGAGGAAGCCCAAGTGGCTTCAGGACACCTTGAGAGATGCCACATTTGTTGCTGAGCCGGAGAGGCCGGTCAGAGAGTAGACCACCTGAGAGGTTTTGTAGCTATATGGCAATGGTTACTAGCATCCTTGACTCTGAGCCTTCTAGCTATGAGGAGGCAGTTAGCCAGCAGGTCTGGAGAGAGGCCATGCAGGAGGAGTATTCTTCTATCATGAAGAATGATGTTTGGGAGGTGGTGCCGAGGCCTGAGGGCAAATCCGTGGTTACTTCCAGATGGCTTTACAAGGTAAAGCATGCTGCTGATGGCAGCATTGAGAAATTCAAAGCGAGGTTTGTGGCTAGAGGATTCTCCCAGGTAGAGGGAGTTGATTATGAGGAGACCTTCGCTCCCGTGGCTCGGTATACTTCGATCCGCTCCATTATATCGATAACAACAGAGATGGGTTGGAAGATCCACCAGATGGATGTGAAGACTGCATTTCTCAATGGCTTCATTCAGGAGGAGGTGTACATTGAGCAGCCACAGGGCTTTGAGGTGCATGGGAAGGAGTCCCATGTGTGCAGACTGAATAAGGTCCTTTATGGCCTGAAGCAAGCTCCCAGAGCTTGGTACTCCAGGATAGATACATACTTGCAGGGGTTGGGTTTCACAAAGAGTGAGGCAGATCCGAACCTTTACTTTATTGTGAAAGGTGAGGAGCCTCTCATTCTGGTGCTGTATGTGGATGACTTGGTCATTACAGGTGCAGAGAGACTCATAGAGCATTGCAAGAGAGATCTTGCGGCGGAGTTTGAGATGAAGGACATCGGTTTGATGCATTACTTTTTGGGTTTGGAGGTGTGGCAGGAGGAGGGGCATTTCTTCCTGGGGCAAGGGAAGTATATTGTGGACATCCTTGGCAGATTCCACATGGAGGATTGTAGACCCATGTCGACACCGATGATCACCAACTGGAAGAAGCTTCATGCTTCGGATTCTGAGTTGGTGGATCCCACATTGTACAGGCAGCTGATTGGTTCCTTGATGTATTTGGTCAACACTAGACCAAATATTTGTTTTGCAGTCAACACGATGAGTCAGTTTATGTGTGAGCTTAGGAAGGTTCACTTGGTGGTTGCAAAACACATTTTGCGGTACTTGCAGGGGACAGTGGATTATGGTCTGGACTACAGGCAGGGGGATGGAGTGAGATTGGCAGGTTACACTGATTCTGATTGGGCAGGTTGTGCTTCTGATAGGAAGAGCACTTCAGGGTGTTGTTTTGGGTTGGGTTCGGCAATAGTGTCATGGTTTAGCCGGAAGCAGCAGTCAGTAGCATTGAGTTCATCGGAAGCAGAGTATATGGCAGCCATTCTAGCTAGTTGTGAGGCCATTTGGCTTCGCAAGATGTTGTTTGGCTTATTTGGTCAGCCGTTGAGACCTTCAGTGATTTACTGTGATAATCAGAGTTGCATTAAACTCATGGAGAATCAAGTATTTCATGACAGGTCAAAGCATATCGGGATCAAATATCATTTCATCAGAGACTGTGTTCAGAAGGGCGCTGTGAAGCTTGAGTATATTCCCACTGATGAGCAGGTTGCAGATATTCTTACCAAAGCCTTACCACGGGGCAAGCATGACTACTTCAGAAACAAGATGGGTGTGGCGAGGAACACCTTCCTCGGTAAGAGGGAGTGTTGAAATTTGGTACTGGAGGACAGGTGGTTCCCTTAGGCTTTGATCTTTGGCCTAGGAAAAAGAGTCCAAAAGAATTTAATTTTTCTCCTAAAGTGACTTTATAATTTTTATAAAGTCAAATCTAATTTAAAAGTGACTTCAAGTGATAAAGTTACTAAAGTCTAATTTTAAAGTGACTTTTATAAAGTTAATGAAAAACTAGAAAGGAAAAGTGACTTTGGAAATAAATGACTAAGTGGGTCTTTATTAAGGTGGGGTGAATTAAAAAAATAGAAAGTGAGATTTAAATGAGTATTTAATCTCAGCCCTAGATCTCAATCTATTTCAGCTATTGGATTTAGGGATCACCCAAAAGTCACTTAGGATTGGATTAAGGGAGGAAAAGAAGGAAAATATCATTCATTCTTTCATGAGCAGATTGAGAGAGAGAGAGCAAGAGAGCAAGAGAGATTTCTGGACAGGAAGGAGGAGGCAACAACTTGGCACACATTCCAAGGCAGCGTGTCAGCAAATCCGTACAGCTGAATGAGCAAACATTAAAAGGCAGATTTTTTTGGGCACAATTTTCAAGGAGGCGATTTTCTGCACAAAAATCGTGGTCTGTCCGTACAGTACGTACATCCGTACAACAGTTTTCCAGCTTGACTGTGAGGCACGAAAATGAGATAAGTTGTAAAGTTTGCTTGTTGAAATTTTCGCTGAAGATTTTTCTCATTGTAAAAGGCATTTTTTCCAGAAATAAGAAAGAGCTCTCGAACTGGTTTTCCCCAAGAGTTGTAGGGGGTTTTTCCAGGGTCACATTGAGCAAAAATCACTGTGTTTAAATGTTTTAAATGGCTGTTTGTACCTGCTGATTTTTATTTCTGCATTTTCCAGCATTGTGTAAAATTTCCAGAATTTGTGTTTTCAGCAAAATATATATATATATATATATATATATATGTTTTTCAGTTGTTGAATGTATGGATATGGGAAAGGGCATTTAACTACATGGGAGAAATAAGGTGAAACTGAAAACTGGGGTGGGAAAACAAATTTTTTTACAATCGTTGGGTAATTGTATCTTTGGTTGGCACATTGGCATTCATTCTTGTGATTGAGTTTGTCTCTTGAATTTTTGTTACTAAGTACTTATCGATATAACTCAAAGATTGATCATAATTAAAGTACTTAAATATTAACAATCTCACATGAAGAGTCATTCACTAACTTCACTTTGCATATCATTTTGAGCTAGTCTTGCATATTAAAACTTACCTCCAAGCATAAGCTTGGTTGATAGATTTTTAGGACAACCTTTCTCATTTAGCTTGAGGGGCCTCAACAACTCTTCGATGCTTAACACGGTGACCTTGTAGTCGTCAGAGCCACAGTCTCTGTAGCATCGGAGGCATCGGGTGCTAGGAGCCTAACAAAAGGTATCGTTAATCAATAATTGTGTTTTTTCTTTTATTTATTTCAACTTAATTTTCTTTCTTCAAGTATTTTCTTTTGTTTATGTATGAGTTCAACTTTTAATTGTTCATTTTATAGTTTTTTTCCGAGGAAAAAGGCGCAATTTTCATTAATAAAAATAAGAAAATTACATGTTGTATAATGCTGCGTGTATGAGATGCATTCGCTGGGGAGCAGTTCAGCTAATATAGTTAGAACTTTATACAAAATTACATCCTTCGATATTACAGATAATAAACATCATAGTAGTCCAGGTAGTCCATCATAATAGACAAGAAAAACTGAGTTTCAGTCCCATAAAGTAAAACAGCAGGTAATAACAGTAAATTATAAACATAGAGCCGAAATCCAAAAAAAGAATGATCAAAGAGATCATTAAGTGATGAGCCCATTCATCTCCATGAACGGTCAGTGGAAGAAATGGTAGAAGATGCCCCCCATGAATTCTTGAATTTGCCATCGTCCTCTATTCAGCTGTGCGACCGCTTTTAAAAGACGATCAACGATCTCATTCCTTTCCTTGTATATGTGTGAGCATGCAAAAGAATCAAATTGAGACTTTAGAGTAATGATATCAGTCAGTATGTCTCTGAGTGTGTGCAAGTGACAGTGATATGCAACGTTTATCCAGTTTATAGTAAGCTGTGAGTCCCCAAATATCTGAATCTTTTGGCAATTTAGTTCTCTTGCAAAAAGGAGATGTTTTAGACTGTTGAGTTCTGCATAGTTGTTGGTACCACTACCTAGACCAACTTGTATTCTGCAGGACACAAGGTTGTTGATGTGCAAAACAACCCCCCCCCCAATAGCCCTTGGCCTGAGTCGAGCCATCAAAATATCCCTAGGGGATAACTGGTGTCGATGTGCTCCGGGACGATGACCCTGGGGGGTTTATTGTCTGGATCATCCGAGATCAAAGTATAAATGGCCAGCGACATTGAACAGGTGGTGTCTCAATTTATCATGGAGTCCATAAAGATAGTTTTGTTCTTGTTAATCCATATACCCCAACAAATAATCAGCGACAAATTCTTGGCTTTGTGAGAATGTGCTTCTGTCCACCATCCGTGCCAAGCGTCCCCTACATTGTGACCAGACTAGGTTGTCGACAAATTCATGGAAGTAGTGATCCTTGACTAGAAGAGTGTTGTCACGGGGCAGGTGAGGAATAGGTGGTTTGTGTCTTCCTCACGCTGTTTACATAAGCAACATCTGGAAGGCCCATGGAACGCCCTGCACATAAGATTTAGTTCAGTAGGGGCCTTCTCCATAAGTATGCACCACATAAATAATTTGGATTTTGGGGGAGCCTTTAATTTCCAAAGATGGCGCCAACACCAACTGATATCTCCATTTTCTCAGGCAGCCATAGTAGTCACATAACCAGCTTTTGGGGAATATATGCCATGGGGGTTAGAGGCCCAAATAAGAACATCTTGCTGTTCATTGATCCTCACATTGGCTTCCTCAAGAGCCCCAATGAAGCGTTGCTAGTCCTCGCTCCATCTATTCGGAATATTTAGTGCCCTGCGATCCAACCAATGTTGTGGCTGCCACTGGTCCTGTTCAACAATTGCAATCTGTGCAATATGGGTGATACCTTTTCTGGAGAGATAAGTATAGAGTTGCCTTGGAAGTATGTGAGCATTCCCACAGCCGCCCCAAGCATTCGTACCAATTTGCACTTGGGCCCCTTTCCCAATTTTCCATGCCAACCCGCTCTTAATGAGATCAAGGGAATGTGTAATTGCTTTCCAAATGATAGAGGCACCAGGCGACAAGATGGTGGGACTGCGGATCCAATCCATGACTGTAAGCGGATGGATGTATTGGTAGTAAATAACCTCCTGCCAAAGGCTTCTAGAATTAATGATGTGCCAGCGCATTTTTGCCGCAAGTGCCATTGCAAATAGCTGAAGGTTTTTTATACCCCATCTCCCCAATTTTTTAGGTTTTCCAATTCGGTCCCTACAAATCCAGGCAAAGGTTCGCCTTGTGTTCTGACCCCTCTAGAGGAAACGACAACAGATTTGTTGAATTCTTTTTAAAATTCCTTTGGGAATCCAAGCCAGCGACATTCAGTAAACCGGGATTGCTTCCAGGACCGATTTTAGCAGGGTGAGCTGACTCGCTCTAGAAAGCCATCATTGCTGCCAGATATTGATTCTACTTTCAATTTTTGCAATGAGCCAAGCCTAGTCAGCTATATAGTAACCATTTGGTTTCAATCTGAAGCCCATATATTTTAATCCAACATCCAATTCTTGCCTCACATAGGCAAATTGTTGGACAACGAATCTTGACTCATGCTGCTGGCAAATCACTATGATAATTGTGGACTTTTCAAAATTTGGTTCCATTCCTGTAGCTTTGCAAAAGAGAGATAAGATGTTCTTGAAAGCATATGAGTCATGAAGGGATCCATTTAAAAAAATCAGTACATCATCTACAAAAAGATGGGTAAGTGTGGACAAATTAGAGATCCAGACACCCCCAAGCGCCCCCTACTCCCGACCTTTTTTAATCAGTCTGCTAAAGCCTTCCATAATGAGAAGGAAAAGCAGCGAGGAAAGAGGGCAACCTTGTCTAAGCCCACGATTCGCATGAAAAAAACCGGAGGCAACACCATTGATAAAGATACTGTAAGATACCGATGAGAGAAAACACATAATCCAAGAGATAAAGGCATGGGGAAAGCCAATATGAGTAAGAGTGAACTGAAGGTAAGACCAACAGGCACTCTTAAAGGCTTTGGAGAGATCAATCTTAAGAATAATAGACTTCTTATGCAGTTTTTTGATTGAATGGAGGGCTTCCTTGGCTGTCCTAATGGCTTCATGGATCTGGCGCTGATTGAGGAAAGCAAAATGTTCCTTGGAAATCATCCGAGAAAGGATAGGTTTGATATGAAGAGCAATAGTTTTAGAGATGATTTTGTAGATGTTGTTACAGAGGGAGATGGGACGGTAGTCATCAAAGAAAGAGGGTTTGTCAGGTTTGGGGATGAGAGCTAGGAAAGTCGCATTAAACCCATCATACATTCTGCTAGATCTTCTGCAATCCTCAATAGTCTGAAGCAGATCATCTCCAATAAGCTCAAAGAAGGAGCTGTAGAATTCAACCTGCCACCCATCTGGGCTCGGACTTTTATCCTTTTTAAAGCATTTTAGCGCCGCTTCCAGTTCATCTCTAGTGACCGGGGAATTTAAAGATTCCACCTCGTCAGGATCCACAAATCTAGGCAATGATTCAATAGTTCAGATGATGCTCGGCAGAGTAATACCTGTAGGGGCTTTGTAAATATTAGAGAAATGTCTAACCCCCATATCAGCCAATTGCTCAAAAGAGTTTGCTTTTCTGCTGTCATGGTCTTGTTGCTCCCAGATTGTATTAATTGACTTCCTTCCCCTCGCATATTGTTGAAAAAATTTAGAATTTTCATCCCCAACTTGTAATCAGAGCGCTCTGCGCTTTAACCTCCAGTGCTCTTCTTTCAAATGAAGCAGTCTAATTCTTTCCGTTTCAAGAAAAGTTTGTTGAGCCCTTGAATCGGCCGATGCCATGCTGCTGGAACTCGAGGCTTCAAATTTTTGGAGAGCCATCTTAATCCCAAGTAGGTCTGCCTCATCTTTCCTCTGTTTCTCCTTCGCCCAGATAATTGTTTTGGATTTTAAACATACCAGGTTTTTAGAAAAGACCACTGTGGGAGGGGTGGAATCATCTGGGCTACAGTGGGTCCAAGAGTCAGCGACTAATTTTTGGAAGCTCACATCCAGGAGCCATGAAGAGTTGAATTTGAAGGGCGCCTGAGGTTTGAAGTTATTATCCTTGAACTCCAAGAAGATGGGGGAGTGATCTGAGATCCCGCCTGAGCCCACCCATTGGCGAAATAGGTTCAAACTTGTCAGGAGAGGAGCCTTGATAAAAAAATGGTCCAGCCTTCTAGTCAGCGCCTCTGCCCCCGATCTTCGATTCCTCCAGGTCGGCTTGATCTTGGCAAGATCAATGTTCAGGAAATCATGGGAATCCCATAAATTTTCAAAGAATGCCGAGAGGTGGTCATATTGGCCCCTGGTTCCCCAAGATTCAGCCAGCCCAAGGGAGAAATTTAGGTCCCCCCTATAATTAAGTTCCCAGATTGCATGAAATCAACATCCATAAGTCTGTTCCAAAAAGCTTCCCTGTTCTGACAGGGACCATAAATGTTGATAAGCCTGAGCGGCCTGTTAAGCTCCACTGAGGATATGTCAGCTCCAAGAAAGCCCTCCCCCCAGACATTGAGAATTTTGGTGGAACGTTTATTGAAGCCCAAGGCACAACCACCCGAGCGACCCTTAACATCCGGAAAATGGAATTCCCAATCAGGAAGAAAACTTAATAACAGCCGATTAACCAGGCTTCCTTCACCCAACGTTTCTTGCAAAAAATAGCATCCAATCTTTCAGAAAGACAGTCTCTTGAGGGCCAATTTTTTGTCTGGGTTGGCTAAACCCCTGCAGTTGAAGGAGAGACAAATCATGGGGGAACAATGTGTGGGTTTCCCTTTTCTCTAAGAACCCAATCAATTGGGGATTGAACCCCCGAAGCCACTTCAGCACTTGCCCTCTTGATGGCTTTTGAAATTTTAGATTGTCGACCACAGGTGGGTTTGTGGGGGACGGGAGGGGGAGGATCGATTTCCAAGTCAAAGGCCGTCGAAGGGGCTGCTGGGAGAGAGCAGAGGAAATAATGATGCGGCCCACTAGACGACAGGCTGCCCCCCTGAATTGAGATAGACTGCTCAGCGAAGGTAGAAGGGATGGAGGCAGGGAGAGATGGGGGCCGAAGGAACAGGACAAATCGGGGAGCACAACTTGCTAACCTCAGGAAACGACCCAGATAAACACATAGAAGTAGTAACAAAAACATAACCCAAACAATCATATGATAACTGAGGGGAAAGGGAAGGAGTACCACCCGCAAAGGCCGAATCCCTTGCTTGAGAGCTGGTTGGAGGAGCCTCCGAGACCATGGAGTCCGGATGAGAGACTGGAAACTGCGACTCCTGCTGGATAGGTACTAAAACTTCATGAGTGTCTGCCCGAGGAGGGAAATCCGACTTCGAAGTTTGAGTGCAGGTCGAGACCAACGTTTTTGGAGGATTCTGTCGCACCCCAGACAGTCTGGGACAATCTTTATAAAGGTGCCCCACCTCATGGCATTTTCGATAGCGAAAAGGGCTGCCTTCGTAGTCCAGGATTTGTCTACGAGTAATGTCGCTCATCTGGAGCAAATAGCTCTCCACCAGGCCTTCGCTGGTATCGAGATGCACTAGAATGCGAGCTAAGGCCAAACAGCTCGTGTCCTGGTATGTCCTGTCATGATCCAAATAAACCCCTAAATCATCTCCAATCACCTTGAAAATCTCATCAGCCCAAAACTGCGACGGGAGGGCAGGCAGACAGACCCAAATCGGTCCAGCTCCAAGATTTTCCTTTTTTGGGTCGAACAACGACGACCATTGTTTTAGCAACACAGGAGTCATCTCATTGTGCCAGTACCGTGTTAGAACCCAATCAACCTGATCTGGGTAAGAAAAGATTAGGGCAAACCAGCCACGGGACAGGGAGAGAATGCCTAGGAGCTGCATCAGAAGGTTTCCCCAAATCTCGGCGGTCCACTTCCGTAGTTTAATGGGTGTGTAGTTCCTACCCCTTACCCTGCCCACAAGCACTGTGCTCTTTGTTAGGGCAGCTTGGGCCATTGTAATGCCCTCCCCAAAAACCAGACGATGGTCACTTTCTCTGGTTTTCGAGTTTCTAGATTTCTTCGCTTGCCTCTGATGTGGAAGCGCCGCCTGTTCGCCCTCTACTTGGCCTTTGTTGTCTGAATCCAAGGATCTGATATCCTCTGTGCCCTGTTTCTAGCCTTGCAATGCCATTGAAGAAGCTTGAAGGCGGGGCAGAGCCTACTGGTTGGAAGGTTGGATAGAAAGGGGCGTACCCTAGAAGACCCAATTGTTCTGAAGTTAAACCTTGTGAAGGAGGCCGTAACCCATTATACCCCTCCGCCGAGGAGCCAACACCACCTTGTAGATTTGCGCCCGCTAGATATGCCTGAGACCATTCGCGAAGCTCTTAGGGTGAAGGAATGGAGAGAAAAGGGGGCTCCGAGCCCTCTCCCGGCTAAATATACCTTCCGTCACACCCGTGAGCCATTGCGGGTCATCCAACTCTTGGATGGTAACATCCATATCGTTCATGAGCATAGTAACTTCCTCCCAATGTGGAAAAAGTCGAAGTCGGGATTAATTCGGCAAGGGTCCAAAAGTTGAAAAACTCGTTAAAGTCAGGAGTTTTTTGAAAAAGTCGGCAAAAAGTCGGCAAGTCGTAGTTTAGAGGTGTTTTCAGTGTTTTACTACAATGTCATTCTTTACATGTGAATTCGATCACTAAAAGGATGTGCATTTTATCACCAATGTTTTTCAACATTATCCACAAAAAATATGATCATAACAGTGTTGATTCTTGGGAATGTTCATCAGCTATTTACACTGCCTTGCTTGCTAGTCTGGATACTTCTTGTCCTCTTTCTCTTATGTCTCACAATCATGCTCGTCGAGGTAGGTATGCACTTCTTTTTCATAGTCTTCTCAGTTTCTTATAGCAGCCTTCTGACAGCTTAGCCTTTGGCTAATGTCTCTTCTCTATATTTTTTTTCAACATCTCATATAGATCCCTATTGTTTTGCAGACATAACATCCAGCAAGAGCAAACCAATAATAGTCGTATATGTTTCAACATTCAACAGAATATAGCAACCAAGCAATTAATTTTCTTAGTAACACCAACCAACTATAATGCTCGAAATTAAGATTCAACAACAAAACAAATTGCACAGCACAACGTTATCACCAAATTTCTAGGGCTATGTTTGAAAGATTCCACTCTCTGCCTTAAGATTAAACAGGAGAAAATTATATCATTTTCGCCTTTGCGGCCTCTTTATCCGCGGCCTGGGAGGGAGGCAGACTTTTTGGGTCGACTCCCGATTAAATCGGGAGTATAACGATTAAATCGGGATTTTTTCCTTTCTGAAAAAGTCGCCAAAAAGTCGGGGGATTAAATCGTTTAGTTTAAAAAATCGCATTTTTAGGATTAAATCGGGATTTTTTGCAGACTTTTTCCACACTGCTTCCTCCACCCGAGTGACCAGTAAACTGGCAGCCACTGGGACAGACTCAACGGGAACCAGACGAGAGTAGTTGACCCAGATGTCTTCTGCGATCAGAGAGTCCGATGAAAAATATAATAGCTGCTCATCCATTCGAGCGACAGCTGCCAAAATTAACCCAGACACCGTTCCAAGAAATCCGAAAATGGGGATCGCATGTTGACCAGGATAAGGAAAGCACTTCTAGGGGTAACGCAACTGGCAAAAGAACGGCCTTTAAACCCTCTACCAAAAACAGACCCACAAAGACCGTAAACCTCGCGCCTAAACCCCCGTGACAACATCAATCACCATTACCCTCGCCGTTTGAAGAAACAAACCCACAATGATGAAACCCTTATTGAAACTGCGAAAAATATTGTAAAAAACAAAGGAGGGTTCGCTAGTCCCCGCTCAGAACACGTCGGCCACTTCCTCGGGTAAGTAAAACAAAATAAAATAACTCACCACCAAGTTCTCAATGTGTAAAAAGATCGTAAGCAGGCAAAGTTAAGGTCACTAGAAACCTCGGCTTACAATGAGGCCAAGCTGTAGTATCCAAGTCTTGCCTTTGACACCCGCAGAGCTCCTTCGCCGCGCCATCCGAGCTCTCCAAGGAGTTGTTATTATAAATGAAGTCTTTCCTTCATTTTGTAGTTACCAGAGAGATATTTGCATATATAAACAGATTCAAAAGAATTCACTCAAGAGAGACATTCAACATTCAACACATGAAGACACCAAATGTAAGTGGACACTTATAAAGAGAGAAAACCATGAATTTTTGGTTGAAAGTGATGTGAAGTCAAACTCCTAATCCCCTATTATATCAAATTTTCTGAAGGCTCCAACTTGCAAGAGGCTGCTACCTCAAATTTTCTGCAAGTTTCAACTTGTGAGGAAGCTCCAACTCTCACAAATTTTCTGCAGGCTACAACCCGCAGGAGGTTCCTACCTCTACAAGCTACAACCTGTTCTTTATCAAGCACAACATGAAAGGAGACTACAATCCCCTGATCAAACTTACAAATCAAATTTGCTGGTTACCTATTGGTCTTTGTTTCTGTTCTACAATTAGTTTCTATCCTCTTTTCTGCTGCTCATCCTCTCTGCTTCCCTTTTTCAAGTCTGCTCAACTACTGCTACTCTTTCTCTTCCTCTTTTCTCTTTACCAATCTTGTTCATGAGCTCTCTCATACAAGTGTTCAATTCAAAAAACTCCTTTTTCATTCAAAATGACATCTTTTATATACAAAGAGTTGTTGATTGTTTGTATTCCATGCAATAATTCAAATTGGAGAGTTATCACTTGGTCTTCTAGAGCTGTTCACAATCTTCCGCTTCATTTCCAAATTTGAAATTCAGTTCAAGAATTTTGTAATATTAATAAGAGCTGAAATAATATAAGCCAACAACAATGATTGCACTATATGGCTTTGAAATGTAAATTAAGTATATAATATTAAGTGAAAATATAAAGTTCTCTAAACATTGTTCTTTAGCTCTCACGTATCGTGTTTTTAATTTGTTTATAAAAAATGTATTGTAACATTGGATCAACCTTCATTTTATCAGCTCACGCACCATTGTATCAGCGTTACACATCAACCTTTCAATGTACATTGAAGGCATATCAATTAACAATAGTCAATCTTTGCACATCACATCACTTCAATCAGTCTTTACACGTCATTGCACTTTAATCAACCTTTAACAATCAAGAATAACATCAAGTCAGCCTTAACATCAAACAACTCTTTGCACATCAACACAACACTTGACATCAATCAACGCTTGTAACATCAACATAACACTTGACATCAGTCAACCCTTGTAACATCAACATAACTCATAACCATTTGACATCAATCCCAACATTGCCAACAAGAGAAGCCTGAGTCAGATGAGGAGGATGATATGCATAGTGTGCATGATGAGCCATCTTTAGAGAGCCATTTGAAGGCTCAAGTTGGAGATGTGGTGGAGGTGGTTGAGCATCCATCTTTGGGTCCACCCATTGATGAGGTGCAAATAGATGCAGAGGCAGCCAACAAGGCTGCGGTACTTTCAGACAGTAGCCACTAGGAGAAGATTGAGCATTTCAGGACCAATCTTATGGCATTGAAGCAAAAGATCCAGACAATACGAGGCACCATCTTGCAACATAATAGTAAAATTGAGGAGCTTAGAGTGATGTGTGTTGAGTTTGCGACTGAGCTGTCTAGCGTTGAGGGATTGTTGAGGTTCCTAGTGAGGTAGCAGGAGGAGTATACTGGGGAGTTTCAGAGCAACCCACTTTAGGAATACATCGATAGGGCTTGTGGCACTATCAACCCACCTCTGTACATTGGAGAGAGAGGGCAAAGTTTTCTAGGTGGATCTTGTTGTTTGACCAAGCAAATCAACATGAGTTGAGCATGCAGTAGCATCAACATAGTAGACTTGTTTCATGTGCAGGAGTTCATGCATTCAATCCTTCCCACATGATGGATTGGCGAGAGATTATGAGTTGGTATTCTATTAATGGGGTGATTCTTGGGAGGATATTCTTAGCCAGGGGCATAGCGCAGTTGGAGCCATGGAGCATGAGCATCGATGGATGGACGAGGTGGCATTGAGATCTAAGTGGATCTATTGATGGCACATTTAGTCAAAGGTTAGTTTGCAATCTAGGTATCGAGGGATCCACTCATGATTGGATGACACACAAACATGATGTGGTACAATGGTTTGTGTATGATCTTGGCATCGATGTACAAATGCCTTTATAGTCGACAAATACGTATTGCTTGAGGGCAAGCAATCTTGAGGTGAGAGGATTTGTAATGTCCTGATTTTCAGTTTCCCTTATGATGCAATTAGGATGGACTTCCAGGGTTGGTTGTTGCCAGTTTACAGGAGCGAGATTACATCATCGGATCCATTGTAGTTGCTTCCTTCCTTCTTTAACAGAGCCATACTTCTATTTAAGCAGGCTATACCTCTTTTTTTTGTAGTATTTTTGTTTACTATACAACTACTAAGTTACTACAGATTGTGGAGCTACCTTTCAAGCTTTGATCATTGGAATGATAAGTTGATTTTAAGGGAAAGATCATTGTGAATGTGTGTTATTCATTTATTACTTTTACTGTTCATTTTTCCAGCCATATGTGAGACTGAGATTCATTTTTGTGATTAAATAAGTTCATATTTGTTTTATTAATTAAGAGAAACATAGGAACTTTGAACAATCATCTAGGGCCTTCGGAAATTTTGACAGCGACATCAATTTCTACTATAAAGAAGCCTTGAACGAATAGTTTGATACAAGTCTCCTCTGAGGGAAGAGGCTTCTAGCTTCGAAAAACTTAGTTGTGCAAATCTACCAATCCAAGTCACAAACTAATGAATTGATAAATGATATCATGCTTCTCATATAAAGGAGGATTGACACTCACTAATTTAGATAAGTTAGATATAGTGATGGTGGGAATGTGTGCCACTTTATTCACAGTGATGCAACTAGCATTTAGCTTGGTAGTGATACCAAAAAGTCTAGATTTCATTACATCTCGAAAGCAGAATCCATTGAACCTGCAAAACCAGACATGGATTGGATATTCAATGTTGAAGGAGGTAGAAAGATCAGAACCATGCTAGTTGAAGGAGCAATGGATTTAGACGAGTGAGGGGCTCTCATGGCAAGACCAAATTGGAGAGAAACATTCAACAATTAGGCGATATAGATGCGAGGGAAGAGCCATTGCCATTGTTTCTATCTACGTTGCAAGGAAACGTGGTGTTGGAATTTCTAAGTTTAACCCATTAGAAATTCTTCCTGTACTATCTGTTTTATTTCTTCCTACTTGTTTAATTACTTAACAAGTTATTTACCATGTAAATACTGAAAATAAACACAAGTACAGTATCAACATCTACAAATCATCAACTGAAAGAAAACAAACACATAAGTGACACCGTTATTTTTCAACCAATGTCCCCGGAAAAACCAAATGCGGGAAAATCGGTGCAACTATTCAGAGGGTTTTATTATTATCCAGTTTTCAGAATACAACTAGGGTGCCAGAAATGGCTCACCCAGCAGAGAATGCCCTCGGTAGTAGTACGTCTCCTTGGAGACACATTCCAGCTGATTATTCACCGGATGAACGATCCCACAGCAACAATTGCAGCTTCCACTGCTCTGAGTCACTCAGTAGGGATTGCGTCACCCTACCCGGATCACTAGCACCTTGTCTGCCCCACGAAAATCCTCCCAGTGCTGCCTCTTGGCCCTGCGTTAGCTCCGCTAGCCTCTGCGCGGCTATTGAAGCTTCTACGTTAGCCCTCAGACCTTCTGCGTCACCCACGCTGGCCTCTTCTGGCTTTGCGCAACTGCCTCTACACTTAGTAGGGACTACGTTACCCTTCCCGGATCACCAGCATCCAGTCTACCCCACGAAAATCCTCCCTGTGCTGCCTCTTGGCCCTGCGTTAGCTCCGCTAGTCTCTGCGCAGCTACTGAAGCTTATGCGTTAGCCCTCTGACCCTTCGCGTCACCCACGTTGGCCTCTTTTGGCTCTGCACAACTGCCTCTACGTAGCACCCAACTGCCTCTGTGTCAACCTCTCCAGGCTTTGCACTGTCTCTCTGGTACTAACTCTGCCTCTCTGCTATCTATTCACTGCCCCTCGTTGCAACTCAGATCACTTGTTTGATTTCTCTCAGCAAACCCCGCTCCAGAAAATCGAATTGACTGATCAATCTCGGTGTGTTCTCCAACTGACCCTCAAGCCTCCTCTTATACTTTTCTCGTTGGTCCATCAACGGCCGAGATTAAATCTCTAATCAACGGCTAAGATTAGACTTGGTTTGATCCATGACTTTGGAACTTTCTAACCCATTTTTATATTAATACCCATTAATATTTTATTTTTCTTAAGTTTAGACTTAGGAACTCCATTAAAAATATTAATTATTTTAATATCTCCCAAACCAGTTAGAATCTGCCCAAACCATTTCCGGGTCTTGGAAATCTCATGTGCTTTAGCCTCTCCATCAATTTTCATGGCTAGAGCACATCCGATGCTACCCCAAATCAACATGTGGGTTCGAGGATGGGTGCGTCATTTTTTGAAACAGGGTACATGGGTTCATCGTGGTAAATTTTAATTTTCATATATTATAAATTATAATATATATGAATTTTGAAATCTTCCAACTTACAACAAGAAAAATAAATCATTTAAAGACTTAAACATGAACATTCACTTTGAAATTTCAAATTTGATATCAAGTGGAAATTGCAATTTACATATTGATGTGAATCATGATAATAGATATTAGAATCATAAGTATATGTCCATTGTCATACTACATTCAAAATTTTCCCCAAGGCATTTCCAAACATGAAATAGAAATTTCAAATTTTCAAAATTCCAAAAAAGTGAAACTGAACAATGAACAAGATTAGGCTTCCTTAAGCCATGTCATCAGTATCCATGTCATCAACATCACTAAGCTATTTAGTCAACAAGCTCTCTAGGGAGGGATCACTCTCATCTGGAGCCTCTTGCTCATCCATAGTAACTGGAGGTAGCTCAATAAGACCACCTGGCTATATCTCCTTGTCCACACATGCAACATCATCTATGTATTGGTCCCATCTCTTGATAGGACCCTCTTTGTACCCTGGGTCTTTACGCTATATGAGACGAAGTGTACTATGAATGTAGACCAGGTTTTTAGCCTTCTTTGACCCCAACCTGTTTCTCTTCAATGAATGGATGAATGCATATGTGGTCCAATTCCCCCCAGTCAAGCTGAGGAACTAACTACTTGCCCAAGTAATCATATGGAAAATCGTTAATGGAAAATTGTTAGAAGAAGAGTCAAGACAATGTTAAGTATGCAAATTAAATTAATTAAATAATATAAAAACAAGATGAGAAACTAGCTACCTGTCTTAGTAATTGTATTGCAAATTGCTGCAACTCAGGAGCATCAACACCATGAAGCCACCACCAATCAATCAAATCCTTCTTCTTGTGCCTATCAGTCAAAGAATCATGTGAACCAAAGACACCTCGGCCACGTGAAAACTGGGCAAATTGAGTTCGTATCTCAGAGGCCTCTTCTATAGAACCATAGATTTTTTTAATAATAGTCTTAAACCCTTTCATCACCTCTCTATATTGGGAAGGATGTCTCCTTCCTGTTGTGGGATCATACCATTTTGGATTAACTGCATAGGTTGCCATGTGAAGTGGGGTGTTTAGTTTATTCCACTGCTCATGTATAAATGATTTCAATTGTGGCCATAAAGTAGGATCTTTCCTATCTGTGATGGATTGGATCCTCTCGCACACAGAGTCCATGTTCTCATAAATCTCACCGAAACATGGACCATCGTGTTTGCATAGCGAGGCATATCACAAATTGGCTCAATAAACTCCATAACAAATTTGATATTAGCCCAAAAAATGATCATCCAAAATCAACCTCTTTACCTCTCGAGTTGCATCCGAGGTAGATAGCCTCCACTCTTCCCACATGTCACTAATAATTGTGGCAGCTAAAGCCTCTATCTCCACAAGCCATCTAAGCAAAATGTAGTAAGTTGCAAATCTAGTATTTGCTGGTTTAAGAAGCTCCATTTTGGCATGCTTGCGGTAAATGGCTTGTGAATGGTGGTGGTTGCATATAAACATTTGAATTTTGCGGCCATTATCAATTAACATCCGGATCCATTCAATTTTCCCAATGTCTTTCAATGCATTATTCAAAGAATGCACTGCACATGGCGTCCAAAAAATATGCCTACAGTATATCAAGAAATCAAAAAATAAATAAATAAATTGGAATCTTTCAATCTGACATCTACAATGATTTATGATTCAATGAATATTGAATAATAAAAAGATTTAAAAATCAAACTTGTAATAAAAAAATTAGATTTGCCACTAACTTGTACTCCTTTTGGACCATCATTCCTATTGCTTTGCAAACTGGAGCTGCATCAGTAATAACTTGAACGACATTTGATGGCCCCACCTCAGCAATGCCTTCACATAATTGGCCTTTCAAGAACAAAGTGTTCTTTTGTTGACCAGAACAATCAACGACCTTTAGAAAATATGGACCAGAAACGAAAGAGACAATGATGTTAATCAACAGACGATTTCGATAATCGGTCCAACCATCCATAACAATGGAGCACACATCTAAACTCCAAGATGCCTTCAATGTTGACATTGTCTTCTCAAGACGTGCTTTCTCCTTGTCCACCAACACAGTTTGGAGCTTCTCATAACTAGGTGCCTTATACCCCGGAGGTCCATCATTAATAGCACGAACCATTTGATCAAAATAGGGTGAATGAGTTGCATTGAAAGGAATGCCACATGCAAGAAAAAATCTTGCTATTGCAAGATCAACACCCTCCCTACCTTTCACATCAAACATGTCATAAAGGCCACCAAGTTTAGGCTTCTTGCATGCATCACTGGTAGAGTTTTTTGATGCTCTGGATGGCACATGCTCATCACCAATTTGAACTTTTTCATCATCATAAAGTAATTCTTCCTCATTGTAGTCATCATTTTCATCAACATTACGACATGGCTTGGAGATTGCCTTGTCTGCCTTACCATCAACCCTTTGTTGCTCTCTTTGTGCACTAGGGAGTCTAGTGGGATCATCTGGGTCTCCAGTGCAAGCATCAACACTCTGACTTGGTATCTTCATAAAATTGAGCTTTAACTTTGGCATAGATTCCTTTCCATTCAAGTTGACAGAAATTGCATTTTATTAATGTTGTCCCCCCAACACCCTTTGGAGGTTTTTTCCTTTCCACATATTTCTAGAGTGGATATTGTGGATTTGATGAAGACATTCTTGATTTTGGAAATTAACCAAAATGCCAAATCTGAAAATAAGGACATTAGAAAATAAAAAATCTGAAAATAAAAAAAATTATGGCTCGTATATATACATATGCATAAATTTTCAATGCATAAAGCAACCCTTGAAACTATGCATTGATGTTAATTAAATACGACATGTTTTCCCTCTAAATGACAATGTGCCTTTTATTTATTGCTAAAATAAGTACTAATCTAATGCATATCGTTCTTGTCGATATAGAAAAAGGCTAAAAATATAAAAATGTCAGGAAAATGTTGGTTCAACATGGAAGGGAAATTCCAATTTTGCTAGAAGGAATGCATGAAAATTTAGATGATAATATAAGGGTCGGAGGAAAGGTCAATTGACTTTTGTTGACTGTGGGAATACATTTTTATTAAGAAGTTAAGAACCCTTTGTAAGCGGCAACCTATGGAGAAAAAGCCTATAATTTAAATGATAAATCAAAACTACAAGGTTAACTGTGGCATCTATTAATGGAAGTGGATGGACCTTGCACACTGCCTCCAATCTCCAACAATCTGTGCTCGCTACCAACACCACAAACTCCTGCGCAGTCGTTCGACCTGTTCAAATGGAAAATGCAAACAAATGAAATTTGGGGGTCGAGTTATACGTTATAACTTATAACATGTGCTTTTGTTTTATAAAAAATATTTTTTTGTTACCCATGCCACATACGAACCTGTGGCGTACCCAAAATTTGGGTTCGATGAACCCGTCTAAGCAAACAAACGCATCCCGTAGTTTTTGAGTACTGGCTTCTTATGGTATGAACTTGGTTCGTATGGGTTCGTTTGGGATGTACTCGCTCCAACACTCGGTTCATGGGGACAAGAACTCGGGATGGGTTCATTAACCTGTGCTTCACAAGTTGCTATAGAAGGAGAGGGAAGACACACAATAGCCAACACTTTTGGAGAAACTTTCAGGGAGGAATAATGAATGGGAGGAGTTGAGCTTGAGTAGGGTGTTGAGGCGACAATGGAGACAAGAGAGGATGGAATTTGACAACTGGTTAGGGCCAAACCCTATACATTGTGAACTAGAAGTGAATACATGCCATTTCTATGAGTATCAAGGGGGAACAAATTATTATTGATTTAAATAATTTCAAAATTAGTTATTGGAGATAAAGTTAATCTCTAGTTTTTCCTAAAATAGACTCTTTTATCTTAAAATATGTTTTATATATTTTATTGGATGTGCACAGATTTTATTTTGTTGTGCATGTGCTCTTCATTTTTTCTATTGTTTTATGTTTTCAAAACATTCCTATTGTTACAAATGGGTATTTAATATTCCAATAACCCCCTTAATGACCATTTTTTTAAACTTTGCATCAAGTTCAAAGCATCTCTCTAAACCTTTGAAACCTGTCCTTGCTTAATGCCTCGTATGGATGTCTGCTAGTTGATTCTAGTCTTGTAATTAAACACTTTTAAAGGCCCTTTGTCATGTACTTAAGAGTTGCGCTTGAATTTTTTTTTTCATCTCTTGTGATGTGGCACTCTATTGCCTTAAATGTAGTGGCCTGACCAATTTGTGCATGCTACAACCATACTATGCTTCTTCACTTGGATTTTGCTCATAACTTTGCTTTAAGATATAGTAGGTAGATGCATTACCAAGTCCTACTCAACTTAGATCATCCAATAGGCAATGCAAGACATGTGTCCAACTATAGATTTAAAGCATTTCACAATACTTAGCCAACACAAACATACAATTAACGATAACATTGAATACACACGAGATAACCATATAACTATGTATGAATGGGCACTAAGACAGGTGACTTAATTCTTCATTATATAAAGAATGTTACAGGTACAACAAAGGAGTATCCAATTTGTCTATGACTCATTTACAGACTACGATTACAAAGGCCAACAACTGGTCAACTATCCTTCCAACCTTTGAAGCTTTCATAGGCATGCCTTCTACAAGTCTTGTTTGATATCTTGGTCACTTAGCCAATGCAAGTCGACTTGTGATGCTTTAACCCTAAACTGGCCTACCAAAGACCATTTGATGACTCTCTGGGACTCTTGCTAGAATGCCTTAACTCAATGAGGCATCCATTTACTTATATGAGCCTTGTCATGCACTAGCAAGTCATGTCATTCTAAGTGGACCCAAGTGTTGAAAAATGTAACTAGTTTCGGTCTTCATAATTGTTGTACTCATTTCAATATGTATCTACTATCCTATGTAACAAACAAGAAAAAGAAAAAGAAAAAATATGATTATCAAAGTGTGGGTTTCATGCTCATTATTGATGGTCTTTTAGGTAAAAGCATGTTCTTCGTGCTTCTAGGGTTTGTTAGGTTTTAAGATTTATTGTCCTGAGTCAATGAAGTCAACATCATGTTTATAAGATCCTTTCGGGGAATTTGTAATTGTAAAAATAATTATTTTTGAGTCTAGAAGGTCCGGGAATCTCCAAGAGTACAAGTCGGCCTTGAATCCTAAAGTCGACCTAAAGGAGTGAATTTAACTCATTGAGAAGGCTATAAAAGGAAGCAGTTCGATCTCATTTGGACACACTCACTCACAAGTTCAATCTATCAAGAAAAGAGTTCGATCTGTAGCTGGGAAGTTGGAAAAAGACAAGTGAAAGTCTAGGAGAAGTTGGGAGGATGAAATTTGTTGTTTCTGGGCTCTATCTCTCTCACACATGCGAAGAAGCTAGGGTTTTTGCAGCTAGAAAGAGGTTGAAGTTGTAGGTCTGAATTGTTGGGGAGCAGAATTGCAGGAACAAGTTGTTGGATAGAGTGAAATCCTTCTCTTGACCTAGTTGACCTTGGGGAGAGTTGTTTTGCTCTAGGAAGGTCTCAAAAGGAAGATAGATTAGGGTTTTTGCAGTAGTTGTTGGGACGAAGTCGCTGGGCCGAAGTTGTAGGTTGAGTAGTAGTAACTGGCGGGCCGAAGTCGCAAGAAAGAAGCAGTTTGGTACAAAATCGAGGAAGGACCTGACGAAGGGCCGACTTGGTATTGGGAGAAGGACTTGGTCTAAGGATTGGGTCTTTGTATCTCACTTGAAGCATATTCTAAGAAGGGAAGAGTTTCCGGGTTTTCCCTTGGAGGGGTCTTGCCTTGGCTAAGAGCCTATATTTGTGTCCTCTTTTGTTGTTGCAGTTTCTTGATATTGTTTGATGAACAAATCTAACTAAAGAACATAAAGAAGATAACTAAGATTCACAAGCAAGTATCAAGGTTAAGAAAATAAGATATAATAAGCTGCCACTTTACATTTTCTATCATGGTATTATCAATAGTGTTGATAATATCGGCGATATATCGCCGAATATCGGAAATATCGCGATATTTTCGGCGAGCCGATATATCGCCGAGAAAATATCGCGATATTTTCGGCTCCCGAAAATATCGCGCGATTTCCGAAATATCGGCGATATTTTCGAAAATATCGCGCGACGATATAAAATATCGCCGGGCGTGTTTTTCCGCGGCTACAAAAAACGAAAATTGGTTTTTTTTTTTCTTCATTTCTGTTTCTGAGTGTTGGAGAAGAAAGGGAAAGAGTTTTGTGGTGCTTGTCAAGGAGGGTTTGAAGATCAAACGACGATTATCACCACCAATTAAGATTTTTTTGTGGATCAAAGATTGAAGAATAGTGAGACAAACTTCATTTCTTCCATTAGCAGGTATGTTCTTAAAAACCCCTATGTTAATGATTTTTTCATAGATTTAGGGTTATGCTTGCTTGCCTCTTTGCCTACCAACATTTTGTTTCTTTGTTTTTTTTCCATTTGCTATGATTTTCATGCCCATGAACCAATGCAAGTGTTTTCTCCATATTTGGACAGCAAGCTTCATTTTTTTTTTCAACTTTCTTATGCACCCCCTTATTGCCATTTTTCATTCGCATTGCAAAATGCAAATAATGTAGTAATTTTTTTTGAATGAGGTTGTTATTACTTATTATTTTTTCATTTTGTGTTGGGGGGTTTAATGCCAAGTTTTTGTTTTTTTTGTGCCCTAGGTTTGAATTAGTTCACTACAAATGTCAAATATGCCAAAAGCCTTGGACCCATTTTGGGAGTATGGGGAGGTTATTGGTGGGGCAAATCAGGCATATATATCATGCAACTTGTGTGGGACCAAGATGTCAGGAGGGATTACACGATTGAAATACCATCTGGCTAAACTCTCTGCATATGATGCAGATGTGATGCCTTGTATGGTTTCTAGTGCAGAGGTTATACAAAAAGCTCATGAAGCAATTGCTGAACAAGACAGAAAGAAAGCTACTAGGGAGAGGCCAATGGTCTCAGATAGATAGCTGCTAGTTTTATTTGTTTTGCAACTTTTGCTACATATAAGTTTATAACTCATGATGATGAAATACTTTTAAAGTTTTCTATATGTGATGTTGTTTTGTTTGAGTCCTTGATTGGACAATTATCACTATCAGGGATCAGCAGGATATGTGACATTGTGATGTTATTTTGTTTGAGTCCTTGATTGGACAATTATCAATTTATCACTATCAGGGATCAGCAGGATATGTGATGTTATTTTGTTTGAGTCCTTGATTGGACAATTATCAGGGATCAGCAGGATTTGGTATCGCCTTTGAAGTTTGATGTATCATTTCTATTTGACATCATATATATCAATGCCTTCTTCATATTTATGTGCCAATGTGTTTAGTTCATGTTGTTATTGCTCTATATGTTTAGAAATCTGAAAAAAAATGAATATATTATGCATTTTTTATGCTTGCCGATATTTTCCGATATTTTTGCCGATATTGCCGATAAGATATTTTCTGGACACTCGTCGATATTTTCCCGATACCAATATTATCAACACTGATTATTAGATCTAAGGTGAGCAAGGGAGGTAGCCAGAAGGACACTAGAAAGAATTGTTGATAAGAAGCTCCCAAGGACTAAAAGTAGAAGATTGTCTCTTGAAGGGATTTGGTTAAGGACTCATTGATAAAAGACGTATTAATCTAGGGTTTCTACATTGAAGAAGATCTAGACTACATCATTCTCGTAAGGAGGGTGTTGATCTCACAAAAAGAAAGCCTTGGAAGCTGTTGGTGAAGGAATCCCAGGGAACATCTTTCAAGGGCATCATCAAGAACTCTCCAAGGTTCTTGAAGACATCAAGAAGATTGGAGATATTATCATCAAGAAGAATCGTGGTATTCAAGTATCACATTATCTCAGAATCGCTGAATCTTCAAGTCATGTAAAAGCCTTGGAAGCTGTTGGTGAAGGAATCCCAGGGAACATCTTTCAAGCGCATCATCAAGAACTCTCCAAGGTTCTTGAAGACATCAAGATGATTGGAGATATTATCATCAAGAAGAATCGTGGTATTCAAGTATCACATTATCTTAGAATGGCTGAATCTTCAAGTCATGTAAGTTCTTTCTGCAAGGAGAGCAACGAGCTCATAGGGGTAGTAAACTATCTAGCATGGAAGAAGAGGATTGACTTGATACTCACAAAGCAATATGTAATGGGATATGTTACTGGAGAAATTACTGAACCAACAAAGGAAAGACACAATAACTAACGAAGTACAAGAAAGAAGAAGTAAGGGCTCAAAGGATCATAGTGGAATCAATCAAAGATTCTCTTGTTCCATTTGTGGCAAACCTGAAGACTTCCAAGGCCATGTATGACAAGCTAGTGAATTTGTACTCTCTAAGTACAATAGGTCAAAAGTTGTCATTGTGGAACAAGCTATATAGAATGAAGAAATCAAAGGATGAGGATATGGCATCCTTCCTCATGAGAGTCTCTCAGTTAAGGGACCATTTACAAGGACTTGGGGAGCCAATCACTGATTCAGAAGTAACCATATGTGTGTTGAATGCATTGTCACTGGAATGGAGCAACTTTGCAACAAATATATACTCCAAGAAAGATTCAACTCCATTTGATGAGTTGTGGGCACAATGCATACTAGAAGAATCAAGGATCAAGGTCAAAGATGACATTGGATCATATGAGCAATCTCAAGCATTCCTAGCCCGAGTCAAGAAGATGAAGAAAGGGAAGTTTGTCAAGTCCAAAAAGAAAAATATGTCCAAGGTGCAATCTTTTGGATGCAACGAATTTGGACACTTTAAGAGGAATTGTCCAAACAAACAGAACAATAAAAGAGAATAATGAAGTGAAGCTCATGTAGCTGAAGCAGTGGGAGAACCTGAAAAGAAGACAACGAAGGAAGAGGTGAATGATCTTTACTACTAAAGAAGGCTAGTGAATTTGTACTCTGTAAGTATAATAGGTCAAAAGATGTCATTGTGGAACAAGCTATATAGAATGAAGAAACCAAATGATGAGGATATGGCATCCTTCCTCATGAGAGTCTCTCTGTTAAGGGACCATTTACAAGGACTTGGGGAGCCAATCACTTATTCAGAAGTAACCATGTGTGTTGAATGCATTGTCATCGGAATGGAGCAACTTCGCAACACATATATACTCCAAGAAATATTCAACTCCATTTGATGAGTTGTGTGCACAATGCATACTAGAAGAAAGGATCAAGGTCAAAGATGACATTGGATCATATGAGCAATCTCAAGCATTCCTAGGCCGAGTCAAGAAGATGAAGAAATTGAAATTTATCAAGTCCAAAAAGAAAAATATGTCCAAGGTGCAATCTTTTGGACGCAACGAATTTGGACACTTTAAGAGGAACTATCCAAACAAACAGAACAATAAAAGATAATAATGAAGTGAAGCTCATGTAGCTGAAGCAGTGGGAGAACCTGAAAAGAAGACAATGAAGGAAGAGGTGAATGATCTTTACTACTAAAGAAGGCTAGTGAATTTGTACTCTGTAAGTACAATAGGTCAAAAGATGTCATTGTGGAACAAGCTATATAGAATGAAGAAACCAAAGGATGAGGATATGGCATCCTTCCTCATGAGAGTCTCTCTTTTAAGGGACCATTTACAAGGACTTGGGGAGCCAATCACTTATTCAGAAGTAACCATATGTGTGTTGAATGCAGTGAAATCGGAATGGAGCAACTTGGTAACACATATATACTCCAAAAAAGATTCAACTCCATTTGTTGAGTTGTGTGCACAATGCATACTAGAAGAAAGGATCAAGGTCAAAGATGACGTTGGATCATATGAGCAATCTCAAGCATTCCTAGGCCGAGTCAAGAAGATGAAGAAAGGGAAATTTGTCAAGTCCAAAAAGAAAAATATGTCCAAGGTGCAATCTTTTGGATGCAACGAATTTGGACACTTTAAGAGGAAATGTCCAAACAAACAGAACAATAAAAGAGAATAATGAAGTGAAGCTCATGTAGTTGAAGCAGTGGGAGAACCTGAAAAGAAGACAATGAAGGAAGAGGTGAATGATCTTTACTACTAAAGAAGGTCATCTGACTTCTAGGTTCTCTATGAATTTTTTTTGTTTTGATTATATGTATTGCATAAGCATCATAGGATAGAAGCATATGATATTAGCATGCTTCGAATTTATATGATTATGTTGCTTGGTAGAGATCATCTAGGATAAAATGTTGACCATTTTGCATAATGTTCATCTAGCTATTATCTAACATTATGTTAGAGGTTGTCATCTTGCTTTTGATTCAAGAAGGACCTTTATCTTGGAAAGTCCTTGGGAAAGGCACCATGACAAAAATAGTATGTATTCTATGTAATGTGGAAACATGCTGGTAAAGGAGGATGAAGGATTGCAATGGGTCGAGATACAAACTTTAAAGAAAACATATGGATAGCCAGATGATTGGATAAAGGCATAGGAATGAATGTTGATTTGGGATAAGATTCATGTTTATGAGAATCTCGTAAATTAAAGATTGGACATGCTTAAGTATTTATGAGTTGGAGAAAAAATAGGATTTGAGAAATTAGGAATTTCTCTAGAATATGTATATGATAAGTTTAACATCTTGTATATAATCTCTGGAAGAAAAATTTATAACTTGGTAATCAAGTTCGATCTTTGGACACTCTGATGCAAGAAGGAAAGATCAAGCGGAAATGGTCGATGAAGATGTTGATGATATGAGAAGGTCACCATGGTGAGGTAAGTTTATTTCATTTTGGTTTGGTTATCTGGTTAACATATTATCTTGCTACCTGGTAGAATGGTGCAAGAATATATGATGATAGTTGAGGAAAAATCAACTGTATGAATGAAAAGTATTGAGGGAAGCTCAATATCTGGCACCTGAAACTATGAAGTCAAGATGTGTTCATCTGGGAAGGTAGCAATGCGAGAAGATAACTTGAAGTCAAGGAAGATCACTTTTATAAGGAATCCACGATTAGATAGAAGTTTGGGAAGGCTCAATACAATGCCTTCATGTCAAAGATGGAAAGTGATGAGCAAGAAAGATGACCTGGATCCTGTCACAAGAGCAAAGAGTGGAGATGGTTCCATGATACCTCTAAAAGAAGTAGGTTCAATGCAAAGAAAAGAGGGAACCATGTAGCTATGGAGAACTAGTAGTTGATACTCTGATAAAGACAAGCTAGAAGGCTTGTGATGTTGGTTTCCATTATTGGAAGGAATGAATCTCCTTTGGTTTGAGAGGGAGGAAAGGAGTCTCCTTGGTTAAGGAGCACGAATCTATTCTCAAGATTAAAAGAGAATAGGGATGACCTCTCTAGTTGAGAGGGAGTGATGTTGGACATCACATGTGCATTCTCCTCTTAGGTGAGAAAGAGAGAATGACAGAGGATTGGATAAGCATCTGTTGTTTCCTTGAGGATATAACGGGACCGACACTCTTTGAGGATAGGACAAGAATCCAAGAGAAGAGTGGTCGAAGAGGACCGATATTCTTTGAGGACTCAGGGATGGAGATCCAAGATAAGAATAGTCTTAAAAGGACATACCTTGTGGACATCTGGATGGGGTATTGACCTTAGAGAGGTAGTACGAAATCATACATAAAACCTCCCAACATAATGCTCTTGATTAAAGAAGAGCTTGTCCAGTTAGGCCTCAGGGACAATGCTGGTCATAATGATGATGCTTACAGTATGGCTTATCAATCCGACTCTTCTTGAGAACTCTTCAGTTTGAGATATGATGTTGTATTGGTTGTATAATTATGAATACCTCCCTAGTTAAGAGGGAGTGTTGAGAAATGTAACTAGTTTTAGTCTTCATAATTGTTGTACTCATTTGAATATGTATCCCATGTAACAAACAAAAAGAAAAAGAAAAATTATTATTATCAAAGCATGGGTTTCATGCTCATTATTTATGATCTTTTAGGTAAAAACATATTCTTTGTGCTTCTAGGGTTTGTTAGGTCTTAGGATTTATTGTCATGAGTCAATGAAGTCAACATCAGGTTTGGGCAATTTGTAATTGTAAAAAGAATTATTTTTTGAGTCTAGAAAGTCGGGGAATCTCCAAGAGTACAAGTCGGCCCTGGAATCCTCAAGTCGGCCTAAAGGAAGGAATTTGACTTCTTGAGAAGGCTATAAAAGGAAGTAGTTCGACCTTATTTGGACACTCACTCACAAGTTTGATCTATCAAGAAAAGAGTTCGATTTGTAGCTGGGAAGCTGGAAAAGTAAGAGCGAAAGTTTAGGAGAAGCTAGGAGGATGAAATTTGTTGTTCTAGGCTCTATCTATCTCACACGTGCGAAGAAGCTAGGGTTTTTGCAACTAGAAAGAGGCCAAAGTTGCAGGTCCGAATTGCTAGGGAGCAGAATTGCAAGAAGAAGTTGCTAGATAGAGCGAAATCCTTCTCTTGACCTAGTTGACCTTGGGGAGCGCTGTTTTGCTCTAGGCAGGTCTTAAAGGAAGATAAATTAGGGCTCAGTAGTAGTTGTTGGGACGATGTAGCTGGGCCGAAGTTGCAGGTCGAGTAGCAGTAGCTGGCAGGGCGAAGTTGCAAGAAAGAAGCAGTTTGGTACATAATCAAGGAAGGACTTGAGGAAGCACTGACTTGGTATTGGGAGAAGGACTTGGTCTAAAGATTGGGTCTTTGTATCTCATTTGAAGCAAATTCTAAGAAGAGAAGAGTTTCCGGGTTTTCCCCTTGGAGTGGTCTTGCCCTGGCTGAGAGCCTGTATCTGTGTCCTCTTTTGTTGTTGCAGTTTCTAGATATTGTTTGATGAACATATCTAACTAAACAACATAAAGAAGATAACTAAGATTCACAAGCAAATATCAAGGTTAAGAGATATAATACGTTGCCACTTTACATTTTCTAACACCAAGTTCACGTTATGCCAACCATTTGACAAATCATTCTGTCTTGTGTTGGGTCCACGCCTAAGTTGTCTGGAGCTCACATTGTGGTCTTGTTTTCCAGGGACTTTCAAGCTTGTCGAGGTCGTTCTGTTTCATTGATCTCTGCGCAAGTGTGTCTTTGGTGTGTCCTAGTGGGCCAATGTGTTGGGTCATGCCTCAGTTTGTTCAAAGGCAACTACCACATGTCATATTTTGGGTTTGCATGTCCAATGCATGCTCCCAAGGCACCCCACATCAATATATAGGTAACTTGGATCCAATGCGTGTCATCTTTTGGGTTTATGTGTCCAACTTGTGCTCCCAAGGTGTCCCACATCCATATATAGGTAACTTGGATCCAATGCATGCTCCCACGGTGTCCCACATCCATATATAGGCAACTTGGATGGGTTATCACTTCATCCAATTGTTTGGGCAGGTGCGTCTGGTGTTTTGTCCATTTGTGGCAACCTTTTGTGCTTTGCTTGGCAACATGCCTACAGGCTACTGCCTTCCACAAGTGAATTTCTTACATCCCCCCCCCGCCCCCCCACTAAACTTGTTGCTGTCCTGGAAATGCAAGTACTGCCATCCACAAGTTTATGTCTTACATCCTCCCCCACTAAACTTGTTGCTGTCCTGGCAACATCCAACAAATACAATTCTAAGTTATCCAAGATGTTGCTATTTGAAGTCACGGACCTTTTCTTCATATTGCCACAATGTCTCCTGCCTTTCCCAACTGTTCTCTTCTCTGGGTCTATCTTTCCTATGGATTAAGTACTCATGCCTTCAATTTTCGCTGAAGGAGGAGGACCTATGTGCAAGTATCTGCTCTAGTTCAAACTCTAGTTTGTTTGTTATCAACGGATGGGCTTGGGATGGTGCAACTTTGGTAGGATTGTTTTCATCAATCCGACAAGGTTTCAATTGATTTATATGGAAAACCAAATTGTGAGCCCTCATGTGGGTTGGTAGCTCCAAACTGTAGGTGATGTTGAAGGACTTTGGAGGGACTGTTAAAGCTTTGCACCAAGGCACCAGCTTCAGTTGTTCCGCTGCATTAATCAGCGAAGGCTCATGTTAAGTTCATTTGATATGTTAAGGTTGTGCCCATAATAGCATTATAGAACTGTATGTGGAGTCAAAGGTTGCTACCCATTTTCCAACTCAAATGGACTATAGCCTGTCGTTGAGCTCTTTTGCATCTAACCCTCCAAGAGACAATTGATACATTTTGTCTGCCCATTGGTCTGTGGATAGTAGCTCAAATTCATCAGTAGCTTGGTTCCAACAAACTTGATCTCTAAACGGTTGCTTGAACTCATAAGTAGCTTGGTTCGAACGAACTTGAGCAAATCTGTCAAAAGTCGTCCTGTGAACCTTGTGACCTTGTTCGACACAATGCTTAATGCTACTATGGGCACAACCTTAACATTTGACTCCAATTAACATACAGTTCTAGCTTGATAGCTTGGATGGGGGCACTTTTGGCATTGAATCAGTTTTCTGATTGGCAAATTTGTCCAACACATATTTAAGTGCTGGCGGACCAGGTGTCCCCACTCCACGCTTATTCATTTATCCAATGACTTCTGCAAAATGTTGTGAACTGGTTGCCTGCCTTCCCTCTTCATGCTTAGTGCAGAGACTATATACACCCTTCCATTTGGTTTCCTTGCTGTTGTGCACACAACACAAGTCTTCCATCCACCGAGTATAACGAACTTATCCACAAATGGCAAAAGGACAAACTGTGTTCTCCTTAGGAACTCTTGGCCAATAATGATCTCAAAGTCATCAATTCAGTCGGCACTACCCTTCCACTTGTCCAATGTATGTGAACTTCTTATGCAACCCAGCTGCTGCAGTAGCCTCAGCTGACCACCTTAACTAGCTGTGCACAATCCAACAAAGTCCATGTTCATTTTAAGCCCAAGTGGCTTTTCCCCAACTCCAACAATGGATGTTGTTTCTTCATATCACTAATGCTTGAGTAATAGCTCAGGGTTCCTTATGAAATTGTATTTTATTTATAGTGCTGATATATAATAGTTAATCAAGATTGTTCAATGTGGGAGATGTTGCTATGCTTTACATGCTTTCTGCCTGTATATATCTATGTAAAGTTTAAAACATTTCATCCCTAACAAATATTTTTTAGACTGCCTATGTATTGTTTGATAACAATTTGAAACTTCATTTGGCATTCATTGTCATTGTATAGAAATTTGCACTATTGACCTCAAATGCTTGTCATATGTTATATGACTTTCCTCCTTTTCTTCCACTCTATGCTTCCTTCTTAGACATACCAGCTAAGATTTTGTTCCCAAGAACATCATCTTTTTTGGCATAAAATATATGAAACTATATTCTACGTTCTATTGTATAGGCATATCCTTCTATTACCCACATTTAACCATTCAGATCTTCTCCTAAACACTGTTGGACTGATTTGAGTTTCCTCAGATCGACTTAGAGTGCTTTTGGTCTGACTCTTCTTGTTAGTTTTCTTTGAATAACAGATCATCTTCTTCTATTTTTGAGGTTACATGTGGAATCCTGCAATTGCTTTTCTAAGTTGAAATCCAGTTTTTTGTCAATAGAATGACTGATGGATAATGTTCATCATAATAGATGTAGAATTATCAAGAGGTCGGATTTCATTCAGAAGGGTGAACTTTTAAATTTGGGACCCATAAGTTTTGTGGCAGGGTTCTTGACTTCTATGTTTTTCTAACCAGAAACTCTAAACTGATGCTTATTCGGAACATGGGGCAGAGCTAGAGCTGTTTGTTAATACAAAATTAATCTATAACTTTGAGTGTGTGGCTTAAATAATTTGCTGGTGATAACGTTTGCAATCAATGCATTTCTGTTCATTTTTCTCACTTCACCGAGATGATATTAAGGGTTATTTCTTTCGACATCTGTTGTGATATTTCTGATAGAGTCCTTATTTGGATAGTTATTCTGGTGGAGTTTGCAGTATGTGTTTTCTATTGTTAGAATTAACCATTTTACATTAAAGATAATTACAATATTAGATGACATTTTTATTGGAATTGTAGCTATGACTTTAAAGTTTAAACATATCTGCACTTACACATTTTATATTTTGTTGGTAATACTTTTGTACTGTTGATCTTATGTTTTCCACAGCGTAGTCAATTAGCGATCAAATTTGATTGCATAGGTGTGCCATGTTGATATTTATTTTCATAGTGTAGAAATTAGTTTTTGCTCTGGTCATTGTTACAGTTTCACCACAATCAATTTTTGATCATCTATTCAGGATATCTTGTGAAACCTAGCATGGGTAATTAACATTGCATAACATTGATACACTGCAAACTATTATCTTTGTTTCTGTGCACATATCCATTCTTTGATTTGTGAATAGTAGCTGCGATTCTTAGAATCTCAAGGATGCCCACATAATTTTTTGAGTTTTGATATTTACTCATCGTAGGAACTGCACAAGAGTAATTTTCCCAGTGTGTTTTATGTCAAGCATTGGTTTATTCATTGACATCTTTGATGGACAGAGTTCTTTGTATCATGGTCACGAGTTTGCATCTGCTAACGGGGTTCATGAAATCAGTCTTTCTGAAGTTCATTTTTGAGTGTCACATTAGTGTATGTACAAATTGAAATGATACTGTACATGTCTAGTCTGAACCTCAATTGCTTAGGGAGCATAATATGTCACGGTTTTGCTTTTGATCTTTGGTGTGCTGTTCTAAGAGTTTTAAGATTGACGACTGCTTATTGGATTTGTGACTACAGAATAGAGGAGTAGAGAGTTCATCGACAATGTAAATGCTAAATTGTCATGATATAAGATCCGTAATTAGTTGGGTTTCTGTATGCAGGAAAGGAAAGCAAGAGAACACATTCTTGCGGATAGATATGATGTGGATGCTTGGGATATCCTTGCAAATGAAGCTCAGGTAAGGCTGATCACTTCAATAGTTATCTGCTGTTATCATTCATAGTCATACTTTAAGCCTTTGGATTCAGTTCAAGTCAATTTAATGGTTCTAATTCCACCTTTATTATTTGTTCTGTCATTTATGTAGTACCTAGTAAGTTCTTAAAGTCAATGGACTAAATGCAGATAGTCAACGCAGCAACTTTATAATATAATTCAACAATAATTTAGTGCTCTTTAACCCACTGAAGTTTCAAATTAATATAGGGTACTTGAAAGTTTCTTACATAAATCTAGTTTAAACAATATGTTCAATGACATTGAAGTAAGTCCTTGCATTATGTTGGTTTGTGGAAGTAACTTCACTTGTAATACTTGTTAGTTTCTCATTCCCTGAGATTTTCTGATTTTAGCTACTGAGACTCAGGGCTAAAATGTAACACCACTCTTATTAGACTCTCTTTATCTGATATTTTCTTATTTGAGCTGCCAAGACTCAGGGATCAAACATAAATCCATTCTTATTAGATACCCACCTTCTGTCTGTGTTAGGGGAGGGGCTGCATTGGTTGTGTGTAGTAAGGTCATGCTCTGGGTGAGCCATGACATACTTTTATTGTGATAAGATGAACTGTTAACGCCCAATAGTTCACCTTTGTATGCACTGAAGAGAGGGCAGGTCTGATCCATATCGGCACTAGTCCTGAGGCATGTCAACTTTGTAGAGTGATTGTATGAGATACAGATTATTTCCAGAGGAGGCATTTTAAAACTTAACACATATGGTGATACACTTAATATAAAATATTTGCATGCAATTTAATTAAGGCTTCCATGGTTAGCATAGAGATAAGATTGATTTATGTGGTTTTGATATGCAATTTCCAAGTTATAGAAACAAAGTAGTTAACTGTTAGAATTTTAATTTTCATTTGGTTATATAGCTGAGATTTAATTTCATTTTTTGGCGGCAGCTACGACCCATTTCTGAGGCAGCACCAATATATGAGCAACTGCTTGCCATATTTCCAACAGCTGTAAGCAATTTTTTCCCAGGCTCGTGTTATTCTCCAACAGTTCTGTTTCACCATTCTAATGTTTACAGTTTTCACTTTTCAGAGATCATTCTTTTTGACTAGTTTTTTGGCATGCTTTGAAATGCAATAAATGTGCACAAGGCCAATTCCTCTTCCAACTTGTTCAGATAACATGTCCAAGTGTCATCCCTTGTTGCAAATGAAATGAAGTTTCTATCAATTGGATATTCCAAGGATTTGATTGTCTGCTTTGACTACATAACTAGAACTATCTCTGGCAGATTGTAGTCTGGTGTCAGGAACTATAGTAAATAGTTACTCAAGTATTAGTAAAATGTTGTTCCATAATTTGAATCTTTAGAATTTTTGTGTTACTTGAAAGTTATTCTATGTTTTAATTCATATGCATTTATTTCAGGCAAAATATTGGAAACTCTATGTGGAGGCACAAATGGTTGCAAATAATAATGATGCAACCAAACAGATATTTAGTCGATGCTTGCTCAGTTGCCTTCATGTTGGTCTTTGGTGAGACACATGACCTTTTACATAAAACACTTGGTTCTTTAATGATATCTTCAAAGTCAATTACTTCTTGTACATTCTTTTATGTTGGCTCCTTGTTTGGAGTATAGTTTGGACTGTGGTTCTATGAAACATTGCTTTGGAAGTGCTTCTTGTGCAAAACAATTAGTTACAAGGAATTAGGTTGAATGAGCTGTTTATGTGCATCATCTTCATATATATATAAAGAAAAGCTAAAGCAATGAGAACAAGCAATGTCCAGAACTCAGTTGAGCAACTTTCGATCATTGGTCCTGATAGAAATAACGACTCAGTTGACTAACTTTTAGCCATGTGAAGATCTCAGTAATAACTTGAATCATCAATCACTATAAAAGCAACAACAGTGAGTTTGAGCTTTGCAGAGAAGCTTTTCTACAATCCAAGGTTGACAAGCATCTAGAAGAGGGGATAAATATGGTGATATGCTCTTGCCCACAAGGAATTGATGTATATAGGATGGGTAGAGGCTCCACTTATCCAATAACTACTGTGACCAATTTGTGGCAAATAGCCTAAGTGTGAAGACATTGCTTGATTGGCCTTTTATTCTTTAAGTCAAGATTGACTTTATCGGATTATCCACATGGCATTTCAAACTCTTCCTGGTTGAGATAGATTGAAAGAAGAATGAAGTCAACCTGGTAGCCCTAGAGGGGCTGCACACAGATAGGATGAAAGGAGGTTATCAATCTTGTAGACTTTGGAGAGTCCCTGAAAGGTCTTCCGTAATAGGCTCTTGAACATACAGAGAAAACATGTATGGTTTGCATGCTGAAAGCAGCTAGTAAGAGATACCCCGAAATATACCTCAGATATCAAGTAGAAGGGGCTTTTGAAGATGAATGTTCTTATGTACCTATTTTCCAAAGGGAATAAAGTTGATAGATCTAGCCCCTTTCGAGGAATACAGTAATCAATCTTGACACATAATTGTTGAAACATACCTTCAGTTGGAAAAGGGGGATCCTAAGGCCATAGGGCTAGTGTTGCTTTAGGTAATATGGAACAATTAAATTATTGAAAATCTGTGAGTGCTCAACATAGAAGGGTGATCTTAGTGTTGAGAGGCTACAGGGTGGAACCCATGTGATTTAAATGATTTGTCAATAAACACTCTTTCTATCTTATTAAGCTTCCTCACAGAGGGGGGAAATAATGGGTGGGTGTCCCAAGAAGCATATATATGGAGGGAGCTGGTCAATGGAGATGCCACTTGATCAAAGAAGCAAAATGGTCTTCTAGGACCTGTTATCACATAAACTTGCACCTCTTGTGCAAATCCCTCACAAGGTATTAAGGTTGAGTGTAACACAAAATTGTTGCCTCTGTCACCTAGACAACTACTTCCCTTTTGTTTATTGTGGGACAAACCCAACACAAGGGAGGCTTCCCTAGTAACACTTAGGGTTTCTACAGCAAGACAAGTCAAATGTAAGGTCACCTATGTCAGCACTCAATTATAACCAACTTAGAATAAGAGAGTTGAAGATCAAGTTGATTAGTGAAGTTGAATTCAAGATTTATGTTATATTACATCTAGGCAAGTTTGGGGGTTTTATGAGATGATTATCAAGTTAATGTTCCAGATCTAAAATCTACTATTTGCTCCTATAAAACTTGTTTAAATAAGCATGAAATTGTAACATGAACAAGTAAATAACAGCAGTAAGCTTCGGCCCTTAAAACAGTAAACCTGGAATTGAATGCAACTTTCAATTCTCAAAATGAAAGGCACATTGCAGCCACTTATAATGAATTATTTTGCTTTATTTAGTGCAGAAAGAAAGGGCAGGAAGATAAACTATGAAAAATAGAAGATATGCAACTCATACCATGCAATATCTACCTTGAAGTCTAGGGTTTGTGGCTGAAAATTGAGGGTAAGGTACAAAATTTCAGATCTACTTTAAAATGAAAGAAAAAATTGGATTTTTGATTTAAAACTGGCTAGAGAAATGAATAGACTAGTGCCTAGTTTATTGATTGGGCATATGACGCCATCTAAGGCTCATCTTGAGAAGTTGTAGGTGAAACTAAAGTGATTGGTAGGGTTGATCACTTTAAATGATACCAAATTGTTTGAGTATCCTACAAATTCAAGATTATCTAGGAGAAGATCCTCAAGTAGAAATCCACCAATTGTCTTGAGAAGGGGTCTATCAAGAAAGACACACCACCAATGTTGGAGAAGCAACACCACATTTAACACATTTCAAAATAAACTATGACAAAGATGCAAAGAGAAATCACTTGTTAAATCGGCAGGGAAGATGTTAAAATTGGCAACTAGGGCCAAACTCCATGTGGGTCATCTTATTTATGGCAGCTGATATTTTTCTTGGATCCCTCTCATCGAGAGGTGTAGGATTGATCTAAAGATCATCCAATTCCGATAAGTATTCATGGAGTTATGAATTTATTTGTGTTATAAGACAATTTGTCAAGGTCAACCAGCGACCAAATAAACCCCACATGTGCCCAATGTTTTAGTATAAAAGGAGACGACTTGATAGTCATTTCCACACACACTTCTATCTTGATTTCTCTCCACTTGTCTTGGGTCACACACACTTCTATCTTGATTTCTCTCCACTTGTCTTGGGTAGCCCTAGACGTTGGAGGAATGAGGCTCCCCTAGCCACAGTAAAGAAGAAGAAATACGCTGCCCTAATCTAGAGGACGCAATCATGAAGAGAAGCCCTAACGATATCAAGAAGGAGCCCTAAACTATACGCTGGTCTCTACGCAAGTCTAGAAGGAGGCCTACAACTCTAGATGCAGATGGAAGGCAGCCGTAATGTAGACCTTAAAGGCTGTCCTAAACGCTGATCTAATCCAACCCTAAACGCTGGTCTAATTCAGTCCTAACCGCAGTCAAACAAGAGAGTCTTAGTTGTAGCATGAAGGGTCAAAGGGAAAACGTGTAGGCTTCCATAGACAACATGAAGCGTTGTGTGGACAACAGAGTCTTAGCTGCTGTATAAAGGGTCAAAGGGATAGTGTGGAGGCTTCCCTAGACAACATGAAGGGATGTATGGACAACAGCTTCTCAAGGGAGGTAAGCCGTACTCTTTTCAAGGACTGTTGCCGAGTTTAGAGGTGGTTGTTAGAGTACTATTGATGCCCTAACCAGAGTTGCAGAACTACAACAGTGCACCCGCATTGAAGTATAAGTATGAGGATAATTTGATGATGAGAGTGTTGTTAGAAGAATCAATGTAAGCATGTACAACTTGGCAAGCATGGCTGGACAGCATGGCAAGCATAGCAAGCTGTGATGGGACAACAATTGTGACATGGCAACAAAGATACATGGTGCTGCAAACTCATTGGACAACACAATGATGGTACAACAGCATGTTGGGACAGCAGCATGATGGGACAACATGTTGGGACAGCAACATGTTGGGACAACACAATGATTAGGACAGCTATGACATTGTGCAGAAGAGGCACAATAGGACATCATCAATAGCAAGTACATGTTGGCTGTTCATAGTGGTATGGTACATGGGACAACTGTATTTAGTGTAGCAAGTTCATGGTGCTGCAATAGTATGTTACATGGGACAACAAACAACAACAAGGTGCAACAAGCATAGTGCTGCAAGCACATTGGGACAATAGTATGGTATTTGGTGCAACAAGAACACAAAGCAGCAATGGTGTAGCGAGCACATGGGTGAC